>CAUYUJ010020818.1:0-20000 GCA_963575745.1 Prorocentrum cordatum | reverse complement strand
GTTAGCCGGCGCCGAGGCGAGAACATGAATTTCGGACACGCCCTGGTACACGTTGAAATCTCCAGCGAGAGGAGAACTTCGAGGGCGAGGAGGAGAACCAGGAGAACGAGGTGGGGCGAGAAGAACCAGGAGGAATAACAACAGGAACACGATGGTGATAACGAGGAAAATAAGAGGACGAGGAAGAAGAAAGACGAGGAGAAAGAGGAACGGGATGACGGGGGGAGGAGAAGGAGGGGGAGGAAAAGGAGGTTTGGGAAGGGGGAAAGGGCAAGAAGCACGGCAAAGAGGACGATGCCAGCAATGACGACGACTGTGATGATGACAAGGGCGCAGGCAAATCAGGGGCGGGAGGACGATGATTCGGTGGACGCGCAAACAATGTTTGGAGCCGCCCTGGCTCAAAATCGCTGTCGGGGATGCTGGACTGAACCTATAAATCGGTATGTTGGTGATGCTTCTCCGCCTCGTCACCATCCTTGTCCTGGTCCTCTTTCTGCTGCTGCCTCCTCCATCTCCCCCCGTACTCCTCCTGCTCCTCCTTGCAGCCCCCTCTCTCCGACTGTGCGAATGTTGATGCTAAGAACGGTTCTGCGCCTGTCGGTACCAGTATCGCTATCGATACCAGTACCGATGCCGGTACAGGTGCCGGTACCAAACCATGATCGGCATCGGTATTTCAACAGAAGATACAGCCAACACCAACAGCTTTTCGCTTCCGATCGAGCCCCCTGCCCCTGGGGTCTTAGGCGTTTGCCGCATTCTACGCGTTCTCGGCAAGGCCAACCCAGCGGCCCTGCTGAGAGCACGTGGCGCGGCGACCGTCTAGGATCTACACGGCGGCGTCTGCTGAGATGAGGTTTGCGCTGTAGGGGTCTTCCCACCGAGGCACGCGGGTGCCTCTGCTGAGAGGACGTGGGTCTGACCCTGGGATCGTCGTCTGGCCCTGATGAAACAAGCTCTACTTGGAGGGCGTCGTCTCATCACGCCCGGCGGGCGATCCCGGGATCAGGCCCGCGCCTTCTCAGCAGAGGCACCCGGGTGCCCCTGCTGAGAAGAGTCTTGCAGCGCAGACTTTCTCTCAGCAGAGGCCGCCGCGTAGATCTCTTGGGCGTTTGCCGCGGCCTCGGCCGGCCGTCCGCTTCTGCCGCGGCGGGCGGCCGGCCGTTCATCCGATTCGTCTTCGTCGTAGTCGTCGCCGTCGTCGTCAGGACCCTCGTCGTTGTCGTCGACGTTATCATCATTATCATCGCCGTCGTCGTCATCATCATCATCGTCCTTATCATCATCGTGGTCATCCTCATCACCACCGTGCTCATCATCAAATTCACTCGCAATCAACTTCATGACGAATCATTGCAAACGTTGTCGTCGTCACCTTGAGCGCCGATGCCGTTGTGATATATTGCAGTCGTCATGGTCGGCGGGTCGCCGCCATCGTTGCGATCCACCTCGTCACGGCAATCATATTATTCATCTTCATCCTCCGCTGTATATTCCTCTGCCTTCTGATACTCTGCGCATCTGCGGCCCATCTGATCCTCTTTAATTCATCCTTGGACAAGCGTGGAAAGTGAGGAGCGAGAAGTGTGTGTGTGGGGGGGGACGGCGGGCGAGACGTGAGAAAAGAGCAGGACGTGGAGGAGCAGCGGAGGGATGGGGGATGTGAGGGGCAGCAGTAGCAGAAGGATGACGCGGAGCAGCGACGAAGGAGGAATATATTAAGGCCAGGGTCCAGCATCCCCATCAGCGACTCTAGATTTAATGTGGCTTCAAAACTTGTTCTCGTCCTCCGAGTCACCGTCCTCCTGTTCCTGATTTGCGTGCGCCCTTGTCGTTATCAATGTCGTCGTCGTTGTTTATGTCGCCGTCCTCATCGTGTTTCTCGCCGTCCACCCTCCTACGCAACCTCATCGTCCTCCCTTCTCCTCCGCATCCTCATGCCGTTCCTCCTACTTCTCGCCGTTACTTTCCTCCTCCTCCTCCTCTTTATCATCCTTCTCATCATCGTGCTCCTGATGCTCTTCCTCATCTGGGTTCTCCTCGCCCCTCCTCGTACTCAAAGTTATCCTTCTTGCCTTCATATTTCTCCTTTCGCCGGAGATTTCCTCAACATATATATATTCTGGCCTGGCGCTTTTGCGCTCCCCCCTGGCTTAACTGGTTTAAGCTCTAAAGGACTGCTCACTTTACTACTGCTCGGGCTTGCTCTCCTAGATTCCGTACTGGCGCTGCTCTACTTTCTTGCTGACCTTGCGCTGGGCGCTATGGCTTCCCACGCCTTGCCTCCCCACTCTTTCTTCTCGGCGCGGGCCGCGGCGCTGCTTCGTTGCTCTCAACCTCTGTCTCCCTCTGCTCTCTCAGCTCTGATCTTGATGACTTCTGCTCGTGAAATTCGATGGCTAATCGCTACTAGTCTTGCTACTCTCTTACTTGGCTCTGCTAATTTGCTTGCTCCTGCTCCCTTCTAACTATGGGCGCGCTGGACTATTGCTCTGCTTGTTCTATTCTCCACCTTCTTCTCTTATCTCTTCTTCTACCTCTGGCTACTAGGTGCTCTAATCTAGCTATCTCTACTCAGAGACCTCTGTGCCGCCTGAGACGTCCCTTCCACATGAATCAGAAATCCGGCTCTTGCCTCGGCACCGGTTAACTGCCCCCTCGGGCCAAGGGCGGTTGAACCCCTCCTGGAAGACGACTCGATAACTAGTCGTGTGGTCCTGGCACGTCTGGGAGCCCTTTTGCGAGGATGTCTCAGGCGAACGGGTTGGGCCACCTAGCGCGCCACATCTCGGAGCCCAGCGCTGCGAAAAGGTCTCAGGCGAAACTGGCCGGGCTACCTCAATTCAGGGCATCCTTGAACCTGGCCAGACCACCTCGCGCAGCGTCTCTGAGGCTGGAGTTGCGAGGATGCCTCAGGCGAAGCGCGCCGGCCAACCTCGCGCGCGGCATCTCTGAGCCCAGAATTGCGAGGATGTCTCGGGGAAAGTTGGCCAGACTTTCGCGCGCGGCATGGAGGAACCCAGAATTCCGAGGATGTCGGAGGCGAAAATGGTTAAACCACCCTGCGCGCGACATCTAGGAGCCCAGAGTTGCGAGGATACCTCAGGCGAAACTGGCTGGACCACCTCGCGCCTGGCATCTCGGAGACCCGAGTTGCGAGAATGTCCCAAGCGAACTGGGCCGGACCACCTCAAGTCAGGGCATATCTGAGTTTGGAGCTGCGGAAATGTTTCAAGCGAATCGGGCCGGACCAAATCAGGTCAGAGCATCTCCAATCCCAGAGCTGCGATGATGTCTCGGGCGAGAATGTCTGGACCGTTTCGTGCGCGGCATGTCTGAGTCTTAACCCAGAACTGCAAGGGTGTCTCAGGCAAAATGGGCCAGACCACCTCGCGAAAGGCATTTCTGAGCCCAGAGTTGCGAGGATATCTCAGTCGAAACGGGCTGTACCACATCAAGTCAGTGCGTATCTGAGCCCAGTGTTGCGAGGATGCTCACGCGAGCCCGGCCGCACCATCTCGCGCACGGCATCTAAGCCCAGAGTTGCGAAGATATCTCAGGCGGAACTGGCCAGATCACCTGGCGCATGGCATCTGGGAACTCAAATTTGCGGCGGAGATGTCTCAGGCGAAACTGACCAGGTCACCTCAGGTTCAGGCATCTCTGAGGCCAGCGTCGCGAGAATGTCCGAGGCAAAATTGTCTGGTTCACCTCGCGCGCGGCATGTCTGAGCCCAGACTTGCGAGGATGTCTAAGGCGATTTGGACTGGACCTGCTCAGGTCACGACATCTCTTAGCCCAGAGTTGCAAGGATGCCTATGGCTTCCACTGTAGGGGCCAGCGAGCCTCGCAAAGTCACCGACCTCGGTGATCGGTGATCTGCCAGGACCTCCAAAAAGCCTCGCGAGGTCACCGACGTCGGCGACCTCCCGGGGCCCTCAACGGGCCTCGCGAGGTCACCGACCTCGGTGACTTGCTGGCGCCTCCAGCGAGCCACGCAAGGTCACTGGCCTGTGTTCGATATACGGTCACATGCCGGGGGGTCCAAAGAGCCTAGCAAGGTCTCAGTGACATGCCGGGGCCTTCAACGGGCCCCATGAGGACACCCACCTCGGAGACCTTCGGGCTTTCAGCGGGCTTCGCAAGGCCACCGGCCTGGGTTTGAGACTAAGTGACCTGCCAGGGGCTCCAAAGAGCCTCGCGAAATCACCGACCTCGGTGACCTCCCGGGGCCCTCAACGGGCCTCGCGAGGTCACCGACCTCGGTGACCTGCCCGGGCCTCCAGCGGGCCACGCAAGGTCACCAGCCCGTGTTTGACATGCGGTGGCCTGCCAGGAGTTCCAACTAGCCTCGCAGGGTCACGGACCTCGGTGACCTTCCGTGGCCTTCAACGGGCCTCGGGCCTCCCACGGGCCTCGCAAGGTCACCGTCCTGTATTCGGCATTCGGTGGCCCGCCCAGGCCTCCAACGGGCCTCGCGAGGTCACCAACCTCGGTGACCTGCCGGGGCCTCGGCATCGTCGTCATCGTCGTCGTCGCCGTCGTCGTCGTCGTCGCCCCCGTCGTCTTCGTCGTCGCCGCCGTCGCCGCCGCCGTCGTCGTCGATCGTCGCACTATAGAACCATTCTCGCGCGCTGGACACTGGACACCGGATACCAGACACCGGACACTTGACACCCGACACCGGGCCTTGGACACCGGGCACCGGGCATCGGGCACCGGACCCTGGACAACGGACACCAGACACTGGACACCGGGCACCGGACACATGACATTGGACACCGGACACCGGACACCGGACTCTGGACACCGGCCCCGGACGTCGATGATGATGTTTATGTTGGTGTTGATGGCGACTACGGTAATGAGTGCGATGGATGCAGACGACGACGACGGTGATGATGATTACGGTGATGACGAAGCTGTCAATGAAGTTGACCATGCCATGATGATGATGACGATGATGATGACGACGATGATGATGATGACGATAAGGATGTCGGTGGTGATGATGGTGATGATGGTGATGATGATGATGATGGTGGTGGTGGTAGTAGTGATGATGGTGATGGTAGTGATGATGGTTATGATGCTGTTGATGATGATGATGGTGATGATGGTGATGATGGTGATGGTGATGATGGTGATGATAATGACGATGACGATGCTGGTGATGATTATGATGATGTTGATGCCGCTGCTGACGATCATAGCGAGTATTACGCTCTGATGACTGTGAAGGTGGGGGAGGAGGAGGAGGAAGAGGGAGGAGGAGGAGACGAGGAGAAGCAGGCGGAGGAGGAGGAGGACGGGTCGTCGTCGCGGTCTTCGTCGTCGTCGTCGCCTTCATCGTCGTCGTCGTCGTCGTCGCCTTCATCGTCGTCGTCGTCGTCGTCCTCGCCCTCGTCGTTTTCGTCTCCCTCGTCGCCCTCGCAGAGGTCCAGCAAGACAGATTGAACACTATTTAAATGTCCCGCCCAGACCGACCCGCCCGCCCGTTAGGGTCCGCCCGCCGGACCCGATCCGCCCGTTAGGACACGCGCGTGCCAACTCGATGATGTTTCCTACTTTAATTTCCCGCCCGCCCGACCCGACCCGTCCGTTACGGTCCACCCGCCGGTCCGGCACGCCCGTTGGGGCCCGCTCCTGCTGCTCCTCATCCTCCTGATCATCTTCCACTCTTCCTCCTCCTCCTCCTCCTCCTTCTCCCCGTCCACCTCCTCCTCATCCTCCTTCCCCTCCTCCTCATCCTCTCCATTCCCCCTCATCATCATCATCATCATCATCATCATCATCATCATCATCATCATCATCATCATCATCATCATCATCACATCATAATCCTCATTCTGCTGCTGTTCCTCCTCCCCATATTCCTCCTCTTTCTCTACCTCCCCCTCTTTTTCATCATCGCCATCATCATCATCCTCCTGCTGCTCCTTACTTCTCCTCCTCATCCTCATTCTCCTCATCCTGCTGCTGCTGCATCCTTGTCCTGCTGCTTGTCCTCCTGCTCATCATCGTTATTTGCAATCATATAGTTCTTCCTCATCATCCTCATCATCCTCCTCAATATCCTCCTCCTTCTCCGTCTCCTCATCCTCCTCATCATCTTCAGCCTCATTCTCTTGATTCCCCTCCTTATCCACCCCTTCCTTATCCTCCCCCCCATCCTCCTCATCCTCCTCAACCCCCTCCTCCACCTCAACATCCTCCTCCTCGTCCTCCTGCTGCTTATCCTCATCCTCATTATGATTTTTGGTACCCTCCTCCTCCTCATCACCATCATCATCCTCATCCTCCTGCTGCTGCTGCTCCTCCCCCGCCTCATGCTCTTGCAACTGACGCCAGACACCGGACACCAGACACCAGGCGCCCGGACAGGGGCACCGAACACCAGACTCCGGACACAGGACAACGGACACCATACACCAGACACCGGACACCGGACGCCAGATGCCAGACGCCGGACGCTGGACGCCGGTCGCCGGACATTGGAAACAGGACACCGGACACCGGACGCCCGACGCCAGACGCCGGACACCGCAAGGATCGTGCATGCCTTCGTCGTCTCAGTCGTCGTCGCCCTCGTCGTCGTCGTCGTCGTCGTCGGCGTCGTCGCCCTCGTCGTCGTCGTCGTCGTCTTCATCGTCGTCTTTATCGTCTTTGTCGTCGTCGTCGCCCTCCTCGTCGTCGTCGCCCTCGTCGCCGTCGTCGCCCTGGTCGTCGTCGTCGTCGTCGTCGTTGTCGTCTTCGTCGACGCAGTAGTAGTCGTCTTCGTCGTCATCGCCGTCGTCTTCGTCATCGTCGTCGTTGTTGTCGCCTTCGTCGTCGTCGTCTTCGTCGTCTTCTCCATCGAAGCAGTCGTCGTCGTCGCCCCCGTCGTCGTCGTCGTCGTCGTCGTCGTGTTTATCGTCGTCGTCGTCGTCGTCGCCCTCGTCGTCGTAATCGTAGTCGTCGTCGCTGCCGTCGTCGTCGTCGTCGTCGTCGCCCTCGTCGTCGTCGTCGTCGCCGTCGTCGTCTTTATCGTCGTCGTCATCGTCTTCGTCGTCGTCGCGGCTGTCGTCGTCGTCGTCGTCCTCGTCGCCGCCATCGACCTCGACATCGTCATCGTTGTCGTCGCCTTCGCTCTCCGGGGACCCCCACCCATAGGAGAAGTCCAGCTGGACTTGTCCTGTGGGTGGGGAGTGTGGCTCTCCGGGGACCCCCACCCATAGGAGAAGCCCAGCTGGACTTGTCCTATGGGTGGAGTGCTTGGCTCTCTGGCGACCCCCACCCATAGGAGAAGTCCAGCTGGACTTGTCCTATGAGTGGGGTGCTTGGCTCTCCGGGGACCCCCACCCATAGGAGAAGTCCAGCTGGACTTGTCCTATGGGTGGGGTGCTTGGCTCTCCGGCGAGCCCCACCCATAGGGGAAGTCCAGCTGGACTTGTCCTATGGGTGGGGCGCTTGGCTCTCCAGCGACCCCCGCCCATAAGTCCAGCTGGACTTGTCCTATGGGTTGGGTGCTTGGCTCTCCAGCGACCCCCACCCATGGGAGAAGTCCAGCTGGACTTCTCCTATGGGTGGTTTGCTTGGCTCTCCGGCGACCCCCGCCCATAGGAGAAGTCCAGCTGGATGTCCTATGTGTTGGGGTGCTGGCTCTCGGCGACCCCCACCCATCGGAGGCAGTCCAGCGGGGACTGTCCCTTAACCGCTCCATGGGTTCGGGTGCTTGGCTCTCCGGCGACCCCCACACCCATCCATAGGAGAAGTCAGCTGACTTGTCTAGGGTTGGGTGCTTTTCGCTTTCAACGCGAAACGCAAACGAAATTTCCCTATGGGGGGGGGGTCCCCAGACCCCCCCCCCCATAGGGAAGTCCAGCTAGACTTCTCCTATGGGGGGGGGGGTCTGGGAACCCCCCCCCCCCATAGGGGATCGCCCTAACACAAGGAATCAATATGTGAGGGCGATCCCCTATGGGGGGGGGGTTGGGTCCCGACCCCCCCCCATAGGAGAAGTCTAGCTGGACTTCTCCTATGGGGGGGGGGGGTCTGGGGACCCCCCCCCCCATAGGAGAAATTTCGCTTGCTTTTAGCGCTGAGCGAAAAGCACCCCAACCCATAGGACAAGTCCAGCTGGACTTCTCCTATGGGTGGGGGTGGGGGTCGCCGGGAGAGCCAAGCAAACCACCCATAGGACAAGTCCAGCTGGACTTCTCCTATGGGTGGGGGTCGCCGGGAGAGCCAATAGGACAAGTCCAGCTGGACTTCTCCTATGGGGGGGGTCCCCGGAGAGCCAAGCACCCCAACCATAGGACAAGTCCAGCTGGACTTCTCCTATGGGTGGGGGTCGCCGGAGAGCCAATAGGACAAGTCCAGCTGGAATTCTCCTATGGGTGGGGGTCGCCGGAGAGCCAAGCACCCCACCCATAGGACAAGTCCAGCTGGACTTCTCCTATGGGTGGGGGTCGCCGGAGAGCCAAGCACCCCACCCGTAGGGCAAGTCCAGCTGGACTTCTCCTATGGGTGGGGCTCGCCGGAGAGCCAAGCACCCCACCCATAGGACAAGTCCAGCTGGACTTCCCCTATATGGGTCGGGGTTGCCAGAGAGCCAAGCACCCCACCCATAGGACAAGTCCAGCTGGACTTCTCCTATGGGTGGGGGTCCCCGGAGAGCCGAGCACCCCACCCAAGTCCAGCTGGACTTCTCCTATGGGTGGGGGTCGCGGGAGAGCCAATACGACAAGTCCAGCTGGACTTCTCCTATGGGTGGGGGTCGCCGGAGAGCCAAGCACCCCACCCATAGGACAAGTCCAGGTGGACTTCTCCTATGGGTGCGGGTCGCCGGAAAGCCAAGCACCCCACCCATAGGACAAGTCCGGCTGGACTTCTCCTATGGGTGGGGGTTCCTGGAGAGCCGAGCACCCCACCCATAGGACAAGTCCAGCTGGACTTCTCCTATGGGTGGGGGTCGCCGGAGAGCCAATAGGACAAGTCCAGCTGGACTTCTCCTGGACTTTTCCTATGGGTGGGGGTCGCCGGAGAGAGAAGGCGACGACGACGACGACGACGTCGAGGACGATGGCGGCGACGACGACGACGACGACGATGATGACAGCGGCGACGACGACAACAACAGCGGCGACGACAACGTCGCCGACGACGACGACGACGACGAAGACGGCGACGACGAGGACGACGACGACGACGACGGCTTTGAAAGCGACGACGATGACGAGGACGACGACGACGACAAGGACGACAAAGATTACAACGACGACGACGACGAAGGCGACGAGAACGACGACGACGACGATGACGACGACGACGACGACGACGGCAGCGGCGGCGGCGACGACGACGACTACGACTACGACGACGACGCCGACGACGACGAACGCTGAGGGCGACGATGACGACTACGACGACGACGACGCCGCCGACGACGACGACCATGGCGACAACGACGACGAGGGCGACGAGGGCGACGACGACGACGGCTTCGAAAGCGACGACGACGAAGACGACGAAGTCGACGACAACGACGTCGACGAAGACGACGCCGACGACGACGAAGACGACTACTACTACGTCGACGAAGACGACGACGTCTACGATGACTACGCTGACGACGAGGGCGAGAAAGACGACGATGACGACGACGACGAGGGCGACGACGACGACGACGAAAGCGACGGCGACGACTCGACGACGACGACGATGACGACGAAGACGACGACGACGGCGAGGGCGACGACGACGACAAAGACGACGACGACGACAAAGACGACAACGACGACGCGACGAGGCGACGACGCTGACGACGACGACGAAGACGACGATGGAGACGACGACTGCGACGACGAAAGTATGGACGATTCTTGCGGTGCCCGGTGACACGTGTCCAGTGCCGGTGTCCGGTGTCCGGTGTCCGGCGTCTGGCGTCCAACATCCGGCGTCCGGTGTCCGGTTTCCGGTGTCCGGTGTCTGGTGTCTGGTGTCTGGCGTCCGGCGTCCAGAGTCTGGAGTCTGGCATTTGGCGTCCGGTGTCTGGTGTCTGCTGGTGTCCGTTGTCCGGAGTCCGGTGTCCCGAGTCCGGAGTCCGGTCCCGTGTCCGGTGTCCACTGTCTGGCTTCAGTTGCAGAGCATGAGGCCGGGGAGGAGGAGCAGCAGCAGCAGAAGGATGAGGATGATGATGGTGATGAGGAGGAGGAGGAGGAGGAGGAGGAGGATAACGGATAACAGTAATCAGAATGAGGATGAGGATAAGCAGCAGGAGGATGAGGGGGAGGAGGAGGCTGAGGTGGAGGAGGGGGTTGAGGAGGATGAGGAGGACGGGGGGAGGATGTGGAAGGGGTGGATAAGGAGGGGAATCAGGAGAATGAAGATGAAGATAATGAGGAGGATGAGAAGACGGAGAAGGATGAGGATGTTGAGGAGGATGATAAGGATGATGAGGGGGAGCTATATGATTATAATGACGATGATGAGCAGGAGGAGGACAAGCAGCAGGACGAGGATGCAGCAGCAGCAGGATGGCAGCATAAGGAGTATGAGGAGGGGGATCAGGATGAGGAGGGGAAGGAGCAGCAGGAGGATGATAATGATGGCGATGATGAAGAGAAGGGGGAGGTAGAGGATGTGGAGGATGATGAGGATGGGGAGGAGGAAGAACAGCAGCATAATGAGGATTATGATGATGAGGATGAGGGGGAATGAAGAGGATGAGGAGGGGGAGGAGGAGGAGGAGGTGGATGGGGAGAAGGAGGAGGAGGGGGAGGAGGAGGAGGAGTGGGGGGATGATCAGGAGGATGAGGAGCAGCAGGAGCGGGCCCCAACGGGCGCGTCGGGTCGGGCGGGCGGACCCTAACGGGCGGGTCGGGTCGGGCGGGCGGGACATTAAAGTAGGAAACATCATCGAGTTGGCACGCGCGTGCCCTAACGGGCGGGTCGGGTCCGGCGGGCGGACCCTAACGGGCGGGCGGGGCGGGTCGGTCGGGGCGAGACATTAAAATAGTGTTCAATATGTCTTGCTGGACCTCCGCGAGGGCGACGAGGGAGACAAAAACGACGAGGGCGTCGGCGACGACGACGACGACGATGAAGGCGACGACGACGACGACGACGATGAAGGCGACGACGACGACGATGAAGGCGACGACGACGACGAAGACCGCGACGACGACCCGTCCTCCTCCTCCCTCTTCTTCCTCCTCCTCCTCCACTTTATCAGTCAGCAAAAGCATAATATTCGCTATGATCATCAGCAGCGACATCACAATCATCGTAACAATCAACATCGTCATCGTCATCATCGTCATTACCATCACCATCATGGTCAACTTTATTGTCAACTTCGTCACCATCATAATCATATCACCGTCGCCGTCTGCATCGTCACGACCAACGTCACTATCAACATCGCAATCATCACCGTAGTCGTCATCGACGCCAACATAAACATCACCATCAATGTCCGGGTCCGGTGTCCGGTGTCCGGTGCCCGCTGCTTGGTGTCCAGTGCCCGGTGTCCGGTGTCCAGTGTTCGGTGTCCGGTGTCCAGCGCGCGAGAACCGTTCTATAGTGCGACGACGACGACGACGACGACGGCGGCGGCGGCGGCGACGACGACGACGACGACGACGACCATGACGACGACGACGGCCATGACGACGATGACGACGATGCCCGTTTGAGGCCCTGGCAGCCGTTGTTGACCTCGCGAGGCCCTCTGGAGGCCTGGGCAGGTCACCGAATGTCGAACACAGGACGGTGACCTTGCGAGGCCCGTTGGAGGCCCAGGCAGGTCACCGAGGTCGGTGACCTCGCGAGGCCCGTTGATGGCCCCAGCAAGTCACCGAGGTCGGTGGCCTTGCGAGGCCCGTTGATGGCCCCAGCAAGTCACCGAGGTCGGTGGCCTTGCGAGGCCCGTTGAAGGCCCTGGCAGGTCACCGAGGTCGGTGACCTTGCGAGGCTCGTTGGACCCCCGGCAGGCCACCGCATATCGAACACAAGCCGGTGACCCTGCGAGGTCCGCTGGAGGCCCTGGCAGGTCACCGAGGTCGGTGACCTCGCGAGGCCCGTTGAAGGCCCCGGCAGGGTACCGAGGTCGGTGACTTTGCGAGGCCCTTTGGAGCTTCCGGCAGATCACCGAGTCTTAAACCCAGGCTGGTGACCTTGCGAAGCCCGCTGGAGGCCCGGGAAGGTCACCGAGGTGGGTGACCTAAAGGGGCCCTTTGAAGGCCCCGCATGTCACCGAGACCTTGCGAGGTTCTTTGGACCCCCTGGCAGGCCACCGTATATCGAACACAGGCCGGTGACCTTGCATGGCCCGCTGGAGGCCCCAGCAGGTCACCGAGGTCGGTGACCTCGCGAGGCCCGTTGATGGCCGCGGCAGGTCCCCGACGTCGGTGACCTCACGAGGCCTCTTGGAGGCTCTGGCAGGTCACCGATCACCGAGGTCGCTGACCTTGCGAGGCCCGCTGACCCCTACAGTGGAAGCCAGAGGCATCCTCGCAACTCTGGGCTCAGAGATGCCGTGACCTGAGCAGGTCCAGCCCAAATCGCCTGAGACATCCTCGCAACTCTGGGCTCAGACATGCCGCGCGCGAGGTGATCCAGCCAATTTTGCCTCACACATTCTCGCCACTCTGGCCTCAGAGATGCCTGAACCTGAGGTGGCCTGGCCCGTTTCGCCTGAGACATCTTCCAACTCTGAGCTCCGATATGCTATGCGCCAGGTAGTCTTGCCAACTCCGCCCGAGATGGTGCGGCCGGGCTCGCCTGAGCATCCTCGCAACACTGGGCTCAGGTACGCCCTGGCTTGATGTGGTATGGCCCATTTCGCCTGAGATGTCCTCGCAACTCTGGGCTCAGATATGCCGCGCGCGAGGTGGTCTGGCCCATTTCGCCTGAGACACCCTTGCAATTCTGGGCTCAGACTCAGACACGCCGCGCACAAAGCGGACCGGCCATTCTCGCCCGAGACATCGTCGCGGCTCTGGGATTGGAGATGCTCTGACATGAATTGGTCCGGCCCGATTCGCTTGAAACATCCTCGCAATTCCAATCTCAGATATGCCCTGACCTGAGGTGGTCCGGCCCAGCTCGCCTGGGACATTCTCGCAACTCTGGTCTTCGAGATGCCAGGAGCGAGGTGGTCCAGCCAGTTTCGCCTGAGGTATCCTCGCAACTCTTGGCTCCCAAGTGTCGCGGGCGCGGTGGTTTTGCCATTTTCGCCTGCGAGATCCTCGCAACTCTGGGCTCCACCATGCCGCGCGCGATGTGGTCTGGCCAACTTTGCCTGAGACATCCTCGCAACTCTGGGCTGATATATGCTCTGACCTGAGGTGGTATGGCCCGTTCCGCCCGAGACATTTTCGCAACTCCGGGCTCAGACGTGCCGCGCGCGAGGTTGGCTGACGCGCTTCGCCAGAGACTTCCTCGCAACACCAGGCTCAGATGCTGCTCGCGAGGTGGTCTGGCCAGATTCTCTTGTGGCATCATTGCATTTCCAGGCTCAGAGATGCCCTGACTTTAGGTAGCCTGGCCTGTTTCTCCTGAGACATCCTCGCTACTTTGGGCTCTGAGATGTGGCCCGCTAGGTGACCCAGCCTGCTCGCCTGAGACATCCTCGCAACTGGGTTCCCAGACGGGGCCAGGACCAAACAACCAGTTTGATTACACTGCTGTTATCGCATCGTCCTCCAGGAGGGGATTCAAACGCCCCTGGCCCGAGTGGGCAAATAGCTGGCGCCGAGGCGAGAGCAGGACTTCTGTGTCATTTGGAAGGGCGTCTCAGGCGGGAGCGCTAGGCCGGAATAAATGTTGAAGAAATCTCCAACGAGAGGATAAATATGAAGGCAAGGAGGAGAACCCAGAGTACGATGAGGGGCGAGGAGGGACATGATGAGGAAGAGCATCAGGGGCACGACGACGAGAATGATGATAAAAAGGAGAAGGAGGAACAAAACGGCGAGGAGAGAGAGGAACGGCATGAGGAGGCGGAGGAAAGTGAGGACGATGAGGTTGCGTGGGCGGGTAGGCGGCAAGAAACATGATGATGAGGACGGCGACAACAACGACGACGACAGTGATCACGAGACGGGCGCATGCCAATCAGGAACAGGATGACGATGATTCGGAGGACTCGCGAACAAGCTTTGAATCAACGTTAGATTTAACATTTCAGCTGGGGATGCTGGCCCCTGGCTATCACTTATTCATCATGTGTTGCTGCTCCGCGCCCTCCTCCTCCTTGTCCTGGTCCTCCTTCTGCTACTGCCCCTCTTCCATCCCCAATCCTCCCCCCGCTGCTCCTCCAACTCCTGCTCTTTTCTCACGTCTCACTCCCCGTCCTTCTCCTCACTTATTGTTCCTCACTTTCTACGATTGTCCAAGGAATAAGTACAGAGGATCAGGGGGCATAAAAACCACTGTGCATCAGAAGGCAGAGGAAGATAAACAGGAGGATGGATATGATAAAGATGATGGTAGTCGCCATCATGTGGATCTCACTGATGGCGACGATCCACCGATCATGGCGACTGCAATATATGCCAGCGGCATCGGCGCTCACGGTGACGACGACAACGATTGGAATGACGGCTCATGATGTCGATTGCGAGGGTGACTGCGACGGCGGGCATGATGGCGACGGTGATGATGACGATGACGACGACGATGATGACGATGATGTTGACGATGATGATTCTTATGGTGGTGTTGCCGATGACGACGCTGTCGTCGATGATGATGACGAGGGTCCTGATGATGACGACGACGGCGACGACTACGACGACGACGAATCGGATGAACGGGCGGCCGCCCGCCGCGGCAGAAGCGAACGGCCGGCCGAGGCCGCGGCGAACGCCCAAGATCCACACTGTGGCCTCTGCTGAAAGAAGGCCTGCGCTGCAGAGCTCTTCTCAGCAGGGGCGCCCGGGTGCCTCTGCAGAGAGGGCGCGGGTCTGCCTCCGGGATCGTCGGCTGGGCTTGCTGAGACGACGCCCCCCAAATGGAGCTTGTCTCATCAGATCCAGACGACGATCCCAGGGTCAGACCCACTTCCTCTCAGCAGGGGCACCCGGGTGCCCCTGCTGAGAAGACCCCTGCAGCGCAGGCCTCATCTCAGCACAGGCCGCCTTGTAGATCTTAGGCGTTCGCCGCACCACGTCTGCTGAGAACGCGTAGGACGTGGCGAACGCCTAAGACCCAAGGGGCAGGAAGCGCGATCGGAAGCGAAACGCTTTTGGTGTTGGCTGTATCTTCTGCTGAGATACCGATGCCGATCATGGCCCGGTGCCGGTACCGATACCGGCATCGGTACCGGCACCAGCATCGATATCGATACCGGTACCGTCAGGCGCAGCGCCTTTCTTAGCACCAACATCAACACAATCCTTGCGGGAATATGGAGGAAAAGGGGGGAGCGGGGAGGGAACATGAGGACGAGGAGGAGAGCCTGCAAGGAGGAGCAAGAGGGGTTTGGGGGGATATGGAGGAGGCAGCAGCAGGAGGACCAGGACAACGAGGAAGACGAGGCGGAGAAGCAGCACCAACAGACCGATTTATAGCCTCAGTCCAGCATCCCCAACAACGATTTTGAGGCAGGATGGCTCCACATATTGCTGATTTGCCTGCGCCCTTGTCGCCATCACTGTCGTCGTCATTGCTGACATCGTCCTCATTGCCATACTTCTTGCCCTCTCCCCCTCCCGCGCATCCCTCCTGCTCTTTCTCCTCCCACTCCTTTTCCTCCCCCGACTCATTCCATTCCTCATTATCCTCGTCGTTATTATTCCCCCTTCTCTTCTTCTCCTCATTCTCGTCATCGTGCTCCTGCTGCTCTTCCCCTGGTTCTTCTCGCCCCATCGTACTCCTGGTTCTCCTCTTCGCCCTCCAAGTTCTCCTCTCGCTGAAGATGTCAAAATGTACTAACTAAGGCATGGCGCCCCCCCGCCTGAGACTTCCTTCCACATGACTCAGAAATCATGCTCTCGCCTCGGCGCCGGCTAACTGTTCCCTCGGGGCAGGGGCGCCTGGGCCCCTACTGGGGCACAATTCGGCATCAGCAGGGTACTGTAACAGGTAGCTTGTGCCTGGCCCCGTCTGACTCCTCCCCCCCACCCCTGGGAGCCCAGTTGTGAGGATGTCCCAGGCAAACTGACCGGACTACCTCGCGCGCTGAATCTCGGAGCGAGCCCAGACTTGCGAGGAGGTCTGAAGCGAAATTGGCCCGACCCCAGAGTTCCGAGGATGGATCAGGCGAATCTGGCCCGAGAACCTCGAGCGCATCATCTCTGAGCCCGGAGTTGCGGGGACGCATCAAGCGAAATTGGCCAAACGACCTCAGGCGCGGCATGTCTGAGCCCAGAGTTGCGAAGACGTCTCAGACGAAATTGGCCAGGCCACCTCAAGTCAGGAGCATCTCGAAGCCCAGAGTTGCGAGGATGTCTCAGGCGAACCGGACAGGACAACCTCGCGCGTCGCAACTTCGAGCCTAGAGTTGCGAGGATGTCTCGGGCGATACGGGCCAGATCACCTCAGGCCACAACAATTCAATTCTGAGACCAGAGTTGCGAGGATGTCTCAGGCGAAATCGGCCAGACCACCTCGCGCGCGGCATCTCTGAACCTGGAGTTGCGAGGATGTATCAGGCGGAACGGGCTGGACCAGCTTAGGTCAGAGTAAATCTGAGCCCGCGCGCGACATCTTGCAGCCCAGAGACGTCGCATGCAAAATCCGCCGGACCACTTCGCACGCGGTCTCTCGGAGCCAAGAGTTGCGAGGACGTGTGAGGCGAGTTTGGCTGGACCACCTCGCGCCTGGCAACTCGGATCCCAGAATTGCGGGCATGCCCTGGGCGACCTGGGCCGGACCAATTCAGGTCAGGGCATATCTAGGCCAAGAGTTGCGAGGATGTCCAGGGCGAATCAGACCAACTCAGGTCAGAGCATTTCCGATCCCAGAGGTGCAAGGATGCCTCTGGCGTAAATGGGCCAGACCACCTCGCGAAAGGTATATCTGAGCCAAGAGTTGTGAGGATGTCTCAAGCGAAATGGGTCGGACCACATCAAGCCAGGACATATATGAGCCCAGAGTTGCGAGGATCCTCAGGCGAGCCGGGCCGCACCTCTTCACGCGCGGCATCTAGGAGCCCAGACTTGCGAAGATGTCTCAGGCTAAATTGACCAGACCACCTCGCGCGCGGCATCTCGCAGAGTTGGGGGGACATCTCAGGCGAGAATGTCTGAAGTAGAATTGTCCAGATCACCTCGCGCGCGGCATGTCTGAGCCTAGAGTCGTGAGGATGTCTAAGGCGAAGCGGGCTGGACCTACTCAGGTTAGGGGCATATCTGAGCCCAGAATTGCGAAGATGGCGAAACGGACCGGACCACTTCGCGCGTGGCATCTTGGATTCCAGAGTTGCGAGGATGTATCAGGCGAAATGGGCCAGGCCATCTTGCCCCCGGCAACTCGGAGCCCAGAGTTGCGACGATCTCTCAACGCAATGTAATGCAGTGCCATGGGAAGTGACGCAACAGAAATGCAATGCCATGCGTTGTAATGCAATGCCATGCAATGCAACGCAAAGGCCCTCCATGCAATGGGAACAGACAGTGGCTTCCACTGCGTGAGATGCGGGATAGAGATAGAGAGGGAAAGGAGGAGCACGGAGGAGGAGGTGTAGTTGTTTTTCCAGAGCTCCCCATGCAGCTTGGCATGAACCACTGTGCAACACCAGTAGCAGGAGGCAGGGCTGGCAACAGGATCAAGCAAACGAAGCGCATTTAGCATGCCAGAAGCTCACTTAGCAGGAAGAGGACGCTTTCGGCGACGGCGGCGGCGACGACGACCGACGACGACGGCCGCCGAAGGCCGCCGAGGCAGAGGAGGAGGAGGAGGAGGAGTCGGAGGAGGAGGAGGAGGAGAAGGAGGAGGAGGAGAAGGAGGAGGAGGAGGAGGAGGAGGAGGAGAGGGAGGAGGAGGTGACAAGGAAGAGTGGGAGGAGGAGGAGGAGGAGGAGGAGGAGGAGGAGGAGAGGAGGGAGGGAGTGGTAGGACGTGACAAGAGGAAGGATGGGGAGGAGGACAGGAGGAGGAAGTGGAGGAGGAGGAGGAGGACGAGGAGGATGACGAGAAGAAAAACAGGACCAGCAGCAGGAGGCGGAGCTGGCAACAGGATCAAGCACATCGGGAGCCCACTTAGCAGAACAGAAGCCCACTTAGCAGGAACACGACTTTGATGATGATGATGATGATGATGATGATGATGATGATGATGATGATGATGATGATGCCGATGCTGATGCTGATGCTGATGCTGATGCCTATGCTGATGCTGCTGATGCTGTGTAGTATGTTGATGCTGCTGCTGCTGCTGATGATGATGATGCTGATGCTGATGCTGATGCTGATGCTGCGTCTGCTGCTGCTGTTGATGAGGATGAGGTTGATGATGGTGGTGATGATGATGATGATGATGATGATGATGATGAGGAGGATGATGATGGCGATGCTGATGGTGGTGATGATGATGATGATGATGATGATGATGATGATGATGATGATGATGATGAGGAGGATGAGGAGGAGGAGGAGGAGGAGGAGGGAGGAGGAGGAGGAGGAGGGAGAAGGAGGAGGAGGAGGAGGAAGAGAGGCGGAGGAGAAGAAGGATGAGGATGAGGAGGAGGAGGAGGAGGAGGAGGAGGAGGAGGAGGAGGAGGAGGAGGAGTGGCATGAGCATGAGGAGGAGGATGAGGAGGAGGAGGTGGAGGTGGAGCAGGAGCAGGAGCAAGAGCAGGAGCAGAAGGAGGACGAGGAGGAGGAGGAGGAGGAGGAGGAGGAGGAGGAGGAGGAGGAGGAGGAGGAGGAGGAGGAGGGGGAGAACGAGGAGGCGGAGGAGCAGGAGCAAGAGGAGAAGGAGGAGGAGGAGGAGCAGGAGGAGGATCAGGAGGAGTAGGATGAGGAGGAGGAGGAGTTGGATGATGCTGCTGCTGATGATGATATTGATGCTGATGCTGATGCTGATGATGATGCTGATGTTGATGATGCTGATGCTGATGCTGCTGCTGATGATGCTGATGATGATGCTGATGATGACGATGCTGCTGCTGCTGATGATGATGATGATGACGATGCTGCTGATGCTGATGATGCTGATGCTGCTGATGCTGATGCTTATGATGATGCTGATGATGAATAGTATGTTGAGGATGCTGACGATGATGTTGATGCGCATGATGATGATGATGATGATGATGATGATGATGATGCTGATGATGATGGCGATGATGATGATGACGATGACGACGACGATGATGATGATGATGCTGCTGCTGATGATGATGATGATGAGTAGGATGCTGATGCTGATGATGATACTGCTGCTGATGATGATGCTGATGGTGACGATGCTGATGATGATAATGATGCTGATGATGATGATGCTGATGCTGATGCTGATGGTCATGATTGTGCTGCTGATGATGATGATGACCATGCTGCTGCTGATGATGATGCTGCTGCTGATGATGCTGATGATGATGAGGATGATGATGATGCTGCTGCTGATGATGATGATGGTGGTGATGATGATGGTGCTGATGATAATGCTGATTATGATGATGATGATGATGATGATGATGCTGATGATTGATGATGATGATGATTGATGATGATGATGATGCTGATGCTGATGCTGATGCTGATGCTAATGATGACGATGATGATGCTGATGACGATGATGATGATCATGATCATGATGATGATGATGATGATGATGATGATGATGAGGATGAGGATGAGGATGAGAATGATGATGATGATGCTGATGTTGATGCTGATGATGATGATGATGATGATGATGATGATGATGACGATGCTGATGATGATGATGATGATGATGATGATGATGATGATGATGATGATGGTGATGCTGCTGCTGCTGCTGATGATGATGATGACGATGATGCTGCTGATGATGATGATGCTGATGATTGATGATGATGATGA
>CAUYUJ010020817.1:112664-149633 GCA_963575745.1 Prorocentrum cordatum | reverse complement strand
TCCTCCTTCTCCTCCTCCTCCTCCTCCTCCTCCTCCTCCTCCATTTCCTCCTCCTCGCTCCTCGCTCCTCGCTCCTCGCTCCTCGCTCCTCGCTCCTCGCTCCTCGCTCCTCGCTCGCCGTTCCTCCTCCTCCTCCCTCTCCTCAGGAGGAGAAGCGACTCGACCCCGAGTCGGAGGTACGTCACCGATCGATCGGCGACACGCCCCTGATAATTAGCGAAGCCTAACACGCTCCTGGGCGGGGCGGGCTCCTTCGGGCCCGTGCCGGCGATCCGTGGGCGGCTGGGACCCAGAGGTCCGAGGCCTTGATTTCGTCAACACGGTGGGGGCATTGGATAAGGAACCCTCAGATAGGGAATCCAGGGTCTGGAGGCCGGTGGAACTCCACTGGAGGCTTTGCCATGGATATCACCGCCGCCCTCATCAGATAAGGAACCCTCCAGGGTCTGTAGACCCCCGGGCACATTCCTTCACCAATGCCCCCGCTGCACAGGGTCCCCGGAAGTCCGGGGACCGGCGTTTCATGCTGAGACGCTTCTGGTTGACGCTCTCCTGGGGCCCAGAGGGGCCTCGGGAGGCCGACACCGGCGAACAAAAACTCCGTTTCCCTCGTCTCGACATGCTGGATCTCTGAGGGGGCCGAGGCCTCCTCCCTACTTTGTTGGGCGCGGAGTTATAAGTAGTTATAGGTTAGGTAAGTGGTTCTATTTTAGGAGAGGTTTGGATGAGTTAGGATTGGCTAGGAGGCCCAATAGGTTCCATAGGAATGCCGATAGTGATAGTGCCTGATAGCCCCCCTGTGTTTCACTATGGGATCTATGGGAGCTTACAGTGTCCTATCATCAGCTGAACTTGGAATCCCTAAACTTATGTATTTGTTCACTAATTTTTATTATGTTTCACTATGTTTCACTATTTTTACTATTTTCACTATTTTCATTATTTATCATTATTTTCCCCTATTTTTCATTATTTTTCATTATTTTTCACTTTTTATATTTTTCTTTACTTTTCAAAATTCAGACATTGAAACAAGTCTGACCGACGCCAGAACGTTGCGCTCCAAGGGAGAAGAAGGAGAAGGAGGAGGGAGGAGGAGGCGTTCACCTCCTCCTCCTCCTCGTCCTCCTCCTCTCCCTCGCCCCCCTCCTCCTCCTCCTCCTCCTCCTCCTCCTCCTCCTCCTCCTCCTCCTCCTCCTCCTCCTCCTCCTCCCCCTCCTCTGCCCCCTCCCCCCTTCCTCCTCGGCGCCCCTCTTGGGGCCTCGGCGCCCCCTTGGCGCTGGCACTCCTGGGCCTCGGCACCCCCAAATCCGAAGCTCCGAAGCTCCTCCCATTCCTCTTCCTCCTCCTCCTCTTTCCTCCCCCTTCTCCTCCTCCTACCCCTCCTCCTCTATCCTCTTTCCCCTCCTCCTCCCCCTCCTCCTCCTCCCCCCTCCTCCTTCTCCTCCTCCTACCTCTCCTCCTCTATCATCTTTCCCCTCCTCCTCCTCCCCCTCCTCCTTCTCCCCCTCCTCCTCCCCCTCGTCCTCCCTCTCCCCCTCTTCCTCTTCCTCCCCCCCCCTCCTCCTCTATCCTCTTGCCGCTCCTCCTCTCCCCCTCCTCCCTCCCTCCTCCCCCTCCGCCCCCCCTCCTTCTCCCCCACCCCCCTCCCCCCTTCCCATCGGCAGCAGGCCTGGATGGCAGCAGGCTGGATGTTAGCTGGATGTTGTCTGGGTGCTGTTTTCATATTGCTTTTTGTTGTTTTTTGATGTGTTTTATGTTGTTTGTTGTTGTTTTTGCGTTGTCTCGTAGGGCGGGCGCCAGACAACACCGGACAACACAAAAAACAACACAAAAACAACAAAGGAGGATGAGGATGAGGAGGAGGAGGAGGAGGAGGAGGACAGGAAAACGATTTCGTCGCAGCCGTTTTCGGCTTCAAGTTATTTGAATTCGCCCAACCGAATTCGAGAATTCGTTAAATGGCTGCCTGGGATGCTCGCTGCGCCACGTGCGGCGCCCTCGGCCCCGCAGCCAACATGGACGTGATTAAAAACGAAAGTTCTGAAGCGGCCAAACCGCTGCACTGTACAACTTGCAATGTAAAAGCGGTCTGCCGCTGCGGAAAGTCAGGAGAGAAAGGGGGAGAAGCAAGCCGGTTTGTGATTTTTCTTAGAATTTGCTATTTTTTATCATTTTCACTATTTGTTTTACTATTTTACACTATTTAACACTATTTCTCACTATTTTCACTATTTAACACTATTTTTCACTATTTTTCACTATTTGTTACTATTTTTCTTATTTTTTTAGTGCATGTTGATAGGATCCTATAGTGCACAATAGCTATATATAGTGTTTATAGAACCCGCACCCAACAAAGTAGAGGGAGGCAAAACGCCACAAACATAAACTTTTGGCGATCCGCGCGGATTTCTTGGATCCGCGCTGGTTCCCCCTCCATGGCGCGCGGAGCGCGCCAGGGGCGGCGCTGGACGCGCCGCCAAGGGGCCCCAGCGCCGATCCCAGAAATCTGAGCGGACCTCCGAGTTTTTCGCACGTTTGTGTCATTGCTGGTTCCCCTCATCCAGGTGGCCGAGGCATCCTCCCCTGAGCCTGTCCCCCCTGCCTCGCCAGAGGCCTCCTGTATGGGGTCGGAGCAGATGGGGCCGGAGCATCGCGCCGCATCGCCGATGCATCGGCGATGCCTCGGCGATGCATCGGCGAGGCGCCGGCGATGCGTCGCCGACGTGGGCGATGCATCGGCAGCGCCGACGTGGAGGGCATCGGGCCCTCCGCGTCCTGCCGCACCGGCGGCGCATCGGCGCGGCGGCGCGATCCTCCGGCCCCCGTCCACTCCGCCCGCGCTGCCCCCGCCGGCAGCGCCCCGGCCGCGCGGCGCCCCCCGGGGCTTGGCCCGCGGGGCCGGTGAGGAGGGCGCGCCCCCCGCCGTCCCGGCGGGGGCGGGCTGCGCGGCGGGCGGCCTGGCAGCTCAGGCCCGCAGGTCCTCGGGGCAGGGAGCGGGCCCGGGGCCCTGGGGTCGAGCGTGCCCTCCTGCAGGCGGGTGCTGGGCGAAGAGTCACGGAGACGCAAGACATGTCCAGAGGCAGGCAAAACAGATAGTTACTCTGCCCTGACTGTGGTCTGCCTGCTTTTGAACATTCCTCCTGCAGAGGGACGTGCCCGACTGAACCCTGGGTTAATCAGGATGCTCCGACCTACCTCAGCCTGGATCACGAGAAAGGATTTCGAGCACCAGGGAAGTGCCGAAATTGCGGGGCTCTCTCGTCTCGGGCCCTTCGCTGGCGTGTCGGGCAGACACTGCATCGATACTGGTCTGGGTGCTCGACATGATATCTGGAATGTGGTCTCAAGTAAGATGGGAACAACAGAAGTCCCGGGGGGCACAAATGCGGCCAAACATATGATCAAGAAAATTATGGTTTGTCGCCGCGCCGGTTGTATCTTGAACGCGCCTGAGCAGACGAGGTCGGCACCGCGGCAACCCCCACGGCGAACCCTGCGCCCGAAGCGGCGCTTGCCCTGGTGGCCAAGGCGCCCTCCCCGAGACGGAAGGCCGCGCGTCGGAACAAACGGCGCGGCGACATGCAAGAAATCTGGGCCAGCTACCCAGAAGCTTCTTGAAACAAGCCTAGGCCCTAGGCCAATTTCTGATGTTGACGCCACGCCAGAGGGCCGAACGTGCCGGAGGAACTCAGCCGGCCTCCCGGCAAGCTGGTTAAGAACCGCTGGCCCAACTTTTCGGGAGGAAGTTTCTGCAGCAGATGCTCGACCGTGAATCGACACATCTTCCAATACTCGCCATACATGTTCTGGATTCTCCTCTTCCCCCCAGATCCACGATGTTCCCATATTATCCTGGAAATCAACGCTTATGTGTGCTCTTGCCTGTTGTTCCTCCCTGAGACCCTCCGTTAGACGGGAGCAGTCAACATTAGAAGCCTCCCAGATGGGGTCCGAGTAGATGGGGTCAGAGAATCGCGCCGCATCGGCGACGTCGACAGTGCATCAACGACGCCGGCGGGGACAAGTATTGGGTTCCACATCGAGCCGCATCGCCAGTGCATCGGCGATACGGCGCGATCCTCCGACCCCATCGACTCGAACCCCACCCAGGAGGCCTAGAAGCACCGAGTCCGGAAACGGGATGAATCGAAAGCAGGCCTCAGATCGGGCCGCATGGGCACAGGGTCGAATTCGAGTCGGATCGGCTGCGCCAGCATGCACGACAACGCCAGGTCGGTATCGCCCGCGTCGGATCGTCAGAGTGTCGGGATCGAATCGGATCGGGGCAGCCAGGATCGATATCGAATCAAATCGGTCGGATCGATATGGATCCTGCACGGAATATCTATCAGGGGGGGATGGTTGACCTTCTGACTGAGCTTGCCCATCCCTCCCCATCCCGCCTGCTCCACCTCCTCCTCCTCCTCCTCCTCGTCCTCCTCACCATCCTCCTCCTACTCCTCATCGTCCTCCTCCCTCGTCTCCTCCTCCGTCTCCTCCTCCTCCTCCTCCTCCTCCTCCTCCTCCTCTCCTCCTCCTCCTCCGTCTCCTCCTCCTCCTCCTCCTGCCTTTCCTCCCGCTCCTCCTCCTCCTCCTCCTCCTCCTCCTCCTCCTCCTCATCCTCCTCATCCTTCTCATCCTGCTCCTCCTCCTACTCCTCTTCCTCCTCCTCCTCCTCTTCCTCCTCCTCCTCCTCCTCCTCCTTTTCCGACCCCGCCCCTTCCAGCTGTTCCGACAGCACGTGCCCCCGCCCCGCAGCGGATCCAGGGGGGGCAGGTATTGTCCCATTCAGTCCTCGTCTGGCTGGGTGGCAGGCAGCACGAGCTGGATGGCGGTGACGATGGTGCCGAAGAAGACGAAGAGGACGGGGGCGAGGTAGACGCATAGAGAGCCAGAAGACGAGGAGGCCAGAGGACGGAGGAGGGACGAGGTCCGATGCTTTTGCTGCTCAGTTCGGGCCTCCAGGGGCGTTCTCGCCGCCACGGCGAAAGTTCACCAGAAAATCTGGCCTGAACGCACCGCAGAACCACAAAACCCTGGCGCTCGAGGATTGAAGTTCCCAGACAGTGCTTGCACTTAGGGGGTCCTACTTCCGTAGCGAAGGAATTGAATGGGTCCGCCGACGTTTCGCCACGTTGCCGCCCGTCGCCGCCTCGTTGCCGTTGGGGGGTCCGCCGAGGGCTCGCCACGCTGACGCCCATTGCCGCCTCGTTGCCGCTGACCGCGCTTGGGGGGGTCCGCCGAGGACTCGCAATGCCTGCTGCCCGTTGCTGCCTCGTTGCCGGAATGGCACCACATAGATTACGCCACAGAGCTTACACCACACAGCTCACACCCCACTGGTATTGTTTCTTGTGGCAAATGAGATCTACCACGCCCCACCCCAGGATGATCCGCCCACCTCGTTCGCGTTGAAACTTACTTGTGTTTCTGGTCCATCGTCCACCGAAATATAAGTTCACTCATTCCATCCCAACTCACCTCGTATCGACCCCCCAGCCATCCTCTACAACAAATACCAAGAACGCACACTCGCTAACCAACCACGAATACGTGACGAAGTGCACACGCGCGCGTCGTCGCGCGCGCATGCCGGAATCCTGGAAACCCCGAAGGCTCGTAGCCACTTCAAAATCGAGCGTCCCGAATACATGTAAAAACCTATGGTTGTGTAGCACCATCGTTCGAAAAAGTCTCCGTCGTGCGAGAAACATCGGTGCTTCAACATGCTCATCGAATTCGACCTACCGGGCATCTCGCGCGCGCATGTCGGAATGGTTCGAACGCCCTTGCGCGAGCGCTGGAGGTGCACGACCCCTGCCAAATAATATCATATGGACCAGTCGTGCGGGTCGGCCGCGCGCGCATGTCGAAATCCTTCCAAACTCCTCGTCGTCGGCATGATCAGCATCGGCGCCATTATTGGCAGGGCCATCGTCATCGTCATCATTGTCACCAACATCGTTACTAGCATCATCGTGCCTACCGTTGTCGACGCCGCCATGATACCACGCCCACCCAAATCACCGATTCGCACTGAAATGCCCGCGCGTCAGTGCGGCCTGCGAGACGCGCTGGAAAAAACACAGCGGTCAGCGCCACCGCGGTCGCGTCGGTCGCGCCGAAGTAGCTGTCCGATGCGCGCGCGAGCATGCGCGGGCTAGCGCGACCGCAAAGATGCACCAAGCAGCACCAAGCACTCATCGCAATCGTCGCCGCATGGTTTTGCAAACCGAGTTGCGGGCGGGTGGGTGGGATGATTGCGGGAGCAGTGGAGTTGACAACTCCAGGTTTCCCAAATTCATCACGCCTCATGGACCACACTGAACAACTTACACATCCACAGTGCAGTAAGTGACGGATTGGGCCCGCGCTGGTGACCTTCTTGCGGGTCCCCACGTGTCTTCCAGCCTCGGGATGCTCCAGCAGTTGCGCGCGCCTCGTCCCGGGGTGCCCGAATCGTCCCGAACGGCCGGCGGAGGCCCGAGCTGTGGCCCGAAAGCCAAGCACCCTCGAGTTACGATACACATCACGACAGAAGGCTTCTGGCCGCCTGCGGGCGTCGAAAAAACGGCTTGGGAGGAGACTTCAGCTGGCCCCAGGTTGGATTCAGACCTCGCGAGACCCACGTTGTGAGAAAGACACGACGCCCCCTGATCATTGGATCCCAATTTTTTCGGTCGCGGCCGACGAGAATGCTCGCTACCGAACGTGCTTTAGGTTCCTGGGCCGGTCGCGACGGACTTGCCTCTCAAAGTCCGCCGCCACCAATCGATCGGTCGCGACCGACGAAACTCGGCATCCATAGAAGAGGAAATAACGGCACAACACACAAACTGTTGGCGCTCCGCGCGTATTTCTCGGATCTGCGCTGGACCCCCCTCCATGGCGCGCGGACCGCGCCAGGGGCGGCGCCGGAGGCGCCGCTGGGGGGGCCAGCGCGGATACAAGAGATCCGCGCGGAGCACCAAATGTTGATTATGTTTACAGCGAGTTGTTCTTCTTCGAATGGTTCGGGCGATCTTGGGGACACGGCACCAACGTTTGTTGATTAGTTCCATTATGTTTACAGCGATTTGGGTCGGGCATCTGGGGAAGACGGCACCAACGTGAGCTGCCCAAACTGCCTACCGTTGTCGACGCCGCCATGATACCGCGCCCGCCCAAATCACCGATTCGCACTGAAATGCCCGCGTCAGCGCGGCCTGCGAGACGCGCTGGGAAAAGCACAGCGGTCAGCGCCACCGCGGTCGCGTCGGTCGCGCCGAACTAGCTGTCCGATGCGCGCGCGAGCATGCGCGCGCTAGCGCGGCCGCAAAGATGCACCAAGCAGCACCAAGCACTCATCGCAATCGTCGCCGCATGGTTTTGCAAACCGAGTTGCGGGCGGGTGGGTGGGATGATTGCGGGAGCAGTGGAGTTGACAACTCAAGATTTTCCAAAATTCATCACACCTCATAAACCACACTGAACAACTTACACATCCACAGTGCAGTAACTGACGGATTGGGCCCGCGCTGGTGACCTTCTTGCGGGTTCCCACGTGTCTTCCAGCCTCGGGATGCTCCAGCGTCTGGGGAAGACGGCACCAACGTGAGCTGCCCAAAGTCCGCCCGGAGCTCGTGGGCCGTCGGCAGAGGGCACCGCCCCCCGGCGCGCAGGGCGCCGCCGCGCGGGTCAGGGGGGCGGGCGGGGAGGAGGAGGAGGAGGAGGAGGAGGAGGAGGAGGAGGAGGAGGAGGAGGAGGAGGAGGAGGGGGAGGAGAGGAGGAGGAGGAGGAGGAGGAGGAGGAGGAGGAGGAGGAGGAGGAGGAGGAGGAGGAGGAGGAGGGCCCTGGAGCTGCCAGGACGGAGGGCCCCCAGAAGCCGAAGACGGCGCGAAGCCTCCGCAAGGGATCGTTCCAGCACGTTTTGGAAGAGGGGAGCGCGGCGTCGAGAGAAGCGTCTGGAGCCGCGCGCGGACTTCTTGGATCGGCGCCGCCACGGGGGGCCTCCGCGCGGAACTGCGAGAGCTTCCGCTGACGGCACGGCGGGCGGACAAAAAGTGCCCACACCCATCGCGACAGGATGACACGACATCGAACTGCATCGAACAACTATCCATAGCCCCCGTGCCCCCCAACCCAAAGTCGACGGGGTTGGATGCGAGGCAACGAGCGGGTGGCAAAATATGGACACTCCAACTTTGGGCTTGGGGGTGCGCGAGGGCGAGCCACATGTACATTGCAATTGTCGTTGCCATCATGCCTGATTTTTGGACGCCCGAGATGGGCACGGAAAAAATGGATACAATGCCCAACAGCAAATGTTGCCCCAAAACCAGCAGCGGCCGTTGTTGGACAGGCGGCCTCCTGTCTCAAATGGACACAGGCCGCGGCGGCGCGGGCAGCGAAACCTGGTCAAAATGAACAGGAACTGCTCTTGGGCATCGTACCCATTCTTTCCGTACCCATTTCGGGCGTCCAGATGATTGTCTTCACGCCGTCGGCGTGGACGCCGCTTGCCCGGGCACCGCAGCTCTCGCTATCCGATCCAGCAAGTCGCAGGCTGCTTCCGGGGGGGGCCTCGTGGGAGGCCCTCGCGCCGCCACGGCCAGCCTCGCTTTTGTTAAGTCGGGGACGCCCCCCTACAGGCGGACTGTTGCAAGAAAGCAGAGACTGATCAAAACAGTCTGAGAGAATCAAAATCCGCCGGCCCCCTTGTGGGGCCACCAGGCTGTAGGCGCGAGGTTCGCAGTTTCCTGTACCAGTTGTAGCTTGTAGTTTCCAGTGTTACAGTTCTGCTTCTTGCTGGTTACTGTAACTAGTTAACTTATTGCTGGTTACTGTAACTAGTTGATTGACCGCGCGAGGGGGGGGGAGGCCCAAACCGGCTTTTTAGCACCCCCTGGGCGCGTTGTCTGAATTGCTGGGGGGGCTCGAAATCAACACCCCTCACGCAGATCCGCGGGGTCAGGGTCCAAAAACACACGGGATTTGCCACATTTCTGAAATTCGGTGCCACCCCTCACGCAGATCCGCGGGGTCAGGGTCCAAAAACACATGGGATTTGCTACATTTCTGAAATTCGGTGCCACCCCTCACGCAGATCCGCGGGGTCAGGGTCCAAAAACACATGGGATTTGCTACATTTCTGAAATTCGGTGCCACCCCTCACGCAGATCCGCGGGTGTAGCAACCCCTCACGCAGATCCGCGGGTCAGGGTCCAAAAACACACGGGATTTGTTACATTTCTGAAATTCGGTGCCACCCCTCACGCAGATCCGCGGGGTCAGGGTCCAAAAACACACGGGATTTGCCACATTTCTGAAATTCGGTGCCACCCCTCACGCAGATCCGCGGGGTCAGGGTCCAAAAACACACGGGATTTGCCACATTTCTGAAATTCGGTGCCACCCCTCACGCAGATCCGCGGGGTCAGGGTCCAAAAACACAGGGATTTGCCACATTTCTGAAATTCGGTGCCACCCCTCACGCAGATCCGCGGGGTCAGGGTCCAAAAACACAGGGATTTGCCACATTTCTGAAATTCGGTGCCACCCTTCACGCACATCCATCGCAAGGCGTGGTAACCCAAACTGCGAGAACTCCCTCGGCCCTTTAATCGCAAGGTGTGGTAACCAAGCCCGTAAACCATACACGTCTTACCAATCGCCAGGTATGGTAACCCCTCTTGTGATCAGTTGGTTTTGCTGATTGCGAATCGGTTTCGCATGAAGTTTCGATACTGCTTCACGGCAGCGCCAAGGCCTCATGACTTAGCTCTTACATGGCCCATTCTCCGAGAGAGGGGGCCGGCGGCAGGGGGCGAAGCCCTTACGGATAATCAAAACGGTCAATCATGTTGCAAGAAAGCATAAACTAATCAAAATGCAACAAGATTCAGAAACAGTCTGAGTTCGTTCCCAGCCTAATGCTTTACTATATTTGACCAGTCCTCCTGTAGAGGGACACGCCAGACCTAACCCAAGCGGGGGTGTCCGCGAGGGGCTCCCACGGTTCATGCGCAGAGAGCTTCGCGGCAGGACCGCAGGGGTGCGCCGTCAAGATGCGAGGACCCTGGCGCCCACGTCGAAGCCTTCCGAGCCAAGATGGCAGGCGGCAGTGGCCAAAAGGGGGGCCAAAGATGCGATGATGGAAGGGTGCCCTTGGAGAGCCACTCGTCCTCATGATGCGGTTTGGAAGTCGCACGGCCGATCCGTGCCGTGACGGCTTCGGCGCTGGCCTCCGACGCCGCGTGGACCGTTCCACCCTGCACGATCGGCGGCCGGTCGATCGGCGGATCGTTCCGCGTTGGCCGATGCTGGGCCACGGGCGGCGCTCAGCCTTGAACGCCCGGCGGAGGGGTCGCCGCCGCGCGGACACGACACGAGCCTCCCATGCAGCCATCGTGCTACCACGAGGAGCGCCAAGCCAGGAACGAATTGACGCTGCTGGCCGAGACGAGCCTCGGCCACGAATAGGCCCCGCGACCCAGAGAACGGACCGAACACCAGAGCGTCTCCCGAACCCAAGGTTGTCTTGACTTCGGCCTCTTGACTCTTCGGGCACTCTAAGATGGGCGAGGTGAGGAAGACCAGGTCGCACAGCGGGTAGATCAGCCACACCTGGGGAGGGCAAAACTATGCCCATACCGCTACTCCACGGACCTCTCCTAGTGTACGTTCTGATCAAGATTTCGAAGCGAAGTCAGCCGTAACGACGAGGGAAGGGTAGCGGAGGGAAGGGAAGGGTAGCGATGGCACGTCCGAACGTCACCCAGTACCAGACGACGCTCAGGCGAGCGCGCTCTAGAGACCTTCCTGGAGCCACTCGCTCCACTCATGCGTCGATGCTGCGTCGAACGTCCGTCGACTTAAGTGCACTTTGAGGCGAACGTGGGTCGACCTTGAGTCGAGCTAGTGTCGAAGTCGGGTCGAAGTAGGGTCGAACTGAAGTCGAGCAGCTGGTACATTGGGTGCAAGAAAAAGTCCCCTGAACGAGCATCAAGCGGGTGGGTCCCCCGATGGATTATTGGTACCGGTATCGGCATCCATGACATGAAGACCCCAAGAGCCCATCTTTCTGTGGCACTTTTTGAGCCAGCCCGATCTGTCATGGCCCCGGGCCAAAACTATGCAAAAACGCTTGGCGCGAAAAAGTTGCAGCGCCCGGATCTCAGCGGTTCCTGGTGGCGGCATCGGAACACTACCCAGAGATCCGGCGCCTTGATTTTTGTCATACGGGGTCCCAAGAAGGTTCGACCCTTTCCTTGGGACCAGATTTTTCTCCTGAGGCAGTTCTTGTGGATGGTCTCGGGGCGCCGCGAGGGCCTCTGGAGGCCGAAAGCACCGAAAAACCTCAGCCGTGATGCTTTCGATACGTTGGCTTCCTCGTTGATGGGCACAGTTTCCACCACCACTACTATAGGTAGGAGCGGAAGGAGGAGGAGGAGGAGGAGGAGGCGGAGGAGGAGGCGGAGGAAGAGGCGGAGGAGGAGGCGGAGGAAGAGGCGGAGGAGGCGGAGGCGGAGGAGGAGGAGGAGGAGGAGGCGGAGGCGGAGGCGAAGACGGAGGAGGAGGCGGAGGAGGAGGAGGAGGAGGAGGAGGAGGAGGAGGAGGAGGAGGAGGAGGAGGAGGACCTCCCCATCCTCCCGTCTCCCCCGTCCTACCTGTGCTAGCGGTGGTGGAAGATTGGACCATCTCTGGCATCTCCCCCCCGTCCGAGCACCAGCGGCTTCGAGAGGCACACCGGCGAGCCCGCGAGCGGCGCCCCGGGGATCTTCCCGCCCTCCGCCAGAGCCTCGCGAGGGGCGCGGGTAGAGCTCGAGGCCGGACGTTCGAGGGTCACGAGCAAACATTTTTTGGAGGACCAAAGGCTTCGCAGGCTGGTGCCTCTGCCCTGAGATCCTGGCGTCTCCGTTGTTTTGAACCAGGCGTTTTCACACCAGGTTTAGGGCCCCCAGTCAGGGGTCCCCCAGAAGTCTGGGCCCCCAGACCCTCGCAGATCGATCCGGCTCGAAACAAGTCGCAGGAAAGGGGGGGCCAGGGCTCCAGTCGTGAATGTATTACGATGTTTCATGTTTTCCGCGCCGTCAGATCTCAGGGTCTGCCCTGGCGTCAACCACGTTCCACACATTCCGACCAGCAGGAGGCTGATCCAGCGATCTTCTCGAGACACAAAAACCTGCGTAAACATAAAATAGAACAACACGCGCACTTCGCGCGCTTAGGTTTTAACAGGCATCTGCCCGTGATAAGATCACAGCTGCGCGCATGTACGTACATACCACAATTTACTTGGCAATGAGTTGAAGAAGTAGTACGAACGCGCACCGACCAGATGCTCGACAAAGAAATACGCATGCAAACCCAGTGCGAAGCCATGCAAAACAGTGCAGAGCCGTGAAAGGAATGCAACGCATCGCTATGCGATGGCAGCGCGTTGCGAAAAATATTGCCGTGCAGCGCAGATGCAGTGACAACGAAGTGTACTGCAAAGCCACGCAAAGAATTGCCAGGAACAATTGTCAACGCAACGGGGCAAAATCGGAGCCTCTCGGGGGCATGTGGGGGGGTCATTTTTTTGGGGGGGGGGCATCTTGAAGGAAAAGCTCCGAAATGCATTTCGCTCTTCCTCTATTGGCCCCGTCTTGGGGCCCATTCATCGGGGGGCCTGTAATGCCAGCTCGGCACCCAGTTTAGCCGTATTGAGCCCTCCTGGGTCCTTTGCGGGCACTCTTGGGGGCCTCTTGGGCCGATCTTTGGGGAAATTATAGAAATTGGCAAGTGCGGCCTCCGAGAGCCCTCCTCAGGATCATCCTGGAGACCTCTTGGGGTGTCTTGGGCGCCTCTGCGGCCTTCCTAACGACGTCTTGGACCGTCTTGAAGGATCTTGGGCCAAGCCGCCAAGACTGTGCAGGATGGCGGCCCCAACAAATCTGGCCATCCTGCACCGTTTGGGCAGCATCTGGAACTATCCGGGAAGCCTTTTGAAACCGAAATAGCGCGCGAAAGGCCCGAAAAAGGCCCCCGGCCCTCTTGGGCCGTCTTGGGCTCCTTTTGAGGCCGTCTTGTGACCCTCTTGGGCCATCTTGGGGCAATCTTGGGGGCCTCTTGGCCCCTCTTGGGGCGGTCTCGGGGGCATCTTAGGACGTCGCGGAGCGCAAGAAGCTGCAAAAGTCGAGAACCCCAAAAACATTAAGAAATTTCTGGGAAATCAATGGTGTTTGTCTATTGGGGCCCTCCGGGGAGCGTTTGTCGAGTTCTCTTGAACCATCTGGAAGCTATCTGGGGCCGTTCGAAAGCCACGCCAGCCATCTGGAAGCCTCAGGGTGTCTTGTTGTCGCTACTTCTAAACGTATGGGAGGCTCTAGGCCAGCTGGAGAAGGTCCTGGCGAGCCCAGAGCACCCATGCCGACCAGGGGCACCTGGGAGGTCCCCGACCCTGTAACGGGATAGATATATAAAAACTAAATGCGTGAATATGTAAATATACGACTTGGAAGAAAAATATGGACATACACACATACCAAAGAAAGCGTTTCACGGGCGCTTGCCTTGGGAATATTCGGCGGCGCGTTTCGAACCGGGTGGTGGGCCCCCGTAAGGTGCAGGATGCGGTACCATTTCCCTTTTCCGCACCTGTGGGGCACGAGCAGACGCGAACATCAAATGAAAGGGGAGGCATGCACTGGCACATTCGGAAGTATGTATGTGCACACGTGCATTGTAGTGTGTATACTGGTTATGTGAATAGATGTGCAGATGTGAATGTTTTGTAGTGCGCACATGCAGAATCAACGATGTAAAATACATGTGTAAAATATGTACACGTGTATTCATATACACATACAAGTGTGGACACATATAGATGCATGGGAGCACACTGTCTACATAGCTGTGTATATATATGTGTATTCACTGTATGCATGCATGTATCTATACACGCATATGCATTGTACAATACATTAATATACATGTATAGATGTGTAGTATGTATATGTATATGTATACATATGTGTACACTGTATGCATACTTATGTGTTTACAAATTGTGTAGATGTGCGTACTATATCCATGCATTGTTTCGACGTTTACATATAAACATAATGTGAGCACACTGAATACATATAACTGTAGTGTAAATACTGACATTGATCTGGTTACATAAGTATATGTACGTATAATCTTATCTGGACACATGACAACAACAATGTGTATGAGTATACGTGTAGTCACTTCTGGATGTAAGTGTATAAATACGTAAATAATTGTTTGTGCACAGATGCATTGAATGTATATGTGTATTCTGGGGGCGGACGCCGGCGCAAGCGAAGAACCCCCCCTGATGCTCGCCGCGCAGTGGGCTGGGACTCGCACCAATGATGCTATTACGATCGCAACGGCAATTCGCAAAACTTTTAACATGACTTCCGTTACCACGTATATGTTGGCCCCACGAGCGCGATGAAAATCCGCGTGTTTTCCCGCGCGAACTTGCCCGAGTATGCAAAAAAAACAAAAGGCTTGCGTTGATTTATTTGATCGAGCAGTTCGTTCACATTGGTGTCCGTCTCGCGTTGGCCGCGGACGGTTGACGCAGATGTGGTTTTCCTACGTGTTTTTGCTCAGTCCCCGGCGTTCGCACGGGAAAGCATTCGAGATTTCATGTGTTCCACGGCTGTGAATTCACAGGGGAAGAAGATCTCTGAAAATATTGTCGGATATGTCTGCGCGCGAAAGGATGCGCAACATGCGGGCGCAGCGCCGCGCCCCCTTGCAGCGGAGACGGACGCGCGGCGAGCGCGCATCAGGTCGCCTGCGCTACGACAAGGAAAACGCACAGTGGGGGCTTTCACGTGCTCCGCCTAGCGGCATTGCGGCTCTCCTGACTGGCGCGCTGGTCCTCTGTGCGTTCCTTCCTGGATGCGCGGCGGTTCGCGCAGTGCTCGACGACCGCCTCACTGGGAGCTGCAATCACAAGCGCGCGCAGCTGGTCGCGACCACGGATGGCCACCGGGCCGCCGCCCTGAAACTCTGGCGCCGCTCCCTTGGAGAGCGCGCCCGCGACCAGCGCGATCCTCCACCCTTCGCGGAGAGACACTGCGCATGGCTGGCACGAGCGCGCGAGCGCCTTGTAGACGCCGAAAATCTTGCCCGCGAGGAGGATGCGCTCGCGGCGGCACTGGCAGGCGCGGCGCCCCAGGTCCTCGACCTGGCGATGGATGGCCTCGCCCCGCATTGCGTTCTTCAACACGTCCGGGCACAAAAGCCTGAACACGGACGCGTTCTGCGCGCAATAGAAATGGGACCCCGCGCGCTGATGATGCCGCAACACAGCCACCCCCCTCAGATCCTCGCGGGTCCACGCGCGCGGGTACATCGCCGCGATGCGCCGGGGGGGCCCGACGCATTCGCGCACGCCGGTGACCGGCTTCTCGAGGTACGCCTCCCACTGGGCATCGGTGAATGCCCGGCCTGGCCGAACGTTGCCCCGCTCTGGGGTGCCCATGGGCTCGCCGTGGTAGATCCACCACTCTGGCGGCGCGGGATGCTGGAACTTCTCGCGCAGCTTCAGAACTCGCCATGATAGCGCTGTCCTGCGCTCGTTGGTGCACCCGTCGATACTCATCGTTAAGTGCACGCGGTCCTCCGCCGCTCCGCGGCAGTTCGGCAAGTGGCGGAGGAAATACTCACTCGGGGAATCCGACAGCAAGTACTCCACCTGCGGGATCGCGCCATCCGGCATGAGCTCGGCGAGTGCCCACGAGAAGTCCTCCTCCCCCTCTGAGCGCTGCCCGCCCCGCCCTGGGCACAGCCCAGATTGCGCGACGAACGCGCGCAGCGCGTGCACCCCCCCGGCCTTCTGCGACATGGGCGTCTGCCCGGTGATGGCGAAGGCGGCCTTGAAGGTGGCGTCGTGGCTGATGCACTTGAACTCGCCGTTCGCCACTGCCGCGTCCATGACCTTCTTTTTCATTGCCACGACTGCACTCTCGGGCGAAGTGAAGATGTGCTCCACGAGCTCACAGATCGACTCTACCCCTGCCTGCCGAACAGCAGCACCGCCCGGTTATTCGGCGCCCATATCGCCGGGAGGTCCTGCCCGACGGAAGCGAAGTGGAATTTGCGACGCAACACAATCGACGTAAGGAGGTCCTGGAAGCCAGCCGCGTAATAGACCTTAGAACTCAACCGCATGGTCGACCCAGGCTGATTTTTCAGCTTCATCACGGCGCCGTCTTCCGTCCACACCGTGACCAGCGGTAGCTCGTTGGACTTTTTCAGCACTGCGAGCATTTCCTCGGACGGTGCGACCCAGTCGCGGACGAGCGCGGCCGACGTGGAGAGCAGGCTATGGGGCGAGGCCTCCGGCTGATTGAACACACTCTGCGCTGATTGAAAAATCGCCCGGGCGATCTTCAGCTGCAAATCCGCGTTGCACGCCGTGCAAGATCGCTCCTTCGTGTGGTAAGTCTCTGCGCGATGTCGCAGATACCTCCTCTCCGCAAACGCCCGAAAAGCGCACTTCTGGCACGCGAGGGTGCCCGGCACACCGCCGCCCTTCAACAGGTCCAGATACTCCCGAGCCTCCCTCTTCAGCGACTCCCAGAACGCCCGCCCCCCCTCCTTCATCGCGTCGTCTTCCCTCTCGCCCGGGCCGCCCTCGCCCAACCGCGGGGAGCTGGACCTCGCCCTCGTCATCGGCGCCGGCCATCTCGCGGAGACGCTCGTCCCAGCGAACGTCGCGCCCGTCGGTCGCAGGGCCGCGGAACGCCCAGGCGACGTCGCAGCGCTGCGCGGCCAGGTCCACAACGCAGGGCTCGGGGGCGCCGTCCGCGCCCCGCAGGAGAACCACGGGCGGCTCGTCCGAGGAGATCACCAGCGGGTCGCCGTGGCCAGGATCTCCGCGAGTATGGAGGATGTACCTGCCAGGCTCGAGGGACTGCAGGTCGACGTGGTCCACTACATCCAGCGAGTGGAACTCCCGCGCCGCGTCGGCCGCGTCTGCGTAGCTGTGGGGGCCAGAAGAGAAAGCAAAATCAAGGAACTTCTGAGAGTGCGCGAGATGCTGGGACAGGGCGAGGAACGACCACGGAACGCAAGTGTTTCCAGCAGCCAAGCACTGAGCATAGACGGCCTCGTCGGCGGCGCGCGGAGACCGCTTGCCGACGAACCTCGCTCGCTTCGCAGGCGGCTCCTCCGGGGGCACGTCAGTGCGCGTTGTCCTCATGGGTGGCGCCGAAAAAAACCCAAGGGCGCCGAAAAAACCCAAGGGCGCCAGGACGCCGAAAAAAAACCCAAGGGCGCCGAAAAAATGCCAAGGGCGCCAGGGCGCCGAAAAAAAACCAAAGGCGCCAAAAAAGAACCCAAGGGCGCCGAAAAAAATCCCAAGGGTGCTGAAGAAAAACAAAAACAAAAAAACAACAAAAAAAAAACGAAGGATGCCAGGGCGCCGAAAAAAGGTCCAAGGTCGCCGAAAGAAACCCAAGGGCGCCGAACAAAGCCCAAGGGCGCCGGAAAAAAAACCCAAGGGCGCCAGGGCGACGAAAAAAACCCAAGGGCGCCGAACAAAAAACCCAAAGGCGCCGATCAAAAAACCCAAGGGCGCCGAAAAAAGCCCAAGGGCGCCAGGGCGCCGAAAAAAACCAAAGGGCGCCGAAAAAAAGCCCAAGGCCGCCAGGGCGCCGACAAAAAAACCAAAGGCCGCAGAAAAAGCCCAAGGGCACCGCAAAAAAAAAACCAAGGGCGCCGAGAAAAGCTCAACGGCGCCAAGGCGCCGGAAAAATCGCAACGGCGCCAAAAAAAACCCAAGAGCATCAGGGCGCCGAAAAAATCCCAAGGGCGCCGACGAACAAAAACCCAAGGGCGCCGAACAAAGCCCAAGGGCGCCGAAAAAAGCCCAAGGGCGCCAGGGCGCCGAAAAAAGTTCAAAGGCGCCAGGGCGCCGAAAAAAGCCCAAGGGCGCCGAAAAAAGTTCAAGGGCGCCGACAAAATCCAAGGGCGCCGAAAAAATGCCAAGGGCACCGAACAAAAAACCCAAAGGCGCCGAAAAAAAACCCAAGGGCGCAGAAAAAAGCCCAAGGGCGCCAGGGCGCCGGAAAAAACCAAAGGGCGCCGAACAAAATACCAAAGGCGCCGACAAAAGCCCAAGGGCGCCAGGGCGCCGAAAAAAAACCAAGGGCGCCGGAAAAAGCCCGAAGGCGCAAAAAAAATCCCAAGGGCGCCGAAAAAAAACCCAAAGGCGCCCAAAAAAAACCCAAGGGCGCCGAAAAAAATCCCAAGGGTGCCGAAGAAAAACAAAAAAAAAAAAAACGAAGGATGCCAGGGCGCCGAACAACGGTCCAAGGTCGCCGAAAAAATCCCAAGGGCGCCGAAAAAAGCCCAAGGGCGCAGAAAAAAACCCAAGGGCGCCCAAAAAAAACAAGGGCGCCAGGGCGCCCAAGGGCGCCGAAAAAAGCCCAAGAGCGCCGAAAAAAATCCAAGGGCGCCAGGGCGCCAAAAGCTCAAGGGCGCCGAAACGAAAGGCAGCCGAAAAAAAGCCGCCAAAAAAAACAAAGGCCGCAGAAAAAATAGGCGCCGAAAAAAAGGCCGCCAGAAAAAGGCGAAGGCCGTCGACAAAAAAAAGCCGCCGAAAAAAAACGCCGAAAAAAGGTGAAGACCGCAGAAAACATGCCGCCGAAAAAAGCCGCCGAAAAAAAGGCGAAGGCCCCCGAGAAAAGGCCGCCGAAAAAAGGCCGCCGACAAAAAGGTAAAGGCCGCCGAAAAAAAAAGGCCGCCGAAAAAAAGGCGAGGGGACGGAGAGCCTCCGAGGGGACCCGAGATCAGTTTTCCGAGCCGCGTCCACCCGTGGCGGCGACGAGGGCCATCGAGCGCCAAGATGCCTCGAGAAATCGAATCGGCGTGCGAACTCACGGGCCCGGACCGGCCCGGACTGGTGATACCGAAAGCTTCGCAGACCGACCGGCCCGGACCGACCGACCAAACCGGAACGTGCGGAAACCGACCGGCCCGGCCCGGGGAGATGCTTGGTATTCGTGCACTGCCAGTAGTCATAATGTATAGTTTTGACACGTAGCAGTGGCACACATTACTGGTGCATCTAGTTAATGCAGGTGTCCATGTATACACCTGTTGTATGATACCTTGGCACTAATCCCTGACTGATGGTCGGGATGTCGGTGCCTAATGCGCGCTATTCCCGTACCTTCATGCGTGTCTGGTATGTGTAGGTTCTGGGCGTATGCCCTTGATGCATGTCCTGAGTGTGCGTGGAATTCGAGCATGTTGGCTTGGTGTGCTCTGGATAATTGGTCGTGGAGTGTGGCACTGAGGTTTGTTGTGAACGCCTGTAAATTGTGTATCAAAGGTGTGCATGAATGGCTTACGCGATTGCTGTATGTGTCTGGTGTATGTGCTTGGCGCATGTGCTTGGTTTATGGCCTTGGCGTGTGCGATTGATGTTAAGGATGTCTGCGACTGGCGTCGTTTACGTAATAGAGGTTGTCACCAGTGCCTGCTATTGGCCCATGTTCTCCATGTACATGATTGATATGTGCACGTCTTTGAAATCAGAGTGAGGGGGCCGAACGGTCATTCATTGTCCCTGGGTGCGTCGTTGTTGTTGTTGTTGTGGTTGTGGTTGTTAGTGTTGTTGTTGGTGTTGGTGTTGTTGTTGGTGTTGCTGTTGTCGTTGTTGTTGTTGATGTTGCTGTTGTTGTTGTTGGTGTTAGTGTTGTGGGTGTTGCTGATGTTGTTGTTGTAGTTGTTGTTGTTGTTGTTGTTGTTGGTCGTCGTCCCACCCACGACCCACCCGCGACCCACCCCGCGACCCACCCCACGACCGACCCCGCGATCCACCCCGAAACCCACCCGCGACCCAACCCGAGACCCACCCGCGACACACCCCGCAACCCACCCGCGACCCACCCGCGACCCACCCGCGACCCACCCGCGACCACCCGCGACCCAACAACGACACACCCGCGACCCACCCGCGACCCATTCGCGACCCACCCGCGACCTACCCACATTGGTTTAACGAAAAAATCGGCGCCTGCGGCGGGCTCGCTGTATACTTTGTGAAACGTTGGCGCCTGCGGCGGGCTTCTGCAGTCTCGCAAACTGCCGACGTTCCCACCGCCCCCTCACTCTCATCCGCATCTGCGGGGGTGATACGTATGATATTAATGTCATGCCTGCGTCTTCGTCCTGCCAACTATAGATGCATGGCGTTGCCCTGTGGTCGTGATGCCTGCAAACAGTCTATGGCTTCGACGTCCGAGATTGTGATTCTGATGCGTGTGTGTGTGTGTGTGATGTCGGCCCTTGGTGGTTGTGGTCCATGTATGTTACGAAAATATGACGCAGGCGCCTGTCATTGGTATAGATTACCAATGTTTGTGATTCGGGTATCTGATTGATGTGGGTACTATAACCGATGAGTAATTACGGCTGCTGCCTGCCGTTGATGTCTGACGTTGCATGTTTCTGATGTATGGATTGTTGTGCGTTGAGTCAGCATGATGTCGGTACTGTCACTGGTCGACAAGATTGCGGTATGCTCGTGGTACCTGCTCAAGGTGGCGGTATGCTCGTGGTGTCTGCTCCAGGTGGATGCTACCGCTGTCGGTGAATGGCCCGTCGTCCTTGGCAGGTGTGGCGCGTGCCTCTTATTGAGGTGTGCTGCTAACCCAGGTTGGTGGTGTCTGCATCTGGTGCCTGTTCTGGATGTACATGGACAGCCTGACATCGTGACACACTGCTGCCTGCCATGTTGCTATTCAGTCGCTTCGCTCACTCCGCCGGCCCGCATTGTGCCATCGCAGAAGTTTGCCTGCGCGTTCGTGGCCTCCTGGAGCCCGTCTGGAGGCCTCTTGGAGCCTCTTTTTGCACCTCTTGGCGGTAATTCTGGGACCTCCTGGGGCGTCATGGCATCGTGACGCCATGTCGCCTGCCATGCTACTACTGTTAGGTCGGGCATGTCCCCCTACAGGCGGATTTTGGACGAACAACTCACATACGCAAAAACATCGTAATTTGACCAAATACGAAGTACAACATCGCCCCCATCTTATGGTTAAGACTGTGTTTGAACATTCCTTCTGTAGAGGGACAGGCCCGACTTAATGCTACTGGTGTATGTGCTTTTAGAGGCCTCCTAGATGGGGTCGGAGTAGATGGGGTCGGAGGATCGCGCCGCATCGCCGATACACCGGCGACATCGGCGATACATCGGCGACGCCAGCGTGGAGAAAATCGAGCTCCACATCGAGCCGCATAGCCGATGCATCGGCGATGCGGCGCGACCCTGCGACCACATCTGCTCGGACCCCATCTGGGAGGCCTGAGCTTTGCTGTCTGTCCCTGATGCGGTGCGCAGGGCCGGAGGGCAGGGCCCCCGAACCTCTCGGGCGCCACGGAGCCTGGCGGCCGAGGCACTATGCCGGGCTGCCGGGCGGGGACACCTTCGGGACTCTCGGGGGGGGGCCCTGGACCTGGGCGGCCGTGGTGCGCAGGGCCGGCGAGCGGGCTTCTACTTCAGAGGCCTCCTGGATGGGGTCGGAGCAGATTGGAGGTCAAAAAACCTCTCTCATCATAGCCACCCCGACACGCGAAGTCGTTCAGTGAACGCGCTCAAAGAAGAAATCGAACAGGGCAGGGCTGTTTAGGAAACGCCCAGGGCCGTTTAGTAAACGCCAATTGTCCGGTCTGGGTGGTTTTTCATCCCTTGATAGATGGGGTCGGAGCATCGCGCCGCAGCGCCGATGCATCGGCGACACATCGCCGATGCATCGGGATGAATCGGCGACGTCAGCGTGGAGGAAATCGGGCTACACACATCGATCCGCACCGCCGATGCATCGACGATACGGCGCGATCCTCCGACCCCATCTGCTCGGACCCCATCTAGGAGGCCTAGATACTTTAAGTAGGCCTAGATACTTCAAGTCTCACGACCAAATCTAGCAACCCCAATCTGTTGGGTGGGGAAGAACCGCTTCCGAAATGGCTTGCCCTCCACAGCTGGCTCTCTGGCTGGATCCTGGGCCCACTGGCCCCCGACCCTTCGCCGCGGGGGCCTGAAAACCGCACAAGCATGCATTGAAGCACGTCCGCAGAGGCTGGACTTCTGCTGGCGACTGGCCCCCTCCGCCCCCCCTCAAGCGCCGGCTGCGCCGCCCGCGGGGATCTGCTGCCCGCGGACGTCAGAAGCATGCGTCTGTGCGCCCCTTCTCGCGGAGCTGGCGGCCAACCTGCCCCCCCGCCGCCGCACTGCAGAGTGCTTCATGCCGCTCAGCCCTGGGGAGGCCTTGCCTACTGCCGCCCTGGAAAGGCCTCCAGTGGCATGCGCTCGGCGTTCCCGCACATCCGAAGCCGGAACGGTGTCGCGATGTGGCTCCCCAGAGGTCGAGACCCCTTCTCGTTGACGGCCCCGGAGTCCGACGAGAAGGAGGAGGAGGAGGAGGACGATGATCCTCCTCCTCCTCCTCCTCCTCCTCCTCCTCCTCCTCCTCCTCCTCCTCCTCCTCCTCCTCCCCGAGTGGATTTTTTCGTTGACGGCCCCGGGGTCCGACGAGGGCCTCCAGGTGTAGAAAGCTGCCCCGAAACCACCCCGTCGTGGCACCCAGGCCCCCGACGTCATGAGTTCTTCATGACGTCGACCCCCAGAGCGTCTCGACCCGTTCCCCAGTCAGGGGAACGTAAGACCTGGGTACAGAAGACTCGGAAATCCCCGACGAGGTCGTCAAAAAAATGACGAGGCCGAGCCTGCATTTTGACGAGGCCTCCCGCTGCAGACATCCCACGAAACTCCTCCTCGTCAAAATCCGAGGCGCGGTCGTCAAAAAACGATGGCGAACCCGAGTCCCGGCAAACCCGGGTCTTACGCTCCCCCGAATGAGTTCTTCATGACGTCGACCCCCAGAGCGTCTCGACCCGTTCCCCAGGACCGGCTTCTCATCCTGAGCCGTTTCCTGACGGTCCCGAGGCCCGGTGAGGGCCCCCAAGGCTGAAAATAGCGAAAAACCTCCCGTCGTGATTTGTCCATGGCTCCAGGGGGTCTGGGTAGGTCTTCGCGACGCGAGGGTGCAAGGGCTCACACGCGGCAAGTCGAGGACGACCCCTGGGGGAGCGGACGACCCCGGGCCTCGCCGGGAAGCGCCGCCAGGGCCGCCACGGCGCCCGCCAGGGCCGGGTCCACCTCGGCCTGCGCTCGGGCTGTGCGCAAGAGCCGGCCCACCCTGAGATCCGACGAGGCGAAGAAGTTACAGCATCGCAAAGAAGCGATGCAAAATCACGCCCGGAGCCCCAGACCCCATCTGTTTGCTTCATGTTGCGAGCCGGATCGATCTGTGGGGGCCCCGGAGCCAGAAAACAAGCGAGAACGCCCAGCTCGAAAAACACAATGAGACGCCAGGATCTCAGGGCCAAGGGGCAAGACGCGCATCGTTTCACCTGTCCACATCCCCCATCCCCGCTGGCATGGCCTTGGCCCCACTGGCCGACGTGGCCCATCTGAGTGGGGGGGACACATGCTGCTCCTCCCGGAATTCGCGGGGCCTCTGAACACCCAGGGTGGCGGGACAAATGGGGCTGAGATGCCATGGCCCGGTGGGGATGAGGAGACGGCGGCGGAGGAGGAGGAGGAGGAGCAGGCGAAGGCGGAGGCGGAGGAGGAGGCGGAGGCGGAAGCGGAGGCGGAGGAGGAGGAGGAGGAGGAGGAGGAGGAGGCCACTCTGGCGAAGGGTCGTTCGGCTTTCGGGCCACAGAGGCAACTCCAGGGAGGTCTCCGCGAGAGCCAGGACAGGCTACGAAGCCCGACTCGGGAGCCGCCGAGCCAGACGAAGCCCTGGATCGAGCCGGATGCAGCAGGATCCATCGAAACCGAGCTAGAAGCGGGCGCAGGCCAGGTCAGGCCAGTGTTTGATCATGGATAGATGGCCGATGTCGGACACCCTGAACCCAAAAACGGTGTCATTTCTTGCGGGCGCATCTTTCACTTCCGCCACCTTCCGCCGCCCTTCGGCCGGCCTCCGCCGTCGGAGGCGGCTCGTCTTGATCCCGCCGCATTCCGCCGACCTTCCGCCGCCTTCCGCCGCGGAAGAGATGACAACTCCCTCGATCATCGAAGGCAAGACCCTTTCTGGAACGCCCGAGATATCAACGCCGATGCTTCACGCAGCTACCTCCCAGGAGTTGCATCCTAAATAGTTTCGCAGAAGAGCCGCCCGGGCAGTGCCAAGGCGGGTCACCACGAGGGGTGTCGCCACGTCTTCGAGGGACCGCCATGTCCTCCAGGAACTGCCCCGACAAAAAAAAATTCCAGAGGACGACGACGACGACGACGACCACCACGACGACGACGACGACGACGACGACCACGACGACGACGACGACGACGACGACGACGACGGCGACGGCGACGACCACGACGACGACGACGACGACGCAGAGCCCCCCATTGGAGCCATTCCGAACGTCCAGAATCCCCCTCGCGCTTCGGCCCTGGAGCCTCGCGATCCTCAAGGGAGGAACTGGTGGCCCCTTTCGGCAGCGAGCGAGGGGGGGGGGGAAGCGGGCAGGGGCGGGCCTTCTCGAAAGGCTCGGAAGTCCCCCGGCCTTCAGAGAAGTGTTCGAAGCCTTCCTGGAAGACGCAACAAAACTTCTCAGAAGGCGCGAGGGCTTTTGAGAAGTCCCGCTGCCTTCTGTGAAGGCGGGCCTTCTCCTTCTCACTTCACTCCTTGGCTCACTGTCGACCCTTGTAGAGGCCTCCCAGATGGGGTCCGAGTGGATAGGGGTCAGAGGGTCCCGCCGCATCACCAATTATATCACCGATGCGTCCGTCGGCCGATGCATCGGCGATGCATTGGCGAAGTTGGTGTGAATGAAATCTGGCTCCACATCAAGCCGCATCGCCGATACATCGGCGATGCGGCGCGACCCTCCAACCCCATCTACTCCAACCCCATCCAGTGGGAGGCCTAGGTCCCTCCACATGGTGTAGAGGGAGGCGGACCAAAAGGCAGCGATACCGCTGCTCCCCGAACCTCTCTCGCAGTGCGTCCTGACCAGGATTCCGAGGCGAATCCAGCGGTGGCGACGAGAGCCTCGCAGGAACCTCAAGAAGCGGAAACGAGAGAAAGGCAGCGGTATCGACCCAGTTGGGAGGCGTGGACCCTGGCACTGCCCGAACCACCACCACGCGCAGCCGACCTGCGCCCTCGCCGCCCTCGGCTGGACGAAGGCCGGCGCCAGGAGCTGCAAGCCCAGACACACCTCGGCGACTCCGAAGGGTGTGCTTTTGCAGAGGGTGTGGCTCGCAACTGGCACCCCAGGGGCACCCTGGGGGGCAGGCGGGGACCTCGACCAGAGGCCTCCTAGATGGGGTTCGGAGTAGATGGGGTCGGAGGATCGCGCCGCATCGCCGATACATCGGCGATGCATCGGCCATGCATTTGCGACGTCGGCGATGCATCGGCGACGTCGGCGTGGAGGAAGTTGAGCCCCACATCAAGCCGCATCGCTGATGCATCGCCGATGCGTCGGCGATGCGGCGCGATCCTCCGACCCCGTCTACTCCGAACCCATCTGTGAGGCCTAGATCGACGGAGCTCTCCCCGGTGCCCCGATGAGGCCCGACGAGGACGGCGGCGTGCTCCCTTAAGACCCCAGCGGTGCCGATCGCAAGCCACACCCGGGCGTAGCCAAACAGCGGAGGCCCGTCCACAAGAAACCTTCAACAAGAGGCCAAGCCCTGAGACCTCAGGACGTCCCTCGATGTTTTGGGTGCGGGAACGCCGCGCTCCCCATGGCAAAAGCATCGAGACCCAAGCAACCCAGGGCACCCTGGAGGCAAGCAAGGAGCTTTTTCGCATGGGTTTCCACTGTACGGGTTGCGGGGGGGAGGAGGAGGTGGAGCAGGAGGAGGAGGAGGAGGAGGAGGAAAAGGAGGAGGAGGACGACGACGAGAGAAGGAGGAGGAGGACGACCAGTGTAAACCAAAGAGTCATCAACGATGTTGGAATTAACCCTCCCTCCAAGCTCCCTCTTCATAGGCCCCTACAACGGTTCACTTCCATTGAGAGAACTTCCTTGTTGGAAGACACCCTTGAAGACCCTCAGGCATGCCAAAACATTGTCTTCGGGATTCCAACGCGACGGATCAACCTGGCTGCTGCGTCTTGACGATCTGGGGCCGTGCCAGAACGCCATTTTTGGGACTTCAACACAGCGAATCAATATAACGAGCATACCAGCATAATCCTGAACCCTTCCAAAACATAATTCCTGATCACTGGAATCCGTGAAACTCCCCCGAATGTTAAAAACGAATGTGCGCGGCGCTAAGGCGAGAGCCACATGTTGAAAACCACCCGCCCTCAATCCGTGAAAGTCTTGCAAATGTTTAAAACGAATGTGCGCGGCGCTAAGGCAAGAGCCACATGTTGAAAACCACCCGCCCTCAATCCTAAAACTCTTACAACTGTTATAGACGAATGTGCGCGGCGCTAAGGCAAGCGCCACATTTTGAACACGACCCGCCCTCAATCCGGGAAATTCTTGCAAATGGTTAAAACGAATGTGCGCGGCGCTACGGCGAGAAACACATGTTGAAAACGACTAGCCCTACCTATACGACCACCCTGCGGGTGATGAGGAGGTTGTGGGGGGGTGGGGGGAGGGGGGTGGCTCATGACGACAACTGACTGACCGAGCTGACCGACTTGCGTCGCATGGCCTGAGCCCTTGAGCCGAACAAAAGATCTAAGTAATTAGGTTAGAATTTATATAAAAAAGGAAGGGTACGAGGAGGAGAAGCAAGAGGAGGTGTCCCATGATGAGCAACCACGACGGTGCCCCATGATGAGCAACCATGATGAGCAATCATGATGAGCAACCGGCGGGACAATGATGAGCAACCATGATGAGCAACCATGATGGGCAACCATGATGGGCAACCGGCGGGACAATGATGAGCAACCATGATGAGCAACCGGCGGGACAATGATGAGCAACCATGATGAGCAATCATGATGAGCAACCATGATGAGCAACCGGCGGGGCAATGATGAGCAACCATGATGAGCAACCCGCGGGACAATGCTGAGCAACCATGATGAGCAACCATGATGAGCAACCATGGTGAGCAACCATGATGAGCAACCGGCGGGACAATGATGAGCAACCATGATGAGCAACCCGCGGGACAATGCTGAGCAACCATGATGAGCAACCATGATGAGCAACCATGATGAGCAAGCGGCGGGCAACCGACGGAACAACGTGGGCCCCCGCTTGACAAGGCCGGGGGGGGGGGAAACATTTGGTTTGGCGGACCCCTAGCGACAGCAGAGTGAATTCCTCTCGCCCGCCCACGCAGCTTCGCCTCGCCCGCACGCACGGCACGAGCACGAACTCGAAACTTGATTTCCCGGTGGGGGGACTCCGTTACGCTGCGATCGATAGTGAGATATATTGTGAGATCCATAATCTAATAGTGGGATCGATAGTGAGATCGATGGTGAGATCGATAGTGAGATCCATTGTGAGACCGAATGTGAGACCGAATGTTGGATCGATAGTGACATCCATAGTGAGGTCGATAGTGAGATCGATCGTGAAATTGATAGTGACACCGAAAGTAAGATCAATTGTGAGATCGAATGTGAGATCGATAGTGGGATCGATAGTGAGACCGATTGTGAGATCGATTGTGAGATCGATAGTTTGATCGATTGTGATATCGATAGTGAGACCGATTATGAGATCGATTGAAAGATCGATAGTGAGACCGATTGTGAGATCGATTGTGACATTGATTGTGATATCGATCGTCAGTTCCATAGTGAGACCGAATGTGAGATCGATAGTGAGATCGATAGTGAGATCGATTGTGGGGTCGATGGTAAGATCGATTGTGAGATCGATAGTGAGATCGATAGTGAGATCGATAGTGCGGTCGATAGTGAGATCGATTATGAGACCGAATGTGGGATCGATGGTGAGATCGATAGTGAGATCGATAGTGAGACCGAATGTGAGACCGAATGTGCGATCGATTGTGAGATCGATAGTGAAACGGAATGTGAGATCGATAGTGATATCGATAGTGAGATCGACTGAATCAGATCGATAATGAGATCGGTGCGAGACCGATTGTGACATCGATAGTGAGATCGATAGTGAGATCGATCGAGTGACATCGATGGTGAGATCGATAGTGGGATCGATCGCGAGATGTATTGAGTGACACGTTGGTTCCTCCTCCCCCCTCACCTCCTTATCACCCGAAGGGTGGTCATATAGGTATCTCACTATCGATCTCACTATCGATCTCACATCCGGTCTCACTATCGATCTCAATCGATATCACAATCGATCTCACAATCGATCTCACATTCGGTCTCACTATCGATCTCACTATCGATCTCACTATCGATCTCACTATCGATCTCACGATCGGTCTCACAGTCGATCTCACAATCGATCTCACGACAGGACACCGACGGGACACCGACGGGACACCGACGGGACAACGGCGAGCCACCGACGGGACAATGCGGGCCCCCGCTTGACAAGGCCGGGGGGGGGAAACATTTGTGTTGGGGGACCCCTAGCGACAGCAGAGTGAATTCCTCTCGCCCGCCCACGCAGCTTCGCCTCGCCCGCACGCACGGCACGAGCACGAACTCGAAACTCGATTTCCCGGTGGGGGGACTCCGTTACGCTGCGATCTCACCCCCCAACCTCCGACCCTTACAACTGTTACAAACGAATGTGCGCGGCGCTGAGGCGAGAGCCACATGTTGAAAACCACCCGCCCTCAACCCGTGAAACCCTTGCAATGTTTAAAACGACTGCGCGCGGCGCTAAGGCGATAGCCACATGCTGAAAAAACACCCGCCCTCCATCTCGGAAACAGTGGTCAACGCTTAAACTTTACGGTCATATGGTAAGGATGTCTCAGGCGAAACGCCCGGACCGCCCTAAAACTGGCCTCGAGGTGCGACAGGGAGAAATTACTTATAAGGAAAAGAAGAGGAGGAAGAGGCGGAGGAGGAGGAGGAGGAGGAGGAGGAGGACGAGAGGAGGACGAGAGGAGGACGAGCAAAAAGAAACCCAGGGCACCCTGGAAGCAAGCAGGGTATTTCCTGGCATGGGTTTCCACTGTATGCTGCTCCTCTAGGGCTTCCGCGGGGCCTCTGCCCACCCAAGGGGGGGCGGGGCAAGGGGGGCCGAGATACCACGGCCTGGTGGAGGAGAAGGAGGAGGAGGAGGAGCAGGAGGAGGAAGGGAGGAGGAAGGGGAGAAGGAGGAGGAGGAGAAGGAGGAGGAGGAGGAGAAGAAGAAGAAGAAGGAGCAAGAGGAGGTGGAGGAAGAGGAAGAGGAGGAGGAGGACGACGACGAGGAGGAGGGGGGTCTCCACTGTACCCCCCATTGCAGCCGCCGAGCACCGCGGCCGCCGCCAGAAGCACGCCCGCCAGGGCGCCGCGGGAGCGGGCCATCACTCTCTCTCTCTCTCTCTCTCTGCCGCTGCTGGTACCAGCCGCGGGCCCCCCACCTCCTCGGCGTCGCGGGGTTAACCCCTGAGATCCAGGCGTTGCACACGGTCACCTCCTCCTCCTCCTCCTCCTCCTCCTCCTCCTCCTCCTCCTCCTCCTCCTCCTCCTCCTCCTCCTCCTCCTCCTCCTCCTCCTCCTCCTCCCTCCTCCTCCTCACCCTCGTCCTTTTCCTCCCCATCCTCCTCTTCCTCGTCCTCCTCCTCCTCCTCCTCCTCTTCCTCCTCCTCCTCCCCCTCCTCCTCCTCCTGGGGTGGGATGGAGAGGAAACGCGAGAGGACACAAGACCCTTCCAAGGGCCATGTTGCCATAGGAAAGTGGAGGGCACGGGTCCCGAAACACAGGACACGAGGGCACGCTTGATCTGGCAGGGTCGACCTACTAATCAACCTCGACTGTATCTTTGTCACATTGGGCGCTCTCGCCGTGCTTCTGGAACGGGGATCATCACAGGTCGGTCCGGCTCGAGACATGCCGCAGAGAGGTTCGGCGGCGAACCCAGGGGAAAAGAACCAGGGGGCAGGCCTTCTCAGAAGGCGGCGGGGCTTCTCGCAAGCCCTCGCGCCTTCTGGGACTGCGTCTTCGGACAAGGCTTCCAGAGCATCTCCGAAGGCCGGAGGCCTTCCGAGGCCTGCTGAGAAGCCCCGCCCGCTCTGATTCTGACTTCCCCCATGGGCTCGCCGCCAAGATTCGGAAGCTGGGCGAGGGCTGCTAAAACCGTGGCTGCTAAAACGGCCCTCCCGGAAGGAAAAATCAACTTCCCGGAATGAGGCGCGGCACGCGATACAGTCAACGGGCTTCTTCCCGGAAGGACGAAGACAACTTCCCGGAGGTCGCTTTTGGCAGCCACGGATTTAGCAGCCGTTGCCCGGCTTCCGAAAGATCAGCCTGGCACGAAGCGTTCCTCGGGGATCTACTGACCCGGGTCAATCCAAACCTGGGCCGGTCAGGTTTTGCAGGATCCTGCACCCAAACGCGGGTCAGTGCAACCCTGGCTCTGCAGGATCCTGCAGGATCTGGCGCTCTGACTGACCCATGCTTGCATGGACCCCCATCCCCGAAGCCCCGAGAGCCGCAGAAGGAGAACGCTAAGATCCGACGTTGCAAAAAAAAATGCAGCACCGTAAAAAATCACCGCCAAACGCCGGACCCCATCTTTCTGCGTCGCTTCTCGAGCTGGATCGATCTGTGAGGGCCCCGGCCCCAGGGCCCGAAATTGGGCGAAAACGAAGGTTGTGTTAGGTCAGCCATGTCCTCCTACAGGCGGGCTTTGGAAGACAAATTAGCAATAGTCTCACACACACACACACACACCGCAAGAAGTCAAAAGAGCACGAAAAATCGTCTCCAGATCATTTGTTGAACTATTCTTGTATATTCCTCCTGTAGGTGGACATGCCCGACTCAACCGTTGCGAAGAAATTGCAGCGCCAAGATCTGAGGGAAAGCTCCGGCCGTGATGCCCGCGATGCTGCAAAGCTGTTGTGTCGCGGCGCCGGGTCATAAAAGGCGGGCGGCCGCATCCGATCGTCGTCGAACCTACATGAAATAAGTCGAATGTTCTGTAGATCTACAGGGCCTTCTATGTACACGTCGTTCATTTCTAAGCGTGCTCATTTCTACTTGTGCTCGCTTCTGCTTGTTCCCGGCCCCCTAGTGGCCAGGGAGAGGCCCAGGCTAGAACAAGCAGAAACGAAAGGATCTTGGCCCCCCAAACATCAAAGAACTTTCGAATAATCAGACATGAGCAAGGTGTACGGCAGGTCCGTGCCGTGTCGACCCTGGCGTTGGTTCCTGACACCGCGCTGGATCGTTCAACCTTGAACGATCGGCCGTCTCCGCAACGTCCGATCGTTCCACGTCGATCGATTCTGGGTCGCCCGCGGCGTTCAACCTTGAACGCCGCTGGCGGGGTCGCCGCCGGTCGACACGACGCAAACCTGCCGTACTTCTTCATAGATCCGACGGAACATCAATTTGGGGGCAAGCCACTTCTGCAGTCGGTCCCCTACTCGACCCTTCGCGGCGTCTCCTCCCAGCCCAGACCCCCTCGGGCCGCGGACGAAAAACACGACGGGAGGTCCCTGGCCGTTCTCGGCTCTCCTCCTCCTCCTCCTCCTCCTCCTCCTCCGCCTCCTCCTCCTCCTCCTCCTCCTCCTCCTCCTCCTCCCCCTCCTCCCCCTCCTCCTCCTCCTCCCCCTCCCCCTCCTCCTCCACTCCTCCTCCTCCTCCTCCTCCTCCTCCTCCTCCTCCTCCTCCTCCTCCACCTCCTCCTCCTCCTCCTCCTCCTCCTCCTCCTCGGGGCCGTCAGCAGAAACGGCTCGGGGTAAAGATCCGGCACCCGGAAACGAGGCCCAGACCTCCTGGAAGCCGGCGCCCCGAAAGAGAGTCACGGCGCCGGGGGTCTGGGACTGCGGCCTCCGGGGGGCAGTTGTGGCTGGCAAAAGGGCCACCGACCAGAATACCCTGGGCCGAATTCGACCCATGGGGAAGGGGTCGGGAGCGCTTGGGCCGCGGACTTGTGTTATCCATGTATATATATATATATATACATATATATATATATAGAGATGGATAGTGAGAGAGAGATACATAGATGTATATATATATACTAGAATTAAGTCGGGCGTGTCCCCCTACAGGGGGATATTCGACGAAAAATACAAAATACACCAAACAAATGATCCAAAATGGTCAAACATACTCCAAAAAAAAGTCCCCGGACTATGTTTCACTACTTTTGCATAGTCCCCCTGTAGAGGGACAGGCCCGACTTAAAGCTAGGCTTGATGGGCTAAATCATGGAATATCATTGTTGTCGCTTCTTGCATCCAGGGGCTCTCTTGGAGGCCCTGCGCAAACCTCAGAAGCGTATAGGAGGGGAACTGCGGAAACGCGGAAATCATTAATTTCCGTTAGGTGTTCAACGATTTAAAATCCTCAAAGGCTTCCTAGTTTCTCTTCTGGGAGCTGAGGGGGGCCTTAATCGTGGTCTGTTGTGCAAGAGAAGACAGGAGCGAATTTGAAAAAAATGTGGATTTCAATGTTTTCCCAAGTTGCCGTGCCTGGGCTGTGGGTTGCAAGTTTTCTGGATACAGGCCACGGTCCGTTGGGATGCCTCTCGGGATCTTCGTGCAAAAACAAACAGGTGGTGAGTTTGAAATAAAATGAATATAGATGTTTCAGTTCATGAGGTCATGGGATCTCCATTTCTACGGTGGTCTCATGGGCAGCCAAAAGAACGCGAAGACGATCCAAGAGAGTGCCAAGACAGCGTCAGAGAGTTCAACAATGATCCCGAAACATACCTGCATGCGACTCCGAAGTCTCAATGGGGCTCGAGGAAGAGGATAGGGAGTAGGAGTCCCAATTTGAAAAAAGGGAATCTCTGGAATTCCCTCTCTTTGTTTCAAGATCCTCGGTCTTGGAGCGCTGCAAGCGGGAAAACGTGAGTAGGCGAAAAACGTCGACTAAAACCACTGGAAATCAACGCGTGAACCCTCTTCGGCCTCTCTCGGGACGGCTCTCGAAGCTCTCTTGGGCTGTTTTGGGGGCCTCGTCCGTGCTTTTTGGGGGGCCTCTCAGGGGTCTGGGGTGTAATGGAAGCCTCTGGGGGGTCCCGGAGTCCTCTCGGAGGTCTCTGGAGGCCTCCTTCTCCCGCTCTTGGGCTCATTGGGCCTGTTCTCGGGTGGTCTGGAGCTGTCCTGGGCGCCTCTTCGGCAGTCTTGGGGCTGTCTTGGCCCGTCTTGGAGCCGTCTTGGGAGCCTCTTGGGCGATCTTGGAGCGGTCTTGGGGGCCTTTTCGGCCGTGTTGGAGCGTTGGAAGCATGAAATGGTGAGAAGGTCAAAAACCTTGCCAAACAAACAATGAAAATTAACGATGTTAGGTTCTCGGGGCGCTCTCGGGGGGCCTCTCGGAGCTCTCCTCCTGGGAGCCTGGAGAGCCGCCCGAAAGCTATCCTGAGTTGCTTGGGAGCGTCTGGGGCCGTTCTTTTACGTTCTAGGGGCTTCTTGGGGTCGTCTTGGGCTGCCCTTGTGCGTTTGGGGGCTCCCTGGGAGGCTGGGAAGCGCAGTACCGAGAGCGTTCCGCAGATGTTCTGGGAAGGTGTGGGACCCCCGGGAGGAGGGGAGGCGTATTTGTGGAACTTGAAAAAAGGGAATCTCTGGAATTCCCTCTCCTTTTTTCAAGTTCCTCGGTCTTGGAGCGTTGGAAGCGGGAAAACGTGAGTAGGCGAAAAACGTCGACTAAAACCACTGGAAATCAACGATTGAACCCTCTTCGGCCTCTCTCGGGACGGCTCTCGAAGCTCTCTTGGGCTGTTTTGGGGGCCTCGTGCGTGCTTTTTGGGGGGCCTCTCAGGGGTCTGGGGTGTAATGGAAGCCTCTGGGGGGTCCTGGAGTCCTCTCGGAGGTCTCTGGAGGCCTCCAGCTCCCGCTCTTGGGCTCATATTGGGCCTGTTCTCGGGTGGTCTGGAGCTGTCCTGGGCGCCTCTTCGGCAGTCTTGGGGCTGTCTTGGCCCGTCTTGGAGCCGTCTTGGGAGCCTCTTGGGCGATCTTGGAGCGGTCTTGGGGGCCTTTTCGGCCGTGTTGGAGCGTTGGAAGCATGAAATGGTGAGAAGGTCAAAAACCTTGCCAAACAAACAATGGAAATTAACGATGTTAGGTTCTCGGGGCGCTCTCGGGGGGCCTCTCGGAGATCTCTTGAGGTCTCTTGGAGGCCTCCTGGGAGCCTGGAGAGCCGCCCGAAACCTATCCTGGGCTGCTTGGAAGCATCTTGGGCCGTTCTTTTACGTTCTGGGGGCTTCTTCGGGTCGTCTTGGGCTTTCTTTGGACGTTTTGGGGGATCCCCGAGAGGCCGGGAAGCGCGGTACCGGGAGCGCAATCCAGATGTGATCGAGGTGGAGGACGCCCCGGGAGGGGGCCTGGTCTACTTGTTTGTGTTCGATATATACACACACAGATGTTGATTATCTGACCGTCGCCGTACTAACTCAGGGGGCCCAAGAGGCGTGCAGGGTGCTTTCGAATGTAGTGTTGACCTCTTTAGGGGGCTGTTTTGGCGTCTCTTGGGGCCTGTTTGGGGGTTTCTTGAGGAGCTGGGGCTTGTTGGAGGCCTCTGTGCAGGTCCTTGGTGCCTCTGGGGGGGGGGGGGGGGGGGCGTTCTGTGGGGCCCTCATGTTATCTTTATGCATATATATATATATATATATATATATATACTAGAACCATCGCGCGCGCTTCGCGATGGTTCTAGCCCAGGCTGGGGGGGTGCTGGACGATCTTGGACAACGCTATCAAGCACAGGCGCGCGACGGCATCTGAGGAGCTTCTGGGGTGTTCCGCATGCTTCGTCAACTGGCTGTTGGAGGCACCTCTTGGGTGCCTCTTGGGGGGGCGTCTGAGGGTCCCTTGGGGGCATCGGCTCTGCAATCTGAAGCCGTCATTGGCCGTCTTGGCTGCGTGGAGGCCGTCTCCTAAGGGCCTTTTGGGCCCTCGGAAGCTTTTGGGGTCCTCGTCGGACCACTTGGGGGCTTCTTGCGGCCTCCTGTGGGCTTTTTGGGGGGAACGCTCTGCTGCTGGGTCGCGTTCCCCTTCTTGGGCCTCTCTTGGGGCTCTTGGGCCCTCTCGGGCCGTCTTGGGCGCCTCAAGCACCGTCTTGGGGCCCTCGCGGGCCGTCTTGGGGCCCTCTTGGGGGCCTCTTCCTCTATATTGGATCGGTACTGGAAGCCTCTTGAGCCGTCTTGGAGCATCGGGATGCCAAAAGGCCGACAAAAATTAAAACCCGTCAAAGCCCAATCGTAAAACAATGAGTTGCGCCTCTTGGGGCCACCTTGGGAGATCTCTTGCAACCTCGTCGGCCCTCTTGGGAACTTCTTGGGGGCCTCTTGGATCCGATTGGGAGCCTCTTGGGACTTCCCGAGAACCTCTCGGGGTAGGAAGCTCGGATTCTCAGTTCGTGTTTTCCTTCATGGGCCTCTCTTGGGGCCGTCTTGGGGCCCTCTCGGGCCGTCTTGGGCGCCTCAGGCACCGCCTTGGGGCCCTCGTGGGCCGCCCAGGGCCCTCTTGGAAGCCTCTTCGGCTATCTTGGAGCTGTCTTGGAGGCCTCTTCCTCCTCCTCGTCCCCCTCCTTCTCCTCCTCCTCCTCCCACTCCAGCTCTCTCTCTCCTCCTGGTCTTCCTCCTCCTCCTCCTCCTCCTGCAGCGTGTTCCGGAAGGCTCCCGCCGGAGCATGCTGTGCAAAAGTGCTGTCACTGCTCCCGCCGCCGTGCCCTGGGTGGTGGGTCAGAGGCCTCATAGGTGTTGGTTTGGATCTCGTGGTTGGCCTGTCGGGGACGTCGTGAAGGCAGTTTCACAGCTTCTCGGAAGCTGTTTTGGGACCGTTGTGGGGCCTCCTCGGGGCTGTTTTGTAGCCTCTTTAGGCCTCGTTTGGGTCTCCTGGGTGCCTCTTGGGAGCCTCCTGGGGCCTCTTGGGGGCTCCTTGGGGCCTCCTGGGGCACTCTTCAAGCGGGAGGGTCGAATTTTGGAGTCGTGGTCCCCCGGTCCCCCTCTTGGGCGCATCTTGGGGCCGTCTTGGGGCTCTGTTGGGCTGTCTTGGGCGACTCTGGGGCCGTCTTGGGGCCCTCTTGGGCCGTCTTGGGGCGCTCTTGGGGGCCTGTTGAGCCGTCTTGGACGTCGGACGGCCGAAAAGGCTGGAAGGCCAAAATCGTTCGAAAACCTTCGTAAAATTGACGATGTCGGTCTCTTGAAACGCTCTGGAGAGGCGTCTGGAAGCGTCGTGGAGTGCCTTGGGGGGCCTCTCGGGCCGTCTTGGGCCTATCTTGGGCGTCCTGGAGCGGTCTTTCGGCGACTCGGGGCCCGCTTGGGCCGTCTTGGGAGCCTCTGGAGGCCCTCCTGGACTATTTTGGACTTCCCCGGCCGCCCCGTCCTCCCACGAGGGGTCGGAGGCGGCGACCTCCGAGGCCCAGGACGCGGAAACCTTGTAAAAACACATGGAAATTAAGGCCCGGAGCCCCCAGGGGGCGCAAGTCCACTCGTGGCGGCCTCCCTCGGAGGCCCTGGAACGCCGAAACCCTGTAAAAACACACGGAAAGTGAGCCCCGTGGCCCCCATGGGGGTCCGAGGCACCAATCTGGCGGCCCCAGGTCCCGTTCCCCGGTGTGTGTATATACATATATATATATATATATATACAGACACACAGACACAACAAAAAACAAAAAAACAAAACAAAACAAAACAACTGCGGATGTCGGGGAGCTCGTTGCCAGCGGGGGCGCTCGGAGGCGGCAAGCTGGGGGAGCACGGGCGAGAGGCGAGCCCTCACTGGCGACGAGACTCGTGCCGGCCGCGCGATCGACGGGCGATGGGGCTGGCACTCACCCTCCCAGAGGAGAAGAAGGATGAGGAGGAGGAGGAGGAAGAGGA
>CAUYUJ010020817.1:78772-112564 GCA_963575745.1 Prorocentrum cordatum | reverse complement strand
GGAGGAGGAGGAGGAGCAGCAGGAGGAGCAGGATGAGGAGGAGGAGTGGGAGGAGGAGGAGGAGGAGGAGGAGGAGGAGGAGGAGGCATATGGGGAAACCAAAGGGTACCGATACCGCGACTCCCTGGACCTCTCCCGGGGTGCGTTCTGACCAGCGGTGGCGAGCCCAGCGGTGGCGACGGGGGCCTCCCAGGAGGCCCACGGAGGGAGAAGCCGGGGAAGGGCAGCGGTGTGGGCACGTGCCCTTGTCCTCCTCTGAGGCTTCGACGCTCGCGGATCGCCCGAACGCTCACGGCAGCGCGCATGTCTCCTCCCGCGGCTGTCGGAGGTCGGGCGGCCCGAGGCGCGCGCGAGAGGGGCCAGGAGCGGCCCGAGATGGGTGCTGCGAGGGGCACGCGGCGGTTCGAGCCTGGTTCGTCGTCGTCGTCGGCGTTGGCGTCGTCGTCGGCGGCGTCGTCGTCTCCTTCCTTCGGCGTCGGCGTCGTCGTCGGCGACGGCGTCGGCGACGGCGTCGGCTTCTGCGTCGTCGGCGTCGGCGTCTGCGGGCGGCAGCGCTCGCACGAAAGGAAACAGCGGGTCGACAAAGGAGGGGAGGGCTCGAGCTAAGCGGCAGTCTCCGTGCTCTCGCTTTGTCCTCGGGGCCCCTCGCTCTGTCTTCCTCCTGCCCCCGTCGCAGAACGAGATCCAGGCGAAAACGGTCCCCACGGCATCGCAAGACACACGCTGCAGCTCGAGCCCTGGAAATTGGAGGAGGAGGAGGAGGAGGAGGAGGAGGAGGAGGAGGAGGAGGAGGGAGGAGGAGGAGGAGGAGGGAGGAGGAGGAGGGAGGAGGAGAGGGGAGGAGGAGGGAGGAGGAGGGAGGAGGAGGAGGAGGAGGAGGAGGAGGAGGAGGGGAGGATGAGGAGGAGGAGGAGGAGAGGGGGGGAGGGGGAGGAGGGGGAGGAGGAGGAGGAGGGAGGAGGAGGAGGAGGAGGAGGAGGAGGAGGAGGAGGCGGAGGAGGAGGGAGGGGGAGGAGCAGGAGGAGGGGGAGGAGGAGGAGGAGGAAGGGCACCCCCCCTGCATCGTGGGCAGGACGCTTTCACGGAAGGCTCTCTGGGGAAGGCGCGGCCGCTCCGCCGTCGGGGGCCCTCCCTCGCGGGGCCCAGGGGGGCTGTCGGCAAGACGTGCTGCAGCGGACTTTGCTGCGTGGACTTCTGTCATCAGGTCGGGCATGTCCCCCTACAGGTGGATTTTGGACGAAAAATCAAAAATAGTTAACCGATGCTCAAAAATAGTCCAGACATGCTGGGAAGATCGTCCCCAGACTGCCTTCGGACTATTTTAAAGACTCCTCCTGTCAGAGGGACATGCCCGACTTAATTCTGTCACTGCAACACCCCGGAACGGCGAGCGAAAAACGAAGTGCAGTTCCCGTGGAGATGCTCTAGTCTTCATTTCTGGCCAAATACTATCCGCACGAACTTCACTTCGAAATCCGGAACGGCATCACTCTCCAGGACAATCCGGGCCGATTCCAACGCTTTCCGAGCGAAGTCCGCGCTGCGCTGTGGGCACCATGCGAACGCCTCAGGGTGAAAAGCCGGTCTTCGGGCAGGGGTGCGGACCTTAGCTGCCCCGATACGCAATACGCGACACGTAGCGTATTGATACAGAGCTCACCACGTGGACTGAAAACGTAGGCCCGACGCGATACGTTCGCCAAAACGTGGGCCAATAGTGGAGCCAACACGCAACGTATTGACACGGACGTTTTGAACACGGCACGTGTTGCGTATCAAAACGGGCGTATCGAGGCAGCTAAGGTGCGGACCTCTGTGGGGGCCCGCGCTGCGAAGCCATCACGACGACAGGGGTCTCGGCAAGGGGAGTCGTCGGAGGTGGCCGCCGATCTCGGGCTCGTGGGGCCCCCTGCGAGCCCCCGCAGCGTCGAAACCGACTCGGCTCGGCTATTTCTGCAGCACCAGCCCCAGAATCGTGCCCGACAGATTCGGGGGCCGCTCACGGCTGTCATCCACTATCTCCTCGACGCGGGATGGGAGATACCCGAACCAGCACTAGGGTACCAAGAGGCAGATCACGATGGACACCAGGCTGGTTGGAGGTTCGATGGCCCAGAGCTCAAAGCAAGCGATCAAGCAGTCGAGTTGCTCGATGCTTTCATACGGTCTATTCAGCTGAGACAATGGAAGCAAACAGCAGCGTCTACCTTTTGTGGAGGAGGAGGAATGGGAACAAGAGTGGGTACTTTCAGTCTGAGGAAGCAAATATATCAGCTGGAGCAGATTCCCAAGTTTGGACGCAGGTTGACTCACCTACTGTTAACTATATCAGTTGGTGGGGCATGGACAGCGTCTCGCAAGAATGAAGCAGGATAGTCAGTTTCATCTCAATGTGCAAGATGCGGTGAAGGTCCAGAGGCGCCCAAGCATCGATTCTGGACTTGCAGGTGCAATCGCGGAGTAGCAGCCTTTGATATGTCACAAGATTTGTGCCACAAAGCATTAGCTCAAAGTGTCAGTATGGAGTGCTACTGGTATCGAGGGCTGACCCCCTCTCATCTCACGGCTGTGGATCCTCCTCCGAGCGAGGAGAGCTGGACAGTCAGTCACAACGACGACCTCGACCAGCATTCCTTTGGCGACGGCACAGAGCCCACGCCAATCATAGTCCATGGTGATGATTCAGGTGGCTTGGACACACGTGATCCTCAACTCCGTCGGATTGGGTTAGCAGTGTCAGCCGTTGGGGAAGAACCAGGATTAGATTCTCGTTGTGTGCTTGGCCCGCTCCCAGGAGTTCGGCAGACCGTTCCTCGGGGCGAACTGCTAGCTCTCCTCCTGGGAGTTCGTTGGTCATCAGGCTGCATGATTTTCATCACGGACAATGAGGAGGTCTGCAGAGGATGGTGGGCAAGGTTGTTTCTCGCCCAACAAGGGACCAACTCAGACCTGTGGAGGGAGATCGGCACCACTCTCCAGAGGCAGAGCAGGCACAATTTTCAGATTGATGTGCTCAAGGTGCCGTCCCACGTCACGGGAAAGAAGGTGGTCAATCGAGGCCTGCCAGGCCGCCTTATCGCAGGAAACGCTGGTGTGGATCATCTTGCGGGAGAGGCAGCGAAAAGGACTCGCCCTCCCCAGGCTCAGCGTGCTCGGGTGCTTCAAGTCGAGCATGAGGTCATGCTCATCAGGCAGAGATTGTTGAGAGCTGCGCTTGAGGCCGCCGCCCACGATGAGAAAAAGAAGGCCCCTCGTGCTGCGCGTGCTCCCACCAGGGTCCCTCCTCCTACTCCTGCCACGGTGGCCCTTTTTTGTTCTGCTCACCGTCTTTCGGATTGCGGGAAAAATTGCCTGGTTTGCCCAGGGCCCACGACTGTGGCAAAGAAAAAGGAGTTGTTGGAGTCACCCTGTCTTCCTTTGGAATCTCAGTCTTCGGGGATTTGAAGGGTGCCTGGGGGGGGAAAGTTTACATCTCGCAGGAGGGTGGGTCCACCAGCCTCACAAGATGTTGTATCACGAATTGTTGTCTTTGTGGTGTTGTGCGGCGCGCGGGGCCTACCAACAGCAGCAGCTCCGAAGTCTGGCTGATGAGTGCAAGGCCCCTTCCAAAGCCCCAATCACCAAGAATCGGCGAGAATATCTCGACCGAATCTCCAGAGGTCTCATGCCCAAAGTTATCAGCAAGGCTGAGAAGGCGGCTAGATCCTCCTAGTCAATCTTAAACTCGCTTCGCGATCGGTCGTATCTGACCTCCTCCTCCTCCTCCTCCTCCTCCTCCTCCTCCCTCCCTCCCTCCCTCCCTCCCTCCCTCCCTCCCTCCCTCACTCCCTCACTCCTCCCTCCTTCCTTCCCTCCCTCCCTCTCCCTCCCTCCCTCCCTCCCTTCCTCCCTTCTTTCCTCCTCACCCTCCTCCTCCTCATCCTCTCCTGCCTCCTCCTCTGCTCGCCTCATCCCCCTCATCCTTCCTCCTCCTCCTCCTCTCCTCCGACTCCTGTCTTACTCCCCTCCCTCCCCTACTCCTCCTCATCCTCATCCTCTCCTCCCCCTTCGCCTCGCTGCCCCCGATCATCGCCGCGGGCCGGCGGCGACCCGCCGCAGCAGGCGGCTGGAGGCCTCCAGCAGCGGCGCCGTGTTCCGCGGCGGCGCGGTCGATGCCCAGGAAGTCGGCCAGGTCGACGGGGGCCAGGAAGACCAGGCGGCCGCCGTCCTCGGTCGTCGTCGTCGTCGTCGTCGCCGCCGCCGCCGTCGTCGTCGTCGTCGTCGTCGTCGTCGTCGTCATCGTCGTTGTCAACGTCGTCGTCGTCGTTGTCGACGTTGTGTCGTCGTGGTTCGTCCTCCCCACCTGTCCTCCTCCTCTCCTCCTCCCTCCTCCTCCTCCTCCTCCTCCTCATCATCATCATCATCATCATCATCATCATCAGCATCATCATCATCATCATCATCATCATCATCATCATCAGCAGCATCATCATCATCATCATCATCATCATCATCATCATCATCATCATCATCAGCATCATCATCATCATCATCCCACTCCTCCTCCTCCTCCTCCTCCTCCTCCTCCTCCTCCTTCTGCGAAGCTCACGGCCCGACCTACCGACACGTCTGGGTGTGCGACAGGGAGGAGTTATGTATATAAGGAGATGGTTTGGAGAAGGAGAAAGAGGATGGGAAGGGAGGGGGGCAGGAGGAGCAAGCAGAGCGGGAGGAGGGGGAGGGCGTCGGCGTCGTCCTCGTCGTCGTCGTCGTCGTCGGCGGAGTCGGCGTCGGCGTCGGCGTCGTCTTCGTCGTCGTCGTCGTCGTCGGCGGAGTCGGCGTCGGCGTCGGCGTCGTCGTCGTCGTGGTTGTCGTCGCCACCACCGTCGTCGTCGTCGTCGTCCTCGTCGTCGTCGTCGGCGGCGTCGTCGTCGTTGTCGGATCGATCCCCGGGCTCCCCCCCAACAGAACTCAGCGAATCGGGGAAAGGACCGCGGACGGCCAGAGCGCCCTCCGAGCATGAAGCTCCCCGGGGCCTTCTTCTCGGGGGCCCCGAACGCATCGAGCTCTGCGCGGCGCCGCGGCTCCGCGGCGAGCGCGGCCCCGGCCGCCCCCGAGGAGGCCGCGTGGGTGGGCAGAGGCCCGCGACTCGGACGCGAAGGCCTCCTCGGACGATCACGGCGATCGAAGGGGGTACGGAAAGCATGGGCACGAGGAGGAGGAGGAGGAGGAGGAGGAGAAGAAGAAGAAGAAACAGGAGGAGGAGACGGAGGAGGAGGAGGAGGACGACGAGAAGGAGGAGGAGGAGGAGGAGAAGGAGGAAGAGGAGGAGGAGGGGGAAGAGGAGAAGAATGATGATGCTGATGATGACGATGATGATGATGATGATGATAATGATGAGGAGGAGGAGGAGGAGGAGGAGGAGGGGGAGGCCCTGCCCGGGATATGCGGGAGAACGGTGGACGTGGATACCCTCCCGCCCTCGGGAGGGGCAGGCGGGCGTGCACGCCCACCACTCCTCGAGGTCCCGACGACGAGGCGGCGACTCTGGATGTCGTCTGGCGGCGGGAGGAGGAGGAGGAGGAGGAGGAGGAGGAGAAGGGCACGAAGCTCGGCGGAGCGGGTGCCGACGGTGCCGCACTAAGCCTGTAGGCGATGCAGTGCTGCCACTCGCTCAGAGGCGAACGCAACGGCGTAGATGGGCAGGCTGCAATCAGCCCGCCACTTCAGAATATGGAACATCTGCGTGGCAAGCACCACAGCGCGGACGCGCACGGTGCTCACGCTGGTGGCCTAGCCCAAGGAAAGTGACGCCGCTACCCAGTTCACTCGGCTCCGCGGGGGCTGCGACGGCGCCGCGGGGCACCGGGCAGACCATGTAGTGCGAAAGGTCGTCCCGCGCGTCGCAGCCCATGATGCAGGGGCGCGGAGCGATGACGTGCATCCTGCCCGACGTGATCCAGCCGTTGGTGGCGGTGCGCAGCCACGACCACAGCCAGGCGGGGCGCGCCGAGCGCAACTCGGCGCGGAGCTCCAGCCAACGGACGCGGAGCTCCTCGGCAGGCACCTCCAGGCCCCAGCGCCGCAGATGGCGGCCGATCAGCTGGTCGAGGCGGTCCGCGTAGAGGCCGTCGCGGAGGGTGCGCATCGCCACGGCCTGGCGTTTGGTCTTCCTGGGCGGGACAGCTTTGGCGGCCGCCTGCTCCTCGGCGTACATGGCGCGCCGCGCAGCCTCGATGAGGGGCGTCGGCACTGGGACGGGCACCTTGTCAAACACAGGGCGCGGGTGCGGCAGGGCGCCGAACAGATCCATCACGAGGCCGCAGTTCTGGACGATAGAGCGCTTGGTGGCCCACCAGCTCGGCGACCTCGAGCCCTGCAGGACGCTCACCAGCGGGAGGTGCTCGACCGCCGTGTCGTGCAGGGCGTGCAGCGTGGGCACCCAGTCGCGCACCGTGTGGGCCGCGGCGCGGAGGAGCGTGCCGACCGAGTACGGGAGCAGGCCCATCGGCGCAGGGGAGCCGCACCATGCACCCATGGAGAGGATGTCCGCCTTGCGCATGGACGAGGGCGTGAACCGCAGGAGACGGTGGAGCAGAGTGAACTCGACCCGCCAGATCTCAGGGATGAGGAAGAAGAGCTGGGCCAGGTAGGAGAGGCAGGGGAGCACGTTCACGCTGTAGGCGATGGCAGCGAGGCTGGTCGGCATGCCACAGCGACTCTGCTCCGCGGCGCGGGCCCACCACTTCGCCACCGCGTCCTTCCAGATGCCCTGCTCCGAGACACCAGGGCCAATGCGCGTGCCCAAGTACTTGGCAGAGGAGTCGGTGCGGAAGCCACGCCAGCGCGGGACCAACTCGGCCAGGTACTCCTCGGTCTCGCGAATCAGGTTGGGAGTGACCTCGGACCATAGCGGCACCAGCACACACTTGTGGATCGCCAGCTGCAGGTCGAAGGCGAACTCGATGCCAGCGAAAGACGCAGCGATGGGCGGGAGGATCTTGGCGTTGCGGATGAGCATGCCCAAGTCATCACCACACGCCGTGAAGCACCCCTCAGGGGGATCTCCCAGCGCCTCGATCAGTGCATAGATCGGGGCATCCATGCCCAAGCACCAGGCCGTGCCCGACAGCGGGCATCCCTGCATGATGCCACACCTCAAAGCAAACAGCGGCTCCATCGCCGCACTGGCACCCGAGGCACGGAAGGAGCTGAAGGCGAGGCAGTTGCAGTACAGCGCCGAGATCACGCTGCGGAAGCTGAGAGGGACGCCGAACCTCGGCAGCACCATGTCGATTACATCGCGGAAGAGCGAGGAGGAGGAGGAGGAGGAGGAGGAGGAGGAGGAAGAGGAGGAGGAGGAGGAGGAGGAGGAGGAGGAGGAGGAGGAGGAGGAGGAGGGGGGAGCGAGGAGGGGAGCGAGGAAGGGGGGCGAGGATGGTGAGCGAAGGGGGGAGCGCGGAGAGGGAGCAAGGATGGAGGAGAGGCGAAGTGGAGCAGCGAGGAGGTGGGCATGAGGAGGAGGACCGAAAGGGGGGAGCGAAAGGGAGGAGCGAAAAAGGCAAGGAGGGGAGCGGGGGGGAGCCAGGAACATCGAAGGCCAAGATGCAACACGCACTCCGCAAGCTCTAGCCTTTGACGGCCACACCTCCCTCCACAGTGCTACGCGGTGGCCTTGGCGTCAGGCCTCTGGCGAGGCGCGCACTGCTTTCCTGTGTGCGCGGGGGGGGCGGGACAATTACTCAAAAGCTTGCTCTCGGGAGCAAGGCAGGATGGCGCCACGAGTCCCGCAGGGCGCTGGCGGCGAGCACCAGGAGGTCCTTGGCCATTTCGTCCTCCCCGTAGCCGACCTCATGGCGGGAGGGGGGGGGCGCCGAAGGTCGGGTGCTGCTGCGGGTGGTCCTGACAACCTCCTCCCCTCCTCCCCTTCCTCCTCATCCTCCTTCTCCTCCTCCTCCTCCTCCTGCTGCTGCTGCTGCTCCTCCTGCAGGCGTCCTCGTCACCCTCCTCCTTCTCCTCCTCAACCATCATCATCTTCAGCATCATCATCATCATCATCAGCATCATCATCATCATCATCATCATCATCATCATCATCATCATCATCATCATCATCATCATCATCATCATCATCATCATCATCATCATCATCATCATCACAATCATCATCATCGTCATCATCATCATAATCATCAGCATCAACATCATCATCATCATCATCATCATCATCATCATCATCATCATCAATAACAACATCATCATCATCATCATCATCATCATCATCATCATCAGCATCAGCATCAGCGTCTGCATCATCATCATCATCATCATCATCAGCATCATCATATTCCTCATCATCCTCATCCTCAACATCTTCAACATCATCAACATCGTAAGCATCATCACCAGCAAAATCATCATCGTCAGCATTATCATCAACACCATCATCAGCAACATCATAAGCATAACCATCAGCATCAGCATCATCAGCATCATCATCATCGACATCATCGTCAGCATCAGCATCATCAGCATCAGCATCAGCGTCATCATCATCATCAGCATCGTCATCATCATCATCACCATCATCAACGTCCGCAGCATCATCCATATCATTGCCAGCATCATCAGCATCAGCGTCAACATCAGCAGCAGCAGCTCGTCACCATCACCAACATCATCATACACTGCTTAGTCAGCCGCTTCACCGTCCCCTGCAGCAGTGTCATCATCATCATCATGTGCATCATCAGCATCATCATTGTCGTCGTCATCCTCAGCAGCAGCATCATCAGCAGCACCATCAGCATCATCATCAGCAGCATCATCATCAGAAACAGCATCAGCATCAGCAGCATCATCAGCATCGTGATGATAATATTCATCATCATCAGATGTATCATCATGATCATCACCACCATGATCATCAGCATAAGCAGCATCATCACCAGCAGCAGCAGCATCATCACCATCACCACCACCACCACCGCTATCCTCGTCATCGGCATCAGCAACATCATCGGCAGCAGCCTCATCAGCATCATCAGCATCATAATCAGCAGCATCAGCACCCCCGTCATCATCAGCAAAAACATCGTCATCAGCATCAGCATCACCATCATCAGCATCAGCAGCAGCATCAGCATCATCACTTGGGGCTCAGTGCTGCGGAGTGGCTCAGCCAAAAGATTTGTAGCCAAATGTGATACCCCGTCCCATGCAGGCGTTTCCCTGTCCGCCAAGGTTGTTTAAAACGGAGATAATAACACTAGGCTAGCCTTGGCGCCCGCAACCCAGCGGTGTAGAATGTGCTGGAATGCTGCGACTCGCCCAGAGCTCTCTCTCTCTCTCTCTCTCTCTCTCTCTCTCTTATTAGTATGCCAGAACTTCTGAGACTTTGGGAGCTGTCGAGGCCGTCAGAGTGTACAGATTGGCGACAATCCAGAGGCCCCCTTGCTAGAGCCGTGCTGTGTCTCGGCCGTGCTGGTTGGCGAGCGGAGGGGCCTTTGAGATGGATCGACCATAATGAGATGCACATAAACGTTTCCTCGACCCCACCGGCGCAGCTTGCCGATATGTTCGGGCTCCGAGTTCAAAGGCAGAGAGAGCTCAGGTATGCTCAGAAGCAAGGTTTCCCAGCAGGCACGCGAGCGACTTTGGACCTGATTCGAGACCGAGTTGGGACTAAGGCCCGTCAGTTTTCCAAGTATCAGAAGTATCTAATCAAGAGTGCTGCCTGCCAAGGATTGTGGACCAACGATCGTGCCAAGAGGGCGGGGTACCTACTTGTGTGAAGGGCTCTGTGCGTGTGGGGAAAGGGACACAATCCATCACAGGCTGTACTTGTGCCAGCTAGAAGATGTAGTTGCAGCCCGTCATAAAGTTGAGGTTACCCCGAATTCCTGGACACGAGGAGCCCATTTTTACCAGTGGAGTCTTCACGTATCAGGACAGTGAGTTGCCAAGCCCTTCCTTGTCGACGGAGTGCGAGGTGTTTGATGGCAGCGGCAACCCACTGGACATGGAACATAATTAGATTGCATCTCTCACTGCTGCTGCGCCTCTCCGTCTTGCCTCAGACGGATCCTGTAGCAAGCAGCTGTCGCGACCGCTGCGCAGAGCCTCCTGGGCGATCGCAGTGTGCCCAGATGCTGAAGATGAACCCGTTGCAGTCATGCGCGGGATTGTCCCAGGCCAGCTCCCTCAGACTCCAGCGATGGCTGAACACGTTGCCATTGCACTTTGTGGACAAGTGGCCACACGAGAGGCTCAACTCGCATCTGATTGTTTAGCGGCGGTGAGAGTATGTCAGCAGCAGGTCTCGCGTCAGATCCGTGTTTCTAGCAAGTTTGCAGGTATCAGACAATTCGCCCTCCAGCTGGAAGGGACGCCCTTCATACAGTCAGTCCAGCATGTCAAGGCGTACCGCTCAGAAAGGGTCCTCGATGATTTGGAGGGCACTGAAAGAATATATGCACATGCGAACTCGGTGGTGGGATAAGCAGGCGAAAGTTGCCCTAGATACCCACCCGAGTCCGTCGCCCCAGTTTTTAGCTGAGTTGGATTTAGCGGCCCAACGGGCCTCGTGGTTCATGAGAGTTGCCGCGGAGGTCCTGCCCTTTTTCGGAATGATGTTCGGTGGAGACGCCCGCCCAAGACGTCTGCCTCTAGGTCTCGGCGGTCTGTATCCTGGCACGATTGGCAGCTCGGCGAGTTAGGCGTACAGTGCAGATTCTGCCTGGCTCTGGCTGAAGGCCCACGAGAGCAGCTGCACATCAATGGCTGCCCGGGCGTGCCGAAGGTGAGAGATAAACTGCTCTCTGACCCCAAGGGAAATGGCCTCATCGCCTGGGCTGGATCGACGGCTCGAGACGCTGGTGTGGGTGCCTCGTCGTCGTGCCGCCCTGCGTCCCGCGAGCAACATATCGTTTGCTTGAATTGTGGAGGGTGGTCCCAAGGACGAGCTCGCAAGCTCGGCCGCAGCTGCGAGCCGCCGACGAGAAAGGGTCTCGAGGTCCTCGGGAGGCTCCGCCAGGGCAAGTGCCCCACTCGTCGTGTGCAGGCGCTGCTTGATAAGACTGTCCCTCCGTTGTTCGGACTCGGTTTTCGGCCTCGGACTCGGCCCCCTCCTATGAGCAACGTATGTCGGCACTTGTAGAACGAATCCGACTCAAAGAGCAGGTTTCTGCCGCTCGCTCTCGGGGATAAGTTTTCTTGGGCCTCCAGAGTAGGCCTGTCAGCCGAACTCCAGAGCGTCCCTTCCCCACTCTTGTTCTCTTTAGTTTTTTAGTGCTGTGCACTTCCCCCATGGGCAGTCCATTCCATCCCATTCCATTCCATCCCATTCCCTTCCATTCGATTTCATTCCATTACATTACATTACATTACATTACATTCCATTCCATTCCTCCGCCTCCTTCCCCTCCTCCTTCCCCTCCTACTGCTTCTCCTCCTCCTCCTCCGCCGCCTCCTGAGACGCTTCGCAAGGTAGGATGGCTCAACCTGGTACAGGGCAATATCTTGGTACCTGACAATGTGGACTACACGTACACAGGTGGGCAAGGGACGTTGATTGATTACGTGGTTGCGTCGGGTCCTGCTCTGGAGTATCTCGATCGTGTGCATGCTGATACCGAGTTGGTGGGCGAAGGTGGCAAGGCGCACTACGGCATAGTGCTTGACTTACTCTTAGAAGCCAAGGAGGCGGAAGGTCGCACGCTCCGGCTTCCAAAAGCTTTTGGGCCACCTATCCAGCCGAAGAAGAAGGCAGACCCGCGCAGCAAGCGCTCACGGAAGCTGGTAGTGGCAGCTACCCCGTCGGCGAGGAGCCCAAAAGTACCAGCTCTGGGCACACGCAGGAGGATGGGGATCAAGGGGCCACCACCTTTTCAATATCTTGGCCCCCTGGATTTGGACGAAGCTACAGATTCTGAAGATATGGACGAGGAAAACGAGGACGACCTGCTGAGGGAGGAAGTACCTGGAGGCGATCTCGTTCCACCTGTTCCTGAGGCATTAGGAGAGAAGTGGTCAAGCGACAATCGTGAAGATTTGTGGCGGTCTCCCGTTGTCAAAACGGACGGTAAATGGTCGAATCCTCCACGCTACGTTCAATCCTCTTACGCTTAGCAGTTTACCTCGGACAGTTGCAAGGCTCTTGGACATACATTTGGCCAATACGCCAGCAAAGTGGAGGATTATTTCAGCTCGTTGTTGGATGGGGCAAGTTTGGACAGGGATGGGCATGCACATACAGGCCGAGCACTGGCTCGGAAAGTCAACGTCAGCAAGGTGGTGCCATCGCCGCCCTTCACTCGCACGAGGGACGCTGGAGTGGACTGGTGGGCAAAGATCGCCTTCTTACTGGAAGAGTTGGATAGGGCCTGTGCGAAGAGGGAGTCTCCGAGGTTTGGGAAGCTCATGACGCGTCTGCGTGAAGCTACTGGGTGCGTACCCAACTCGACGCTGGCGACTCTTCCGCGGAAAGAAAAACTTTCTTGGTGCAGGAAGCTGCGCATGCTCAACTCGGCGACCTCGGACACCACCAGCAGGCACAAGGAAGAGTGTGCGAAGCTGGCCAGCAGTATGCAAAGGATGGAGTGCTACTCTCAGTACTTGGCTTTGACTCAAAGCTGTTCCGTCTTATCAAGGGCGTGCCATCAGCTAAAGACGAGTTCGGAAGGGGCCAGAACAGTTCCGTTGACCCTCTGACAGCAATGGACATTCGGGCGCCAGCATGGCGGGAGAAGTGGAGTGACGAGCCCCTGGAGATCGAGCGGATTGGGCAGCTACTCTCTACAGCCAGGCACAACGCCACGGCAAACCCTTTCCCCGTCTTCGACATGGACACGTTAGAAGAAGGCATCAGGAAGATGAAAGGGTCATCGGCGAAAGGCATCGAACAACTTGAGAAAACAAGGACCTTGTTTGGCTACCAGAGTCGGGCAAGCAGGAGTTGGTATACTTATTCCAGCAGATCGAGCAAGAGGTAGCATGGCCCTGGCAGTTGACTGTTGTTTTGGTGACTCTCACGAGGAAGTCGTCGGGGGACGACAGAGCCATTGGAGTCTTATCTAGCCTTGCGAGGTTGTGGCCCAGTTGTCGTGGTGAATACCGAGCCACATGGACGAAGACTAAGGCTGGACATTGGGATGCAGCAGTGGCTGGGTCATCTGCTCTGCGCGAAGCTTTACTACGCAGCTACTTGGACGAGACGGTGGCTCTCTCCACGATTCAAGGTTGGGTTCAAGCAAGTATGATGTGGCACACCGAGGGGCTTTACGACGCGCTCAAGTGGGGGCTACTTCTTGAATCAGGACTCGAGCACGGGTTTCCTCCAAGTATCCATCCTAGCATTGGAGATGATTCTGCATATGGGAGTACGTTTCCTTCGGGATAATGGCTGCTACTCGGACGCTATCATCCCAGAGGAGAGCATGATTCCAGGACTGGGGGAGAGCAGTTGATTGTTCGAGATGTGCACTGTACAACATTTTGGACAGAGTGGCACAAGGCACCCCAGCAGTTGCGACTAGGTCTTGGGTGGATGACGTTTCTCAACGAGTGGAAGGCCGGTACAAGCAAGCATTGGGGCTCGCCTTGCAAGCTGGGCTTACTTTTGCGAAGGGCTGCAAGGAAGCAGGATTGGGCATCTCCCCCAAGTCTACCATCGCCACCAATCACGCGGACCTAGGCAAAGCTCTGCAAAAGGGTTTTGAGAAGGAGGGCTGCACGGTCAAAATTGCAAGTGTGGCGACGGACCTCGGCATCGACAGAGGTGCTGTGGGCTTTCTACGACATAAGCAGGTACAGCGACGACGTGGCGCAGCCGCCCGCTTTAATCGCGCCAAACGTTTTGCACAAGGGGCTGTACGTAAGAAGATTGGTGGGAAACTGGCGATGGTGGGAGTTTTACCTATGGCGGATTACTCTGACAAAGTTTTTGGAGCGGCGCCAACTGTCATCAATGGCTGGAGGAAGTCGTTGGGTCAGACGCTGGCGAAGAAGTGGCCAGGTCGTTGCCTTACCACGCTGCTGCAGCTTCGTGTTGGCAGGAAGGACCCGCAGTACCAGGTCGTACACAGGTTGCTTGAATCCTGGATGTCAGTTATTTTCCAACCTGGGCTGGACCTGGAACTTGCTCGCCGCACCTGGAGGATAGCGCGCAGGAGGATTGAGATGCGTGCCCAGAAGGACAGATGGCGAGGTATTACTGGAGTTGCCTCGGCTACTATTGCGACTTTATTGGACATGGGATGGGACCCAGTCGGACCATGGGCTTGGATTGCTGACGCAGGCGAAAGATTCATGGCAACCGATAGTATCATCGGTCAAGGCCAGCAGGACATGAGCGAACTCAAGGAAGCCATCTCCGACTCCATCGACAGGATGCTATGGGACAGAGCCTCCAGACACTGGAATGTCAAGGGAATGGAAGAGGGTGCAGATCTGCGAGACGCTCGGCGGCACCTCATTTCCCTCCGCAGGAAAGGCGAGCACGAGATGGCGGGCGCGATGGAAGCAGTGATGACGGGCGCGTCCTGGACTCGGCATCGGATCTCAAATCTGAGCAGTTGCACGTTGGACACCACCGCATGCCAGAGATGTGATTGCGGGCGAGATGAGACGGATCTGCATCGTAATTGGCAGTGTCCTTGCAATGTGCATTTCTCGAGTAGCTCGCAGAACTTGGCTCGCAGAGCCCAGGAGGATGTCGAGGACTTGCCGTGCCTTGAGTTAAGAGGAATATTACCCGCTACCTGGACACGTGTGGAGGGCCCGACTGATTCACCTTTCGATGAAACCATGGGCCATGCGAATGACTTACGAGTAGGTGAGCATCTGCTGGTCGGTGGAGACGCTTCGGGAGGAGAACATTCAGCAGACCCCAGATTGCGCAGGATAGGGTGGTCATACCAGGTGATCCAGGTCTCGTGCGATCCTGAACTCGATGTGAAGTTACTCTACTCGAGGGGAGGTGGGATCCCCAAGAAGCAGACCATCAATATGGGTGAGACTACGGCGCTTCTTCGAGCATTGGAGGACTTGCATGAATTGGGCAAACCCATGACCTTTGTAACGGGCTCGGGGTATGTACTCAAGGGGATTGCAAGGATTTCCTCAGGACGGCTGCCCACCACCATTCTGGACCTTTGGCTGCAGGTGAAGCAGGTTTTGGCAAGGTATCCACAGAATATTCAAGTGGTCAAGATAGAGAGCCACATGTCCGTTGAGCAAGCCAAGCTGACCAACACCAACGTTGAGCACTACCTGGTCAATGCTCTCGCGGATGAAGCCGCAGGGTACTGGGCTCAGAAGTGTGCAGCATCGAGTGATGTCGTTGCTGCAGTTGAACATGCGGAGGCGGTTGGTCGAGCAGTGAGGAAGCACTTGGCGAAGGCTTTCCTTTCAGCGGCAGAGGCGGAGCCAAGACGTCTTCGACCAACACGCTCGATGGCCAAGAAGTTTTGTCGGATCGGAGCACCAGGTATACACTGGCATGGGCTCATCTTTCCACTGCTCGGCTTGTGGATCAAGCGCCAGTGGGAGGAAGCTCGAGACATTCCTGGAGACCCCTTGCTTGGGCGGCGTTGTCAAGGGCTGCATCCAGAGGATCGGCGACACGGGCGTCATGGTGCAAGGAGTACCCATTCATGAGTCGCACCTGCTCGGGTACTTCAGTGACATGAAGATCCATGCGTGCCTACGGTGCGGCTGTGTTGGCAAACACTTCTTACGTGGGTTGGCGGCTGAGTGCTGTGGGCATCTCGGCCATTATGGCCACCAAAACCTTGGCAAATTGGCACGTGGTATTTTACCTGAAGGGAAAATCACTACTACGACGCGAAGGGCACCAGCATGAACGGTCACTTCTTATTACCTGCTCAGCCGGGAGCCATGGAGCTACGATATCGCATCGTGTCAGCCTCGACGGCGGATGCTACTGGGGGTACTCCGTTTGAGACCTCAGTCTTCGTCAATGTCGAGGAGTTCTCCAGGGGCCGCTTTGGTGTCTCCTGGCAGCTGCTTTGGCAGCCCTGGTGGAGGGCTTCGAGGTGCTACTACTGGGGGTGGCTCGGCTCATCTGGGACCCCAGTCATGGACACCTTCGAGGCGGAGTATTCCTGGGGGTGGCTCCCGTTGGAGACCCCAGGGCTGCTGCGGCCGTCTGAGGTCGCCCTCCCTCTCCTTTTCCTTCGCCTCCCCTTAGTCGCGCACCAGGCCTCGGTGTGGAGCGTGGCGACGGGCGGCCCGAGGAGTACTAAATACTCCTCCTCCTCCTCCTCCTCCTCCTCCTCCTCCTCCTCCTCCTCCTCCTCCTCCTCCTCCTCCTCCTCCTCTACCTCCCCCATCCCCCTGCTTCGCCCCCCCCCCCCTCGCCTTCGAGGGTATGTAGGTCTCGCGGTCCTGGATCTCCACCTGCCTGCCCCCCGAGTTGCGGCCTCGGACGGCCGCCGGGGAGGGGGGCGGGGCGGGGCGGGGAGCGTGCCCGGCGGGGCCCCGCAGGCGCCGCGCCGGCGGGAGGGGCAGCCGACTCCGGACGTTTCGGGCAGGGTTTTCGCACGTCTGGCCATGGCGCGGACGCCCATTCCCCGTGCACCGTTCGGTGTCGTGCGCTTCTGTCTCGCAAGATGCTCCAGGATACTCCTCAGTGGTCCTCGCCAAAGAAAACACGCACACGTCCGAGCGACGCCGAGCCGTTTCCACGGGCTCCCAGAGGCTGTCCAGCCTCGGAGTGCCTTCAAGCAGCTGCGCCTCGGCGAGAGCGTTCCTGGGGTGCCCGGATCGCCCCGAACGGCCACCGGAGGGCCGAGTTGTCCAGGGGAAGCCAGCCCACGACACGGTGGGCGCACGTTGCAGCTTCATGTTCCAGGGGGTCCTCTGCGGGCAGGGCCGTAAAAAAACGGCTCCAAATGAGAAGCAGGTCTTCGTGAAGGAGTCCAGACCTCGGAGGGCTGGGTCCCGAGGTCGCTGTCGCTGTCCACAGTCCAATGCGCCTCCCCACGCCCGAGGGGTCCTCAGAACGAGCCCAACAGGCCCACGCCCACCTGCAGACAGTGGTGCCAACAAGGGTGCACCGAGCAGACTGGGCGTCACGCGAAGGCCAACCTGCGATGAGCGAGTCAGCGCGCGAAGCCTTCACAGACATGCAACGTCCTCCTTTTTCAAATACGCGGTCCCCAGAAGTGGCAACCCATCGCGCAGGGCCGATGTTTCATCCCGAAACACTGTTTGACAGTCCAAGGACCCGGCGACGGCCGCAGGAGGCAGGGAATCTCCAAAAAACACTCCCGTCGCCCTCGAAGCGAAGATGTCAGGGTCCTCCTGCACCTCCTCCTCCTCCTCCTCCTCCTCTTCCTCCTCCTCCTCCCCCTCCTCCTTCACCTCCTCCTCCTCCTCATACTCATCCTCCTCCTCCTCAGAAGCAGCAGCATCGTCATCATCAGCAGCAGCAGCATCACCATCATCACCATCATCAGCATCATCAGCATCACCATCATCATAACTATCAGCATCAGCAGTATCATCATCATCAGTTGCAGCAGCATCATCATCATCAGCAGCAGCATCATGGTCATCACCAGGATCATCAGCATCAGCAGCATCATCAACATCAGTATCAGCATCATCACCATCATCAGCAGCATCATCAGCAGCATCAGCAAAATCAGCAGCATCATCATCAGTATTGTCATCAGCAGCACCGTCAGCAGCACCATCATCATCATCATCATCATCATCATCATCATCATCATCAGCATCATCATCATCAGCATCACCATCATCGTTATCACCATCAGCAGCAGCAGTAGCAGCAGCATTACCATCATCACCATCATCACCACCACCACCATCACCACCACCGTCACCACCATCATCATCATCATCAGCAGCAGCAGCAGCATCAGCAGCAGCAGCATAATAATCATCGTCAGCATCAGCATCAGCAGCATCATCATCATCATCGTCAGCATGCATCATCTGCATCATCAGCATTACCACCAGCATCATCATCAGCAACATCAGCATCATCACATGCATCATCACCACCAGCATCATCAGCATGATCAGCATCTTCACCATCATCTGCATCATCATCATCAGCATCAGCATCATGATCATCAGCATTACCATCATCAGCATCCTCATCATCACCATCATTATCATCATAATCATCATCAGCAGCAGCACCATCAGCATCATCCTCAGCAGCACCAGCATCATCATCCTCGTCAGCAGTACCATCATCATCACGATTCTCAACAACGATATCCTCACCGTCATCATCAGCAGCAGCAGCATCAGCATCAGCATCAGCATCAGCATAAGCGTCATCAGCATCGTCAGCATCATCATCATCAATAGCATCATCAGCAGCATCAATATCAGCATCGTCACATGCATCATCACCACCAGCACCATCAGCATGATCAGCATCATCATCATCAGCATCATCGTCAGCAGCAGCAGTAGCAGCAGCAGTACCATGATCACCATCATCACCACCACCACCATCACCACCACCGTCACCACCATCATCATCATCATCATCAGCAGCAGCAGCATCAGCAGCAGCAGCATAATAATCATCGTCAGCATCAACATCAGCAGCATCATCATCATCATCGTCAGCATGCATCATCTGCATCATCAGCAGTATCACCAGCATCATCATCAGCAACATCAGCATCATCACATGCATCATCATCACCAGCATCATCAGCATGATCAGCATATTCATCATAATCTGCATCATCATCAGCATCAGCATCATGATCATCAGCATTACCATCATCAGCATCCTCATCATCACCATCATTATCATCATAATCATCATCAGCAGCAGCACCATCAGCATCATCCTCAGCAGCACCAGCATCATCATCCGCATCAGCAGTACCATCATCATCATCACGATTCTCAACAACGATATCCTCACCGTCATCATCAGCAGCAGCAGCATCAGCATCAGCATCAGCATCAGCATCAGCATAAGCGTCATCAGCATCGTCAGCATCATCATCATCAATAGCATCATCAGCAGCATCAATATCAGCATCATCACATGCATCATCACCACCAGCACCATCAGCATGATCAGCATCTTCATCATCAGCATCATCGTCAGCATCAGCATCATGATCATCAGCATGACCATCATCAGCATCCTCATCATCACCATCATTATCATCATAATCGTCATCAGCGGCAGCACCATCAGCATCATCATCAGCAGCACCAGCATCATCATCCTCATCAGCAGTACCATCATCATCACGATTCTCAACAACGCCATCATCACCATCATCATGAGCAGAAGCATCAGCATCAGCATCAGCATCAGCATAAGCGTCATCAGCATCGTCAGCATCATCATCATCATCATCATCATCAATAGCATCATCAGCATCATCAGCAGCAGCATCAGCATCAGCACCACTATCAGCATCAACAGTGTCATCATCATCATCATCATCAGCATCATCATCATCAGCATCATTATCATCAGCAGCATCGTTATCATCATCATCATCAGCAGCAGCAGCAGCTTTATCATCATCATCATCATCATCATCAGCATCAGCAGCAACAGCATCATCATCATCACCATCATCCTTCATCATCCGTCATCTCCTCCTCCTCATCCCCCTCCTCCTCCTCCCCCTGCTCCTCCTCTTCCTGGTCCTCCTCCCCCTCCTCTTCCTCCTCCTCCTCCTCCACCTCCACCTCCTCCTTCCGACGCGAGAATGATGTGCGGGCTGGCGAAAGTCGGGCTCCCGGTCACTCGCAGCCGCCAGCGCGGCCTTGGGATGTTCGAGCACGGCTGCGCGCAATCTACGACGGCTGCGTGCCGTCTACGACGGTGGGGACGGGCCCACGGCCAAACGAGCTCGGCCACGTAAGATCAGACGCGTCTGAGTCCGCCTCCTCTCCATGAAGGGTCTGGAGGAGGAGAGGGAGGACGAGGGAGGATGCGGAAGGAGGAGGAGGAGGAGGAAATGGAGGAGGAGGAGGAGGAGGGGGAGGAGGAGGGCCCGATAGAGCCAGACAGACAGACAGCAGTTTCGCGCGAGTGCCCCACCACGAGCTGACCCCGCAAGGGCTCTCCCTGCGTCCCTGGTGCAGATGGAGCTCCCAGCCCACCCACCCACCCCCAAATCCAAGGAGGGCGAAGAAGTAGCAGGAGGAGGAGAAGAAGGGCAAAGGAGGAAGGCGGAGGAGAAGGGTGGGGAACGGGAACCAGCTGGGTGCGCTCGCACCAAATCTGACATCCGACCCATCCCACCCATCCCTTCCCATTGCGCTGAATTGTCTTTATCCGTCGACGGGTGTCATAGCCGACCTGGAATCCCCCAAAGAAACCCATCGTGAGATGCGCATTCAGACAAAGAGAGCTGCATACATATGAGGAGGTGGCATATGAGCAGGAGGATGAGCATGAGGAGGAGGAGGAGGAGGAGGAGGAGGGGGAGGAGGAGACTGAGGAGGAAGCAGGAGGACGATAAGGAAAAGCAGCAACAGGAGCAGGAGTGGGAGGAGCGGGAAAAGCAGGACGGCCAAAAAAAAAATGGAGGGTAAAGGAGCAGGGCTATGAAGGACTCGGGCCCGAATAAGTGGACCGCGCTGAGCAAAGAGCGCCGTTCTGACCGACGGGGGCGAAGCGCCGATCCAAAAATGAGGCCCACGCTGCAGCGGGAACACCACATCGAAAACGCTCCGACTGACAAGCCGCATGAAAAAACATGTGAAATCCTGCGGACGCAGAGATGCGCAGGGAAGGCGCATAAATTCAGGGCACAATCCGGGGAGAGAGGAGGAGTAGGATTCATCTTAGGTAGTTGTGGGGAGAGGAGGGGGGGGGGTCCTCCAACCTCACATCGCCCCTCCTTCCCCCCTTCTCCCTCCCTGCGCCCCCGACGTAATGAGTTTTTCGCGACGTGGGTCTCCCGAATCTCGGCCACTTCTCTGGGGACCGGCCTCTCAGGCCAAGTGGCTGTTCACGCTCACGAAGCCCCAAAATGGCCCACCCGAACAAGGTGATTACGTTTCTCGGGGGAGGAAAGGGTACCCATACCGCTACCGCTACCATTTCTTCGTTTTCGCCTGTGGACCTCCTGGGAGGCCCTCGTCGCCACTGCTGGATTCGCCTCGAAATCCTGGTCAGAACTCACCCCGGGATAGGTCCGGGGAGTAGCGGTACGGGTACCTTTGGCTTCCCCAGATCCGAGCAAACCCCCACCCAAGAACGCGAGGCGGGAGACCCGGGGAGCACCAGCACACTTTAGGCCTGGCGGCCGCGGCATGCGGTCGTCACCCGTTGAAGATACGAGGCGGGATACCCAGAGAGCACAAGCACACTCTGGGCCTGGCGGTTGCTGTAGGCACGGCGTGTGAGAGGCGGGTCGGGGGCCCTTCTCTGCAAACCTGACGACGTGGGTGAAAGTGCAGTTCTTCCTTCGCGACGCGAGGGGATAATGAACTTGTTCTCATTCAGCGTTTCGGCATTGGGCGGCAGGGGGGGAGGGGGGGGATCTGGCTCTGGACTTCTGCTCAGTGCGATTGTTTGCAGCAGTGCGTCATATGGGGAGACTCCACCTGCTCGAAACAGGCGCCAAAAACAGCCAAGATCTACTCCATGGGGGATGCAGGGGGGGTGCGAGGGCCCGCGCCGATTAGCAAAACAATGACTAAAAAAACGATGACATATGAGCTCGTGTTCGCCAATTTGCCATGTAGGATCAAGAATCTCCAAATGGTGCGTTGTATGCATTTCCGCTTCGCTTTCTGCGGCCGCCCTCCTTCCTTCCCCCCTCCCTCCTGCATGCGGGCGAGCTCGCGATGCCGTGTCCCAGTCGCGCCCTGACGCGCGTGCGGATCGCCTCTGCCGCGCCGCGACGGAAAAGGTTTTTCCGCTGCGGCGCAGACCTTCCTGCTGGAATGTTGGCCGTCGTGGGCTGCGCTTCGTTGGCTCGCGGGCGCGGGCGCCGCTGCCGGAGCCTTCGGCGTTTTCGCCCTCCCTCCTCCCTCGCGCGTGGCCGCGGCGCCCCGGTCTCTCTTAGCGTCGCGCAGGGGGAAGTAGGGAGAGAGGGAAAGGCTTCTTAGAAGGAGGCTGATTCTTAGAAGGCGCTGGCCGTGCATCTACAGACATGGCCCGCGCCTTCTGAGAAGCAAGGGTGCTTCTGAAAAGCCTTCCCCCCTCCCCCCTACCCCCCTCTGCGCATGGCTGACTCTCCCACCGCGCCAGCCGCGCACCACCCGGCGCGACACCTGGGCGCGAAGCCGGGGCCCCAGGGCACCCGCCTCGTCGTGGAGCGCGACCACTCGGCCAAAGGAGGCTCGCTTGGCCTGCCGCTTGGTGCACAGATGTGCTCCCTCCTCCCTCCCTGCCCCCCCCCCCTCCCTCCTCCATCCTCCTCCTTCCTCCCTCCCTCTTCCCTCCTCCCTCCTCCCTCCCCCCTCCCCCCTCCCCCCTCCCTCCCTCTCTCCTCCCCCCCTCCTCCCTCGCGCCCCTCCTCTGCGCCCGAGCCCGCGGCCCTGCTTCTTGGCGCCAGCGCGCACGCCGTAGGGCGGGTCGGTCACGATGCAGTCGCACCAGCCCTCCTGACGAAGGGTCCCCGCGAGCGGAGGGCGGAATAGGGGGCCACATGCGAACCCTGCCCCTACCCCCCACGATATCTGAGGGGGAGGGTGGGGTTCACTTCGTTCGGGAGCTCCCGAGCGAAGTGAACCCCACCCTCCACCTCAGAAATCGTGGGGGGTAGGGGTAGGGTTCGCATGTGGCCCCCTACGGAAGCGCGGCGGCGGCGCGTAAGAACACACAGGGGGAGGAGGAGCACTGCCAAATTATAGGAAAAAGAACCATGCATAGACACACACACACACACACACACCGATGTTGGCCAGGTCCGTCCTCCTGCCTTGGCCATGAAGGCATATGCACCGATCCTGGGGCCAAGGATGGGCCTGGCCAGGACCGCTGCATGTGCATAGTTCTCTTCGCCTGACAAAGGAGGTCAGAGAAGGTCAGATGGAGAAGCAAGAGGGTGCGGTTGTCGGAGAGCGCCCGTTTCTGCACCGCTACGGGGGGGGGCCACCCCAGAGTGGGCCAGCGACAAGCCACACCCCGAAAGCGAAGACAAGCAGACGCAGCCAGCACGACAAGGAGGAGGGGCAAACAAGGAGTGAACAGCAAAAGGCTTATGAATCAAGGACGCCAGCGAAGGCTGCTTCCGAAGCTGTTGTGCGAGGCGGCCTCGACAAGCTAGGCGAAACCGATCTCCTCTGGGAGCCCCAGACACTATGAAGGAGTGGTAAACATTGCCGACCAAGTCCGAAAACAAACGTCAGCTGGTCGGTGGGAAACAGCAAAACATAGAAAATACGAATAGCACGTATTCGACCATCGGAGGAGGCAACGAAGGCAGGAGGCAGGCGCGGAAGGAGCGGCAAGCAGCGGGATTCAACGATAGGACACTCAGGAATGTGTGAAATGATGTCACCAGCTAAAGCGGCGTGGCAAAATAGGCAAAACGTCGTGTAACCCCGGAGCCGGCCAGAAGTGCAGTAGGAGGCCCGAAGGGCAGAGGAGGAGCAAACGAAGCCGATGAGAGCTGTGATCATTAGCTGCGCCGCTACGTGAAGTGGTACGTGCGCGTGACGACCCCCGTGCGCGAGACCGCGCTAAGGATCCCGTCCTCGCCCTCGAACTCGGAAAAGAGCGAGGGAAGCCCGATCCTCACCAGCAGCTCCGCGCTCAGCTGGCCCCACGGCAGGCTGAGCTGGTGCCAGAGACTGGGGCAGACCAAGTTGTGCTTGATGTCGCCGTCGGCGTCGCAGCCAACATGGCAGCTCCTCTTGCATTGAAGGACACGCATCCTTGTTGAGGTAGTCCATCCTCCCACCAGCATCTTCAGCGCAGCCCACACTCGGACAGGAGGATGTGTGTGGCGAGGTAATTATACCCGCAGGCGGGACCATCGCCCGGGAAGTGCGTCAGGAAAGCTCAGCAAGTTCAGCAGGTCCACGGGCCCGTCGTCGTCCGTGTCCTCTGGCGGCATCACGGGATCCCGATCTTGGCGCCGATAGCTATCTACCCAGCGGCGTCGAGCACGATGCTAGGCTTCTTTTGTCTTCAGGCAGAGCAGCTTGTTCACGCCGTCCTTCAGCGCCAGCACCTGGGTGTTCCAGAAGGCGGAGCTTAGGCATGCGACGGCCAAAAGATCCATCTTGCCAGATTCGTGTTGCACATGCCACGTGCAAGCTGTCGTTGCTGGACGGGGGTCTGGTACAGCGGACGGAAGTCACCACGTTGAAGAACCGAATCCAGAAATTCGACGCACCAGGTCATCCAGCCCATCTCCTTGTCGGTGTCGCGACTTTTCATCAGCACGACAAGGGTTCAACGCGCATCACAGGCAGCGGCTCGACGAAACAAGCATTCATGGACGTGGTCGGCGTGATGTCGATCAAGATCATGTTGGGAATTGATCTGGGCGTCGGGGTCGAGGCTTGGAAACCATGACTGGAGGCGGCGGCGAACCGTGTGTGGCATCGTGCCGATGTAGAGTCGTTCTGCAGCACCAGAAGGTAAGTTGTCTGCGGGGTGCGCTGAGGTTTCGCGTGTCCGAACTCGTTATCGTGCCTGTTCAGAATGGCCATGGTGCCCTTGCGGGCGGCGTACTTCTTGGCGGTCTGCAGGTGGACGCGCGCAGGAGAAGGAGAGCTTCTGGATCTGGCTACGCGTTTGACATGTGTACCCCTGCTGGTGGCGAACAATGACAAGTCCGTGGCGCCAACATGGCGCTGCACGAGGGAGGTGGGGTCCTTCCAACATTTGGTGCCCCAGCTGCCTGCAACAGCGCTGGTGATACTGAGCTCCTCGAAGGCGGTGTCGCAGAGGCGGCGGTGAGCATCTCGCCATTCAGTGACTGTGGTAGCTGCGGTGCAACACCTGCTTGCAGCCATCAGCGTCTCGATGCCGTGCGGGGTCTCGATGTTGGTCCAGAGCACCACTGCTTGGATGTCCGAATGGGCAAAGCTGCTTGGCACAACTCTGAGGTGCCTGCGGATGGCTTGCTGTTCTTCGGAAAGGATCGCGTGCGGCGACTCGCACAGCGAGTCGACGTAGGATAAGCAGATGATGGCGGCTACGTTGTAGAGCTTGACACACTGCTGAAGTGGAACGTGTGGTATGGAGAGCTATTCGATGCGGTCCGACAACTTGGCGGATGGCCCTCTTTACAAGTGCCGCGAAAGGGCCCACGAACAATCCGAGATCACAAAATTTGCCCTCGATCTAGAATGCGCACCAGGGGGAGGAGCGTCAGCCATGTTCGTGCGCATCCGCTCGACCAGCGGCGGAGTAGGCGGGGACCATGTGAGGACAACAATGAACCACGCTCACAGCGTATCTTCATATCTAGCTGGCCATGTGGGGACGATGATGCCCTTCTTGGCTTGAGGCTTGAGGCTTGCCAGCGTGTCGGCAGCAATCATGTGTGTGTGTGAGCTTGGCGATGTCGTGGAGCTTCGCGGGGGTGATCCCCAGGTCGTCGACGCACGCACTGACAAGGCCTTCCTGCAAAATTCGGAGAGCTCCCAGCTGGTGGCGCAGACGGAACGGGTCGACGATGAGCGCCCAGACGGTGCCGCGGAGCGGGCAGCCCGGTGCCACTCCGGAAGCGGCGTGTAGCGTAACGGACGCCGTCCACCGCCCAGCTCGAGGAAGGCGAACGGAACGGAGCAGCACGAGCGAAGGGAGGGACAGCACGTTGCCGTGAATGCCACACCTGCTGCGGACCGCCCACAGCCACTGATGCACGAAGCTGGGGAGGGCGGCCGCGATGTCCATGCTGGCAGAGACGGGCACGCGTTGGTCGGCCGAGGGCTGCGTGCGGAGACGGCGAGCCTCCACGTCCACGGTGGAGACGTTCTTCAGGAACAGGCGCCCGTTGAAAAAGCTTTGCTGCTCAGGAGCGGGAAGGGCAGAGGAGGAGGACAAGGAATGGGAGGAGAAGGAGGAGGAGGAGGAGGCGGAAGGCGAGGAGGAGGAGGGGGAGGAGGAGGAAGAGGAAGAGGAAGAGGAAAAGGAGGAGGAAAAAGACCTGCCTAAACCCAAGACACACCAACAATATTGTAGTAAGCCCGCCCTCCAAATTCCCTTTTTCACAAGCCTCTACAAAGATTCGTGCTCATGGAGGGAAGTGCCCCGTTGAAGACAACCGTTCAAAACTCCTGCACTGGAACACCTTTCCTGGGACTTCAACGCCGCGAATCACTGTAACTGTTGCGTCCTGAAGATACTGGATCAGAACGCAATTTCTGGGACTTCAATTCAACACCACGAAACAACGTAACTGTCGCACCCTCACAACCCGACATCGTGCCAAAACATGTTGTATGGGACGCTAAGGGTGAGAATCATTGAAACAACTGTGACCTCCCAAAACAAGTGTGCGCGGCGCTGAATCGAGAGTCGCATGTTCAAAAAGAACCGAATCCGTGAAACTCTTGCACTTGTGTGCGGCGAATGCGCGTAACGCTAGGGCGAGAACCACATGTTCAAAAAAACATCCGCCCTCCGACCGTGAAGCTCTTACAATTATTGAAAACGAATGCGCGGGGCGCTGGGGCGAGACCCATGTTTTGAAAATCGTCCGCCCTGCATCCGTGAAATCCTTGCAACGCTGTTTTGTTTACACTTTTGCCATTTTATGTTTAATGTATATATATATATGTATATGTATAACAATAAAATGAGGAAAAAAAAAAAAAAAAAAAAAAAAAAAAAAAAAAAAAAAAAAAAAAAAAAAAAAAACTGCGCGGAGCTCGGGCGAGAGCCACACTCTGAACGTGGCTCGCCCCCCATCCGTGAGACTGCTGCAGAGGTGAAGCTGCAGGTTCTTCGACCTGGTGAGGAAGTCTCCGGCGAAACGCCCGGGCCGCCCTTTCGACCAGCCTCGGGGCGCGACAGGGAGCAGTTTAGGAAGGCTCCAACTATACACCAACACCGATCCTGGCCAGGATCACCCTGGGCCCAGGATCGGTGTACACGCCCTCCTGCCTTGCGCAAGAAGGCATATACACCGATCCTGGGCCCAGGGTGATCCTGGGCCAGGATCGGTGTTGGTGTGTAGTTGGTGCCCTCCGACCGTTATTCATTCCCCGGTCAGTGCTTGCACTGAAGGGGTCCCAGCGGAAATCGAAAGATTTGGCGAATCCCGCCGAATTTGGTAGCCGGCTAAGTTCCCCGCTTCCCGGTTCCGGGTTCCCGGGTTCCTGGCTATTGGTTCCGGGCCGATGTCGGTGGGTTCCGGGTTCCCAGGTTCCCGGGTTCCAGGGCGATCTCCGTATCGATCTCTTTATCGATGCCGCGATTCAAAACCATCCACTCCTTGGAGTTTTCTCTGGTGTGTAATTGAAGGCATATTCAAAAATAGTAAAACAACAAAGAATTTGGGGACGAAAATTCGATTGATTTTAACCATGTTTGAAGATTTATTTGACTATGTTCAATTTTGTCGTCCAGAACCTGCCTGTAGGGGGACATGCCCGACCTAAGCATGGAGAAGGAGGAGGAGGAGGAGGACGAGGAGGAGGGGGAGGAGGAGGGGGAGGAGGAGGGGGATTAGGAGGAGGAAGGGGAGGAGGAAGAGTGGAAGGAGGAGGAGGAGAACTCCCGCACCCGCTACGGAGTAGCGATCGCACTGCAGCGCGCATCACAAAAAAGGGCGGCGCGCAGCGGCCTCGAAGAAAGAGGCCGCCGCTGGGGGCCAAGGTCACCCCCTCGAGGCCAGGCCGGGGGGTGGAAGCAGGGACGAACACACGTCGGGAGGAGGAGAAGGAGGAGGAGGAGGAGGAGAAGGAGGAGGAGGAGGAGGAACTGGCGGAGGAGAAACAGCAGGAGGAGGAGAAGGGGAGGAGGAGGAAGAGAGAGGAGGAGGAGGAGGAGAGGAGGAGGAGGAACAGGAGGAACAGGAGGAACAGGAGGATGAGGATGAGGATGGAGGAGGACGAGGAGGAGGAAGAGGAGGAGGAAGAGGAGGAACAGAGGAGGAGGAGGAGGAGGAGGAGCAGCAGCAGCAACAGGAGGAAGAGGAGGAGGAGGAGGAGAGGAGGAGGAGAGGAGGGAGGAGGATGAGGAGGAAGGAGGAGGAGGAGGAGAGGAGGAGGGAGAGAGGAGGAGGAGGAGGAGAGGAGGAGGAGGAGGAGAGGAGGAGGAGGAGAGGAGGAGGAGGAGGAGGAGGAGGAGGAGGAGGAGGAGGAGAGGGAGGAGCATGAGCATGAACATGACCATATGAATAACTCAATACAACCACACATCTACACCTTGCGCCTGGAGGCCTTCTCGGCCCTGCTCGGACCTTTGGCCACGAGCCCTGAGAGACTCGCCGCAACTACTCAGCCCGGGTGGGAGGAGGGGGCGAGCGAGACACACACTCCCGAGGGCCAGGAGCTGCTGGGAACCGAAACTGCCACAGCTGACACAATACCAAATCTGCAGGCCTCCTTGATACTGCACCTTGTGACTGGGATGGACAAATCCACCAGCAATGTGCAGGGCATCATCTGGAGTCTTACGAAATATAACGCCGTTATAGGTCAGGGGAGAGAAGCACGGGGTCCTGAGCCACGCCGTCCGCGTGGCCCTAAACGCTGATCCTCCACACCTGGTGCACCTACTCCCAGTACTGTCCACTGGGTGGGCCGAAGAAAGGAGGGCGAGGGAGGCAGCAGCAGGGGGGGAGGGCAGGGACGGGGGACCTCCTTTCACCGCCTACCGCTATCTCCTTATCCTCAGCAGCCATAGAGTCGAGGGTGGCCCGCAGAATACGCATCGTGACGAGGCGGGCCACCCTCTCTCGAATCAAAACCTGATGCCGAATAGCCTCGGGCAAAGGACCTTCTGTGGCCGCCTGGCCTGTAGTCTCATCTGCAATCAATTTCCCAGCCACCATCCACCTCGGAGTTCACCCTTCGGCCGAAAGGTGGGAATTAACAAACAGGACCGTGATGGAATCGCCTACCATTTTCTGTAGCAGGAGCCCCAAGAGTGCCCACACATCGGCATCTTCACCTGCGGGGGCCTCGAACTTCCTACAGTCAAAACCTTCGACGACAGGGTCGCAATCAAATACAAAAGCACTGGAGCCTGTCGTCATCCACACAGCCAGGAGCAACGCACGAAACTCACCTCGAGCAACAATCTGCCTGGGCCCCGCAAGAGGACCTCGCACAGCCGAGGCTAACTGCAGCGCTGGCTCTAAAGCTCTCATGAACACAACTGCGACGCCTACTCGGCGAAACAATGGGTTGCTAGTCTCAGGGCCGCCCGCCACTAGCGCCCCCAAAAGCAAAAAACGGTGCCTGATCGGAGCCGCCTGCGACGCAGCCCTCGACGTTCGCACCCCCCTCTAAGTCCTCGGTGCCGATCCAGCTCTCGATGTCGTTCGGCGCTGGCACGGCCGTCCACGTGGCTGGCATGAGCCCTCGCAGCCAGAAGCCTTGGCCGGTCGCCCCTTGAGTCAGAGCCTGTGGACCCAGCTCGCTCGACTCCTCCTACGCCTCCTTCCACCACGTTGCATTCGCATGGCCAGATCCTGTGCATCATGTCCTCTGGCGCCTTCCGACACCTGGGACACACGACGTCTCCTGCGTACTTGCTCACCTCGTCCTTCTTGCGTTGCCGTGGCCGGCAGCCCCGCACACAGCACATATGAGCATGACCTCGGACAGCCTGTGGCCATACGCAGGTATAGTCGCCAACTGCTGCAGCAGGGTCTGGTAGGAGGAGCAATCCACTCCCTACTCCAGCTCCACAAACATGTCGGCTTGCCTTCTGCCAAAGGCCGTGCCTCACCGTCTGCTTGAAATCTGCCAAGAGCCCCTGGTATGAGTCCAGTGTAGGAATCCCTCGATGCATCTCGTCATCGAACTCCCACGTGTCTCCCGCAGCTGGATCACTGGCAGGTAGGTGCCAGGCAGTGGCCTGCTGGGGGTCCCAGCCCGCCTCCATCAGGTGCAGGATGTCGGTTGTCGTGGGACCCTGCACGTGCCGAACCCGCTGCCCCTCGGGAACTCCTGCATGTGGCGGTAGACTCTGTCCCACGCTTGCCGGACGCCTGGCCGCAGCCCTGGCTCCCCCCGCCAGGTGCGCAGCCAAAGATCCAGCGTCTCGGCGGGCAGCTTGACCGCGGGGTCCAAGTCCCCCGCGCGCAGCGCCAGGAGGGTGGTCGAGCAGCGGCCGCGCGTGGCCGCCGCCAGCGCCATGCCCAAGCGTCGGCGCGCCTGAGTCATCCTGTCGCCGAAGGTGCCGTAGGCCTGGCGCCCGTACACCCCCGCGGCCTGCGCGCCCTGCTTCTCGAGCCTCCCCGTGACGCGGTACTTCTTCGACACGAAGGCGTACCTCCTGACCCTGCCGCTCATAACCCTGTGCTTCGCGTCCCTCTTGACCCTCGTCTCGCGGGCCGTCCGAACGCCTCCTCCCATGTCGATCCCCTCAGTAAGAGGCCTGTTCGACGGGCTGGATGGAGTAACCAGCGAGCGTCACGCGTCGTGCAACCCACTTGGCATCCTGAAACGAAGAACACACGATAACTGACTTCGGTGCCACTCGCAACTGCTTGGCCCTCAACTCATCACACGTCTCGATAACACATGCTGCTAACTCTCTTCCAACTGATGCTCTCGAGCCTCGAGCCGATTGGGACACGTCGTCGATCCAAATACGGTGCCCCAGCCTCGGGTGAGCGACCGTGATGACCGCCAGCACGTAGTGCGTCATCGGCTTGGCGAAGCGCGTCCCCGCCCTCAGGCCCTGGACGACGCTCCGCGTGGGCTGGAAGGCCCTGGACGTGGCGCCGAGCTGGCCCAACGTCCGAGCCGCCACGCACTGGAGCAGCTCGAGGTACAGAATCCGCGGTGGGAGCTCCAACGCCAGGGAGCTGGCCGCAAGCGGCGCCCACTCGATGGAGTCGTAGAACGCCTGGATGTCCACGAGGAGGAGGAGGCGGAGGAGGAGGAGGAGGTGGAGGAGGAGGAGGAGGAGGAGGAGGAGAAGCAGGAGGAGGAGGAGGAGGTGGAGGAGGAGGAAGGGGAGGAGTGGAGGGGAGGAGGAGGAGGAGGAGCAGGAGGAGGAGGATGAAAAGGAAAAGGAGAGGAGGAGGAGGAGAGGGAGAAGGAGGAGGAGGAGGAGTTGGAGGAGGAGGCGGAGGACGGGAAGGGGGAGGGGGGGGCAATGGAATTTCCATTTCCCCCCACCCCCCCTCCCTGTTGTTGATTTCCGCACAGTCGTTCGAGAGTACCTGTTGTGCTCGCAAACTGCCTGTGGGGCTAATTCTGCCCTGCTTGAGATGCTGTTTTGAAACATGCTGTAAACCTCTGCCCCTACCTTGAAACCTACCTTTGATCATATCTCAAACCCTACTTTGCCTGTTTTCTCATCTCCCCAGCTGTAGCAGGCAGGGCCCCGCCTCGGGCTGCTCTCTATGCAGGCATGCGCGGGAGGCGGAGGCAGGAGGGAGGAGGGAGGACGAGGGAGGCTGCATGACAGGGGCCCAGGGACACACAAATAAGTAGACACATGTCCCAGGATTCCCCATGACTTCCATGTGTTCTGGATGCTCGCCTCTCCCCCCACCACACTTCCCCTATTTTCCACATTTTCCTGCGAATCGACCATTGTTTGCGTCTGTGATTTTAAAGGGCTCCCAACTTCGCGCTTCGCGCTCCGCGAAGCGCGAAGTGCGAATAAGTTCGCGCTCTCGCGCCGCCTCCCATGGGAGAAGGGGAGGACGAGGAGGAATCGGAGCCGAGCCGCTAAGCGCGAAGCGCGAATAACTTCGCGCCCTCGAGGGCGCCCTTAAAACTTCGAGGCCTCCTCAGCGAAGCTTCAGAGTCCGGGAAGGGAGCCCACTTTGGCGCTTCCCACAGCGCCGGTCGTTCGATGTCGGCCGACTCTGAGCCCACTGGTGGTGTTCAGCCTGGAACACCCACGCCGTCGTCGCCGCCGAGGTGGCAAGAGCGTATCGGGGGCGGCCAAGAGGGGGGCGTCCAAGAGGGGGGGGGCGCAAATCATGGCTGGCGGCACGTGCGCGGCCCAGGGGGGGGGCAGGGACGTAATGAAATAAGAAGAGGCGCCATAAAATCTGAGGAAATAGCATGGCACCCGCCATGATATCCACCCCCCCCTAGTCATCACCCCCCTCTTTGCCGCCCCCGAGCGTACCAGGTTTCGACCAGCGACCGGGCGAACCTGGCACTCCCCGGCGCAGGCAACGCTGCGATGCCCGACAGAGGGCCCCAATAGTGCATCGAAACATCGCACGAGCAGAGTTGTGTCGGAGGTCCGCGCGGAGCTCCGAGAAGTCATGCTCTTGCAAGTGTCTCCTCTTCGACGACAGAGAGGCCCATAGGTGTCTTCATACTTGATGTGTTCCATGTGGGGACCCCGGAAGTCTCGACCCACTCCCGGGGACCAGATTACTCCAGATTTCGTAATAAAAAGGAGGGGGTCTGGACCCTCCAAGACAAGCCATTTCAGACCTCCCCCGTGGGAGAACCCTCCAAAACATCGTCCCCAGACCCCCCAGGCCCTCCAAGATAGCCTGGAAGAGACCCCCCCCGAAATGAGACCCCCCTCCCTATATTACGAAATCTGGAGTATCATCTCGAGTCGTTCTCTGCCGTTCCCGGAGCCCGGCGAGGGCCCCCAGGGGCCGATAAGCGGCGAAACGCCTCCGTCTTGATTTTGCGATCTCTGGATTCCTGGGAGAGTGGCGCCCTCTTGCTGAGCTGCTTCCCGGAGCACCCGCTGGGGAGCGCGCGACGCCCAACACTCCAGAAGCGCGCGTGGCACCGTGCCACCGGGAGGTGGGTGCCCCCCAGCCGGCACGCTGCGGCCAGCGAGCGCGCCGCGCCAGGGGGGACGTCCGGCGGCTCGATGTGGCTCCAGGAGCGGGGTTCGTCTCCACGTGCTGAGGAGGAGGATCGGATAGGATAGGACGGCACTGAAGACGCGTGTCCGCAGTGGAAGGGCCTGTCCCGCTGAGCAATTCGAAAACAAAAAAACAGATGGTGCCTCCATCAGGTTTTGTCAGCACTGCAGAATGGGGCGACAGCTCCCTGCAGCGCCCGCAACAGGAGCACCCAGTCAGAGGTTCTGACAGCCCTGCTCCAGCTGACACGAAGCGAAAACCGAATCAGGAAGCTACGCAGGCTGCAAAATGCCCTCTGCATAGCCGCTTCATAAACATACTCTGCAGTGCGCCCGATGCACAGCAAAGAGGCTCACGCACCGCCACGGCCGCCTAGGCAGCGGCGGCGAGAGCACACATGTACTTCTCTAGGAGACCCTGTTGCGGAGGACGAGGAGGAGGAGGAGGAGGAGGAGGAGGAGGAGGAGGAGGGGAGGAGGGGAGGAGGAGGAGGACGAGGAAGACGAGGAGGAGGAGGAGGAGGAGGAGGAGCCGGTCAATCTGCGGGTGCGCACAGGCAGCCCGTCCAGACGGTCCCAGCTGACCTAACAGGCCCCCCGAGGGGTCCCAGCTGGCCTCCACAGGCCCCCAGAGTGGTCCGGGGTAGTCTCAGCACGGGGCGCCGCTAGAGGCGGAGCATCATCGCCAGCATCAGCATCAGGGTCACCACCATCATCATAATCATCATCATCATCATCATCATCATCATCATCATCATCATCATCATCACCATCACCATCATCATCATCATCATCATCATCATCATCATCATCATCATCATCATCATCATCATCATCATCATCATCATCATCATCATCATCATCATCATCATCATCAT
>CAUYUJ010020817.1:63772-71272 GCA_963575745.1 Prorocentrum cordatum | reverse complement strand
CGATCATCCAGCTCGAAAAGCCTGAGTCTGAATGTCGCGGGCGCAGCGAGGGCCCGCAATATCGTCACTCCACCGCGGGAGGGGGGGGGGGGGGCTTTGGCACGGCAGCAGCCAACGGGCGCGACGCAGTCCAGGGCCCGCCGTACTCTGCAGGCTCGCATTCTGGATCTTCAGAGGCGCTGCCAGCACGCATCGCGCGACGAGCACGCGCATGCTTGGGCGCGCATGGTTGACTTCATCGGGGGACGGGGGCCTGTTCGCAGGCTTCGTAAGCACATTGCGCGGCATGTTCTGGATGATGTCGTGCACTTTCTGGCATGTATCATTGCTCAGCCCCCTTCACATGCACCCGCGCATGCCGCTGTGCCTCGGCACCTCTCTCGGGAGGCAGGCTGAATATATTGAGAGCAAGCTAGCCCTGCAGCGCGCAGAGACGTTCCGCGCTTGGGCACGCAAGTCCCTCGTACGATAGCCTGGCGCAGTGCACCGATGGACGAAGCCAAAGGGATGGCCGCTCTCGCATGTGGAAAACCCGAGTGGCCCTTCAAGTCCCCATGGACACCGTTGACTCCCAGCGGAAGTTCTGGGCTAAGATTCGGGATGGCCTCGACGTGGCCCCTGAAACCTGCAAGACCTTCTGGAGCGAGGGCCTCGATATCCACACTTGTGGATATCAGATCTTCGCAGGGCTGCCCTGAGCCTTCCTTCCAGCGCTGCACGGCCGCGTCGCTGGGCCATCGTCTCCAACGGCGGCCTCTCGCTCCTAGGCTACATCATACACTTATTTGAATATTGGGGTATCTGGCCTGCGCTCATGCAGAACACCCACATTGTTCTCCTAGCCAAGCCCACTGGTGGGTACCGTCCCATAGCCCTATTTAACTCGGTTTATCGGTTGTGGGCATCAAGTCTGGAGAGGCCGTATCTGGCGCTGGGGGCACAGAAATCCACCACCGACGTGGCTGCGCGATTTCTAATATAGGCTGAAGCCGCATCTACTCAGAATACAGACAGCGACACCACAGTCCAAGCAATTGTGGACATCGAGAAGCGTGTCGATCGAGTGCCCTGGAGGCGACTGATGGGCGCGGCCGCCACGCATTCTTGCCCAGGTCGCCTGTTCGTCCTCGCCATGAGGATGTACATGGGCGCCCGCCGTGTCTCGTGGGAAGGCTTCCTCTCGCGCTCAGCATGGGCGACTAGAGGCGTCCTGCCAGGCTGTCCGATGGCGATGTTCTGCCTGCAGTTCATCATGATCTCCACCTTCGACTCCCTCTTCAAACACACTACACAGATCTCGAAGACGATTGATCTGCACGCCGACGATGTCACGATAGCGATCATGGGGACGGCCCCTATGATTGTTGAGGCGGCTGTCAAGATTTTGACTATCTTGGTGGATGTCTTGGAAGGGATGGATCTCAACCCCGCCACCCAGAAATGACGATCACGTCGAGCAACCCCAAGACCGGTCGAGTCGTCCAGGGCAAGGTGAAACATCTCGGCTATCGTTACGCAGCGGCTTTGGAGGTCTTGGGAATAAAAGTCGCGGCAGGCCGACCTCTTCGATTTCGCAAACTTCGGGGTCGCATTCGAGCCACTAAGAGACGACTTCCTCGCATCTCTGCTCTTTGGAAGGCTGGGGCCGTGGTCTCACGATATGCCCGACAGGCGTTGCCGTCGGCCATGCAGTACGGAGTCGGAGTGCATGGCGCTCCGCCCTCCCTGGTGCGTCAGATGCGGAGCGTTATGAGAAGCACGTGGTACACCCCTGGGGCCTCCACATTATCGTGGATCACTCCCTGCCTCCAGGGTGCTGACTCCGAAGATCCTCAGACAGCATGCTGGGCTCAACCCGTCTTTCAGTGGGCCCTCCTGGCCTGGGACAAGAGCATATCTCATGACATTCTGCAGCAGGCGTGGAGGCGACATGTGTTTCGCGTCCTCAAGGCCACCTCGCCCTGGGCAAAGGTGGTCGGCACCACCTGTGCCATGTTGTTTGCTATGCGAAGTTTGGGTTGGCGCTATACTTCCGCTCTTGTACTTGTCACCGACGAAGACGAGAGAGTTGATCTTCGCACGGCAGCACCAACTAATGTGCGAGACCTTGCCCGCGCCGCTGGCGCGCGACGCCTTTGGAAAGATTTGGCCAGCACGAACAATCCAGCGGACATTGGATCGAGCCCATCATGGGCCCCCTTAAAGGTGCCCCAAGTGCCCCCGAAGAAGACTCTGCTGAGGATCGTCAGGAGGAGGAGGGCATATCTCGGTCGCCGCCCAAGGTTCCCAGTTACGCGGAAGCGGCTATGCTTCGCACTATAGTGAGTGGTGGTTTCTGGCCTCCGTCTCGGCTGCACTTGAGCGGCTACGCCCGCACCTCCGAATGCCCACAGTGCGAAGAGGACCAGTGCAACAGCTACCACATCTCTTGGGACTGCAACGGCAGAGCACACCAGCGACACCAGGCAATAGGTGGCGTCGACATGCGCGGGTTCTCAGCAGTTTCGGCGGGGTCTTGGTTCTGGACGAGAGGTCTAGCTCTGAGCTCGTGCTTCCCGCCGCTGCCGAGGCGGGACGATACCCATCGATGGCACGTGCAATACGGTTCGCTCGACATGGTCACGGGGAAAATCTTCACGGACGGTGCATGCCAGAAGGCTTGGTTCTGGCCAGAAGCTACGAGAGCGGGTTGGGGGGGGTGCAGAGTTGCAGGACAGGCCAGGTGGCATTGAACTACTGGTATACGGTGCTCTCCCTGGCCCGTCTCAGAGCTCTCCTCGTGCTGAACTATACGCATTTCTCCGAGTACTGAGCGTGTGCATTCCACCAATTCACGTCCATACTGACTTCTTGGGGATCACAGATCAGATGGGCCTGCTGCAGGCCCTGCGTTTACACGTGGGCCTCGCAGGCCCAATACAGATCTATGGACCTCCACCTGGGCCAAAATAAATGATCCCGGGGGCCGTGGAGAGGCCACACAAGTCACGCACGCTCGGGGGCACCAGGCGGGGGACTCGTTTGAGGCTCGAGGCAACCGCTGGGCTGACCAGGCGGCGCGACAGGGTCGGGACCTGCACGCGCCTGGTAGCTCAGCCAAGCGAACGATGCGCGTAGCTTTGAAGTCTTTCCGACATGTGCTGCACTGGCTTGTGTCTGCGCACCTGCATCATGTGGGGTCTGGCCGTATCCACACCGTGCCTCGTCCTAGCAAGAAAGCCAGGCCGACGCGAGCTCCGTCCCCTGATTTGCCGATAGACCCGAACCTGCGCCACGTCATGGTTAAGACCCGAAGGAATATTTGGCATTGTAATGGTTGCAGGGTTGGGGCAAAGACGGAAACTTCGGTGAAACGGAAGGGCGCCGAAAGGTGCCTGGCCCGTGGTTTTGTTCCTGGGGTGCGTAAGATCGCTTCGGCTCTCCCGAACGTCGGGGCTCCTGGTGACGTTCAGCCTTCGGAAAGGATCGGTAGAGGCGGTGAGCATTGGTCCTCTGCGTCGTCAGGCACCGACGCAGACGGCCGTGCTTCCACTACCTTGCAGCCTTTTCCCTTTCCTAGGCTCACCTGGGTTCGCGGACTTCCAAGGGACTCCGTGGGACAGGGAGGGCCTGAAGCGCGAACGAGATTCAAAGCCTCAGGAGGCCCGCCATCAGCGATTGAAACCAATGGACATCAGGACGCGTGAGCGTCCCAGGTCTCCTAGCACGCGCAGTGTCAGGAGGCGAGTTGGCCGTAACACCACCATTGAGTATAACCCTCCTGGTGCTAGCTTGTTGCAAGTTGCATGTGCGAGGGTTTTGGCTCCTGTCGATGCTAGGTCCGCCTCCACAATGGCCCCTTCGCGCCCTGGGCCTGTTTCCGTGCCGAGTGCCAAGCGTCGCCGCACTACCTCTGGACGGAACAATCGGCCCACACGGGCTGAAACCATTCCCGCCGCCCCCGTGCCGTTGCAAGGCGTGGTCCCCGCGGAACCCGCGAGGGGACACAGTTTCTGGGTCTCCTCGGGGCAGGTGGTGCTTTGTGTATCGTGCGGCTTCTACAGCACTGGCACCCCATGCCACTTAATGGTAAACTGTCACGCGCATGAAGGGCACATCATGTCAGAGCGTGCCCAGCGACACCGACGCCTGTTGCTCTCGGGACGGCACCCTGCCGACGAGGGGAAGGCCGATGGTCGGCGTATCCCTGGTCCGAGGCCGCTCCTGGCCACGGACCCCGAAACCCGATGGGTTCGGCTCCTTGTGAAGCCATAGTTTCCTTTTACTTCTGGGCACTGGCGGCCTCAGCCCCCTGGGAACGCGCGAACTCTCGAATTCGGTGCATTCATGACAAGTTTGGCCATGTGTGCGGGTGGCCGTGATTCGTTCGGTGGGCCCCCGCATGCAGCAGGGCATGGGTGGCACGTCCATTCGTGGCGCCCCTCCCGTAGGTGGTCGTCTGTGCGATGCGCGACGTTCCCCTGCAGTGCCTTATCCTCCTCCTCCTCCTCCTCCTCCTCCTCCTCCTCCTCCTCCTCCTCCTCCCCCCTCCTCCTCCCCCCCTCCTCCTCCTCCTCCTCATCCTCCTCCTCCTCCTCCTCCTCCTCTCCTCCCTCCTCCTCCTCCTCCTCCTCCTCCTCCTCCTCCTCCTCCTCCTCCTCCTCCTCGCCCCCTCCTCCTCCTCCTCCTCCTCGCTCCTCCTCCTCGCTCTTCCTCCTCCTCACTCCTCCTCCTCCTCCTCCTCCCCTCCTTCCTCCTCTCCCCTCCGCGTCCTCCTCCCCCCCAGCATCATCCTCCCGTCATCCTCCTCCTCCTCCTCCTCCTCCTCCTCCTCCTCCTCCTCCTCCTCCTCCTCCTCATCTTCCTCTTCCCCCCCTCCTCCTCCTCCTACTCCTCCTCCACATCCTACTCCTCCTCCTTCTCCTCATACGTCTCCTCCTCCTCCTCCTCCTCCTCCTCCTCCTACTCCTCCTCCTCTCCTCCTCCTCCTCCTCCTCCTCCTCGTCATCGTCCGCCTCCTCCTCCTTTTCTCCTCCTCCTCCTCCTCCTCCTCACATCCTCCTCCTCGTCATCATCAGCATCATCATCATCATATCATCATCATCATCCATCATCATCATCATCATCATCATCATCATCATCATCATCCTGCAGCATCAGCATCATCATCATCATCATCATCATCATCAGCATCATCAGCTCATCATCATCATCATCATCATCATCATCATCATCATCCTCCTCATCATCATCATCAGATCAGTATCATCATCAGCATCATCATCATCATCAGTATCATCAGCATCACATCATCATCATCATCAGCATCATCATCAGAATCATCATCATCATCAGCATACACATCTCATCATCACGCATCATCATCATCATCAGCATCATCATCATCAGCATCATCGTCATCACCACCACCATCATCATCATCATCATCCTCATCAACATCGTCATCATCAGCATCATCATCGTCATCATCATCATCATCATTATCAGCATCAGCATCATCGTCATCATCATCATAATCATCATCAGCAGCATCATCATCGTCATTATCATTATCATCCTCGTCATCATCATCATCATCATCATCATCATCATCATCATCATCATCCGTATCATCATCATCATCATCATCATCATCATCATCATCATCATCATCATCATCATCATCATCATCATCATCATCATCATCATCATCATCATCCCTTTCCTCGTCCTCATCCTCCTCCTCCTCCTTCTCCTCCTCCGCCTCCTCCTCCTCTTCCTCGTCCTCCTCCTCCTCCTCCTCCTCCTTGTTCTCCTCCTAGTTATCCTCCCTCTCCCCGAGGCCCGCCTCTTTCGCCTGGCATGGGCGCCAGGGAGGATTTTTCATTAAGACAAGGAAGGGAGGAGGAGGAGGAGAAGGAGTAGGAGGAGGAGGAAGGAGGAAGGAGGAAGGAGGAGGAGGAAGGAGGAAGAAGGAGGAGGAGGAGCAGGAGGAGGAGGACGAGGAGGAGGAGGAGGAGAAGGAGGAGGAGGAGGAAGAAGAACAGCGAGGAGGAGGAGGAGGAGGAGGAAGAGGAAGGGGAGGAGGAGAAGGAGGAGGAGGAGGAGGACGAGGAGGAGGAGGAGGAGGAGGAGGAGGAGCGGGAGGGGGAGGAGGAGGAGGAGGAGAAGGAGGAGCAGGAGGAGGAGGAGGAGGAGAGCAGAAGGAGGAAGAGGAGGAGGAGGACGGGGAGGAAGAGTGGGGATCGCAGCGCATGGCGGCGGGGCACAGTCGAAACGTGGCCGTGGAAGCGTGGGTCAAAAGCGCGAGCCCCGTCGCAGGTGCCCGAGGCCCCATGGAGGTGTAGAGAAAGAGGGACACTCCGAAGTGGAGAGCCCGAGCATGAAGAACAGAAGGGTGCCGGTCCAAGGCTAGTGGTTTTCCTAAGCCCTCGTGCCAGCGCGCTGGAGACCAGCGATGCTCGTAGTGTCGAGGGTGCTGTACAGTCAACCCGTAGAACAAGGACGCACGATGAGGATCCAAGGACCTTGGAAGGCCAAGTCGAAACTCTGCGAGCAGGGCGCGGCCAGCGAAAGCGGCCAAGGATGGGCCGAAGGGGAAGGATGCAGAGGTAACCTTGCAAAGTCGTTCATCCTTACTATGCGGGTCGACTGCAATTGTTCTGAACCCTCGTGCCAGCGCGCTGGAGACGCGCGATTATCGGCGATGTCGAGGGTGATGTACATCAAGTAGCCCCGGACCTTGGGACAACAGTCCGTCCAAGCGGATGGGAATCGTCAAAACAAGCAAGTGCAATCCGCTGGCAGTTCGAAGCGTACACGACCAGTGCTCTCTCGCAGAGGAAGAGGCGGGAAAGGATAAGCAGGAGGAGGAGAAGGAAGAAGAAGGATAATATAATGGGACTCTACGCCGGGTCAGCTCCACTAAAAAGGCGGAGACCGGGCGACCCGTGCGTGGCGCACACTTTTTCAATACGGCGAGCGCCCTTAATGGGCGCAGATCGTGACTCGGCCAAGTAAAAACAAAGTCGGAGGTCTGGGGTGCACAAGATGGTTTCCAAGACAGCCAGAAAAGGACTCCAAAATACTCGAGAGGCCCCGAAGACGGTCCACGAAGTCCCAACAGGCCCTAACAAAGGCCCCAACAGGGTCCAAGCAAACAAAAAGGGCAAAGCCTGAATGATGTGGTTCAATGTGTGTGTTGCGTCCCTTCGGCTCAAGATAGCATCTGGAGTGCCCAAGAGGGCCCCAAGACAGCCCGCGAGGCCTGAGGAGCACCCACAACAGCCCAAAAACGACCCCCAGAGGACCCCAGGACGGCCAAAGAAGCCACCAAGACAGACCAAGACGATCCAAGAGGGCCCCAAAAGGCCCCCACGACGGGTCCTAGAACCCCCCAGAATTTCCCGGAGCTTCCTCCATGGAGGAGGGCATGGAGGAGGAAGAGGAGGAGGAGGAGGAGAATGAGGACAAGGAGGAGGAGAAGGAGGAGGAGGAGGGAGGACTTTGATGATGATGATG
>CAUYUJ010020817.1:48772-61272 GCA_963575745.1 Prorocentrum cordatum | reverse complement strand
ACAAAACCAATAACAACGACAACGACGACAACGACAACGAGCACGACGACGACAACGACAACTGCAACAACGAGAACAACAGCAACAGCAACAGCAACAACAACAGCAACAACAAAGGCAGCATCATCAATACCCCCCTCACCAGCATCATAACCATCATCACCACCACATCATCATCAGCATCAGCATCATCATCAGCATCATCATCGTGACCTCATCATTACCATCAGCATGATCACCATCATCATCGTCCTCATCATCATTATCATCGTCGTCGTCATCGTAACCATCGCCATCATCGTCATCATCACCATCACCCTCATCATCGTCATCACCACCACCATCATCATCATCATCACATCATCAGCATCACCATCACCATCATCATCATCATCATCACAATCATCATAATCATCATGATTATGATCATGATCATGATTATGATCATGATTCTCATCATCATCATCATCATCATCATCATCGTCCTCATCATCATCATCATCATCATCATCATCATCATCATCATCATCATCATCATCATCATCATCATCATCATCATCATCATCATAGTCACCCTGTAGGGCCCCCTTTAGAGCCAGCTGATGCTCAAAAGGGGCCCGAAAGGGTCCTATTGGGGCCTTTTCCTTCACCCCCCATCTGGGTCACCCCCCATTGCCACCCGCCCGAGAGTGCTGTCGTCTTCGGCACGCAGAAGGCCAGCGCTGTGCGGGGGGAGCGCACCGCGCTCGCCCCGGCCTTGAGCCCCAGAGGTGCTTCTCCTCCTCCTCCTCCTCCTCCTCCTCCTCCTCCTCCGCCTCCTCCTCCTCCTGCTTGGAGATCCAACGTGCTGGAAAAATCGAGGCGGCGGCTGTTCGCAGCTGTCGGCCTCCCCTCCAGAGGCCATCGCCGGTTCGGCGGCAACTCACGGGAGCCTCCCATATCATCTTGTCGGCTCTTGCGCATCGACGCTGAGGGACGCTGGTCGACGCGAATCGGCGCTAAAACGGAGCGGGTCGAAGCAAACCGACGCTGAACCGGCGGTGTCTCATCGACTCCCAGACTCTAATCGACGCTAATCGACTCTAAAGTTGGGTCGGGCAGGTCCCCCTACAGGGGCATTTGGGACGGAAAACAAAACAGATTCAAACAATGCTCCCAAGTGGTCAAAAAATGCTTTTAAAAAAAAGACGTCCCCACTCTTTTTGAATATTCCTCCTGCAGGGGGACAGGCCCGACTTAACGCTCAAGATGGAATTGCGAGGGTATGCGAGGTTCCAATGACTTGCCACCGAACGCCCGGCCCCGGGACTGTCAACAAACCCCGGGAACGGGCCAAGACTTCTAGGGACCTCGCGTGGAAAAAACAAAACATCGGACCTCTGACCTCTGGGAATCCACGCGCCGATCTTGACCACATTTGACTCTTGGCGATGCGTTCCGGGGCTATCTTCGAGATCGTCGAGGCGGATGACACATGGGGCGGGAGCCGCGTGCGGTGCCGCGGGGCTGTCTGCGGGGCGCGTGCGGTGCCGCGTGTGCGCGAGACAAGCCGAGGGTCGAGCGCGCGAAGGTGGAGAACAACGCCTGCCCAGCCACCCTTTCCAAGCCAACGATCTCTTTTGCGCGGACAGGTAGCGAACACACTGGCTAAGTTTGATAAACTCACCAGACCATCGCTGGCTCGAGACGAATAGAGAGCCACTGTCGAGCGAGGTATTTACCTGCGGAGTCGACAGGGCTGTCCAATCTACCACTACGATGCAAAACTAAGCATGTCTTAGAAATTACCCCCCAAATTACGCTTCCGAGGAACCCCACATACTTAACTTAAATATTGAGTGTTTGCTTAAGTTTATAATATATGTGCAATTCTGCGTTCTCAGCCCTCGTCGCGAATGTTCCCCTATGTGTCATCCAACGCCATATTGCTTGAACCTCCTCCCTCTTCCTAGCCTTCTATCCTCCGTCGAGGACAGATTCGAGCCAGCCAGCGGCCGCGGTGAGGGACCACCCCCTGCGCAGCCTCTATGGTGTCGAGAAAATGCCGCGCCTGCTATGCCCTGGACGACCGTCGTGCATAGCAGCCGCGGTGAGGGACCACCCCCTGCGCAGCCTCTATGGTGTCGAGAAAGTGCCACGCCTGCTATGCCCTGGACGACCGTCGTGCATAGCGGCCGCGCTGAGGGACCACCCTCTGCGCACCTCCTGTGGTGTCGAGAAAGTGCCACTCCTGCCACGATCTGCGAGCGTGTCACGGATAGAGGCCGCGCTGAGGGACCACCCTCTGCGCACCCCCTGTGGTGTCGAGAAAGTGCCACTCCTGCCAAGATCTGCGAGCGTGTCACGGATAGAGGCCGCGCTGAGGGACCACCCTCTGCGCACCCCCTGTGGTGTCGAGCAAGTGCCACTCATGCCACGATCTGCGAGCGTGTCACGGATACAGGCCGCGCTGAGGGACCACCACCCCTGCGCACCCCCTGTGGTGTCGAGACAGTGCCACTCCTGCCACGATCTGCGAGCGTGTCACGGATAGAGGCCGCGCTGAGGGACCACCCTCTGCGCACCCCCTGTGGTGTCGAGAAAGTGCCACTCCTGCCACGATCTGCGAGCGTGTCACGGATAGAGGCCGCGCTGAGGGACCACCCTCTGCGCACCCCCTGTGGTGTCGAGAAAGTGCCACTCCTGCCACGATCTGCGAGCGTGTCACGGATAGAGGCCGCGCTGAGGGACCACCCTCTGCGCACCCCCTGTGGTGTCGAGACAGTGCCACTCCTGCCACGATCTGCGAGCGTGTCACGGATAGAGGCCGCGCTGAGGGACCACCCTCTGCGCACCCCCTGTGGTGTCGAGAAAGTGCCACTCCTGCCACGATCTGCGAGCGTGTCACGGATAGAGGCCGCGCTGAGGGACCACCCTCTGCGCACCCCCTGTGGTGTCGAGAAAGTGCCACTCCTGCCACGATCTGCGAGCGTGTCACGGATAGAGGCCGCGCTGAGGGACCACCCTCTGCGCACCCCCTGTGGCGTCGAGAAAGTGCCACTCCTGCCACGATCTGCGAGCGTGTCACGGATAGAGGCCGCGCTGAGGGACCACCCTCTGCGCACCCCCTGTGGTGTCGAGAAAGTGCCACTCCTGCCACGATCTGCGAGCGTGTCACGGATAGAGGCCGCGCTGAGGGACCACCCTCTGCGCACCCCCTGTGGTGTCGAGAAAATGCCACTCCTGCCACGATCTGCGAGCGTGTCACGGATAGAGGCGAGGCCGCGCTGAGGGACCACCCTCTGCACACCCCCTGTGGTGTCGAGAAAGTGCCACTCCTGCCACGATCTGCGAGCGTGTCACGGATAGAGGCCGCGCTGAGGGACCACCCTCTGCGCACCCCCTGTGGTGTCGAGAAAGTGCCACTCCTGCCACGATCTGCGAGCGTGTCACGGATAGAGGCCGCGCTGAGGGACCACCCTCTGCGCACCCCCTGTGGTGTCGAGAAAGTGCCACTCCTGCCACGATCTGCGAGCGTGTCACGGATAGAGGCCGCGCTGAGGGACCACCCTCTGCGCACCCCCTGTGGTGTCGAGAAAGTGCCACTCCTGCCACGATCTGCGAGCGTGTCACGGATAGAGGCAGCGCTGAGGGACCACCCTCTGCGCACCCCCTGTGGTGTCGAGAAAGTGCCACGCCTGCCACGATCTGCGAGCGTGTCACGGATAGAGGCCGCGCTGAGGGACCACCCTCTGCGCACCCCCACCCCCTGTGGCGTCGAAGGAATGCCCTGTGTGGTATGCTGTGCTGTGCTGTGCTGTGCTGTGCTGTGCTGTGCTGCTGTGCGGTGAGCTGTGCTGTGCCGTGCCGTGCCGTGCCGTGCTGTGCTGTGCTGTGCTGTGCGAGAAGGAGAAGGGGAGGGGGGAGGTGTGAGACGCGGGTGCGGCGCGGCAGGGAAGAAAACCAGAACCCCACGAAACATGTGGGGAAAAAGCAAGCCAACGAGACCCCTCCCAATATCGCAGGGAACGGCGAAGCAGCCCGGCCGGCGCCAGGTCCACAGGGCGTCGCTCGACGGCCGCCGAGGCTCGCCGGAGCGCTGACCTGGCCAGTCGGTCGTGGAAGTGCCGTCTCGGGGCCACGGCGGAGCTGGTCAGCACTCGGACCTCCTGGGCATCACCCGAAGGGACTCGGCCGACGCGAACCCGAACGCTAGAGCATCGCTCAAACGATCCCCATCCCCAGCGGCGTGGCCTGGGCCCCACTGGCCGATTTACCCCCGCCTAGATGGGGATGTAGGTCGTTCTCTTCGGGTTTCGAGGGGTGTGTCCCCAACTAGGGTGGTGATTTGGTGGGGGTCTCGACGGGGATGGGGATGGGGATGGGGATGGGGACTGGTTCAACGATGCCGAACGCTGGCCAGACCCTTTTCCCAGAATTAGGGCGACGAAATCTATACATATCCACTGCTCCCTGGCCAGGCCCATCCTCAACCCCGCAGCGGTGTATACGCCACGCCCTCCTGGCTTGGCCAGGAGGGCGCATACACAGCTCCTGGGTTCAAGATGGGCATGGTCAGGGAGCAGTGGATATGTATAGATTTCGTCGCCCGAAGAATAGAACCGCGCAAAAGCATTACCTGTCGGAGCTCCGTTCGGATCTCTTGCGTCGGCGCTGGTCGCCCCTGCCTAGCCTGCGGATCACGCGCAGGGGCGGCGCCCGAGGCGCCGCCGATGGGGGCCCGCGCCGATCCCAAGAACTCCTTACGCGGGCCTCTGGAAACATGTATTTGCGCCGTGCTCTCCTGCTTGTCCTTCATAAGATCTGCGTCTCATGAATACGCTTAGAACTCACCAGACCGTTGTTCATACTTGTGTTGCCCCAGTATTGCTGTCATTAGCGTTGATACTATCATCGTCGTATTTTCGGTCTCAACCGTCGTCTTCTCACTGTCTTTTCATATATATATATGAATATTATGAGCATGGCTGGTACTACTCTTAGTGTTTGATTACTACTACGCTTCATCCCGTCGTTCATTATGCGTTATTCATGTGAGTAGAATACAAGGTGCGTTACTCATGTTGGTAAATGTAACTCGCCGGTTAGTTTCCATTGTTGGCAAGTTCCGTTGCGCATGATTCCTGAATACGATTGGCAGTCGCGTTCTTATTCGTTGTATCATGAATCGCCATGCTGGTAATACCTTTTTCCGACCATTGTTATTGCTGTGCGATTCTAACCAAATATGAAGATCCGTATGGGTTATTCAAAGTAGTCCCCAGTGTATTGCTACCCCGCACATGATTCTGGTGGCAGGTAATAAAGTAGAAGTCGTAGTATGCGTAGCATGAGTATCGTCATCATTATTCGTGATCTTAGTGTCCTTAATCGTATCGGTCTTATCCGTAAGGGCTTCGCCCCCTGCTGGTGGCCTCCTCTCTATCATAATGTGGTACATATATATATACACATATATATATATATATATATATATGCTCACGGCCCCTCCCCGTACCAACCTTTTCGTCCGTCACCGCCTGCTCTCGCCGACGCGCTTGTGGCGCCCTTCTGGCCTGGTGCTCGACCCTTGACCAGCACCGTCGTCGTCGTCGTCGCCGCCCGCTCCTCGCCGACCCGCTTGTCGTGCTCCTTTGACCTGGTGCTCAAGCCCCTTGGCCAGTCCCGTCGTCGTCGTCGTCGTCGTGGTCGTGGTCGTCGTCGTCGTCGTCGTCGTCGTCGTCGTCGTCGTCGTCGTCGTGGTCGTCGTCGTCGTCGTCGTGGTCGTCGTGGTCGTCGTGGTCGTCGTCGTCGTCGTCGTGTCGTCGTCGTCGTCGTCGTCGTCGTCGTCGTCGTGGTCGTCGTCGTCGTCGTCGTCGTCGTCGTGGCCGCGGTCGAGGTCGGGATCGCGGTCGCGGTCGTTCGCCGTCGACGTTTTCGTCGCACGGGAGGACGGGGGCGGAAAAGGGGGAACGACGACGAAAACGACGACGACGACGACGATGAAGTCACCCGCTCATTTTTTGGGACCCGTCACTTTAAAATTACAATATTTCAGCGATCAACGCAGCTTCTGGCGCTTTGACGTGCTTGCGGGAACAGCGGCCTTTTTGGCCAATGCGGACAGGGTGGCAACCTTGTACACAACTGTGTCTTCCTGCTCATTGTAGGAGGCCTGGCGATAAGACTGACAATGGACGGCGGCGCAGAAGCGTACGTCGCGCTCACCGCACCTTACATCCAGTGGCAACCTTTGTAAGCTTTGACAGTTCTTCAACACTAGTTTGTCTTCGTCTTCATAATCGTGATTGAAAATGATGCACCACGTGCGCTGGGCAGGGGACGTTATTGATTTTCCAAACAGCTTCTTGTGCGTGTATGACAAGAACGCAGACAAACTTTGGTATTGCATTTTTTTGTGCACCACGTGTATGCCAGCAGCGGACGAACGCCCCTGCACCGAGGCATCGGTGTCCTTTGCCCAATACCCTTTCACAAGACAGAATATCATAGTGAACAGGCGCGCCGAAAGCATTTGATGGATCCCTTCACCCCGCAACTTCTGAAGAAGAGCTGACACCGTTTTGACCTTGAACTTCTCCGCAATGTCTGCGCGACAATTATTCTCATCGGGGCCAGGCAGGGTCTCGATCAGGTCTTCGGGGTCAATATCCAGGCGGTCAACGCCGTCGACGTGCATAAACGCGCCAATCAGAGACCGCGCCGCCCATTCACTACAGTAGCATACGCTGGACATTCCCACTACGCGGTGCCGATTGAAGCACGTCACGACGTAGGACATCATCTGCTTGTACGCTAGCAGGCTCTCCGGTGGCCCCAAAGAACACACGGCCTCGACGGCGTCATGTAGCTGCAGGAATTTGTCAATTTCCTCTCCGGCTGCTGGTGTGAACTGTAATTTTTTGTACGCGTTTCCAGCGCATCCTAGTTGAATGGTGTTGCGCCCAGGCTGCACTGGCTCTATCACGCCGAAGCGCTGCATTTGTACCAAGAAGCCATGTTGTTTGAGTGGCCCCCCTATGGCGGAGGTCTCCTCTTCGAAAATATCACCTGCCTCAGCCACTCTGTCAACAAGCTCACTGAATATGTTGAACATGTCTTTTGTCAGGGACCTGTTACCTACCACTAACTTGCGAAAGTTCGTTTGCAGAAGTGCCAAGATATCGTTGCGAGCCTGTGGGGTTTTGATCACTACGCACATTACAATAATACCTTTTTGCGATTGGCAGACCTTAACCAAGTCTGGCATGATATCCCTCATATTTTGGATATCCCAAGGAACATACTGAGCAAACTCATCGAACCATGTTACCCATTCCGCGCGCGATGGGTAAGTATTGTCAGGCATTCTCCCAACGGTTCACGGCCTTGCGCCGCGTGCCTGGGCCAAAATGCGCAACGGAGGTCATGTAAGTTTGGTGCTGTGTTGCACTGCCCCTCTCCGCGCCCAAAAGGTGCATCAATATTCGGTGAATCACGTTGAGTGCACCACATAGACTGCATCACACAGACTTGCACCTTATAGGTTGCACCACATGGCATACACCACGCGTATTGCACCACATGGCGTGCCACAGTACACCCAGCACGTTACTTAACTTGGGTTGCGGCACAGGTTATGTACGCTTTTGTGGATCTCGTAGTACACCATGGAGGAGGTTTGGGATTGGATAGAGTTTGGAGCGGCGTGGGGTTTGGAGAGCAGGATGTGGGGGGTCCATATCACTGGGTTGCTATTGCCAGTACTATAAGGGGGGGACAAGAGTTATGTAAGCTTTTGTGGGTTTTAGAGTTCACCCAGAAGCTTACATAACTTTGAATTTGAGAAGGGTTATGTAAGCTTTGTGCATTTTGCCTTCAACCTAAAATATCAAACAACTTCGCATTGCGACACGAGTTATGTAAGCTTTTGCGGATTTCGGAGCTCACCCAGAAGCTTACATAACTCATCTCAAATTCAAAGTTATGTAAGCTTTTGTGGGTTTTAGAGTCCACCCAGAAGCTTACATAACTTTGAATTTGAGAAGGGTTATGTAAGCTTTGTGCATTTTGCCTTCAACCTAAAATATCAAACAACTTCGCATTGCGACACGAGTTATGTAAGCTGTTGCGGATTTCGGAGTCCACCCAGAAGCTTACATAACTCATCTCAAATTCAAAGTTATGTAAGCTTTTGTGGGTTTTAGAGTCCACACAGAAGCTTACATAACTTTGAATTTGAGAAGGGTTATGTAAGCTTTGAGCATTTTGCCTTCACCCTAAAATACCAAACAACTTCGCATTGCGACCCGAGTTATGTAAGTTTTTGCGGATTTCGGAGTCCACCCAGAAGCTCACATAACTCATCTCAAATTCAAAGTTATGTAAGCTTTTGTGGGTTTTAGAGTCCACCCAGAAGCTTACATAACTTTGAATTTGAGAAGGGTTATGTAAGCTTTGAGCATTTTGCCTTCACCCTAAAATATCAAACAACTTCGCATTGCGACCCGAATTATGTAAGCTTTTGCGGATTTCGGAGTCCACCCAGAAGCTTACATAACTCATCTCAAATTCAGAGTCGTCGCCGTACCGTGATCACCACTACTACTACTAGCTACTGCTGCTGCTGATTGATGCTGGTGAAGCTGGAGTCCAGGGCAGCGGCCCCAGGGAGGCTCCTGGAAAATTAAAAAATTAAAACAATTTTAAAAAAAGAAAAAACAATTAAATAGAGCACCAGGCGAAACCTGCATTTTTCAGCCACTGTTCCAAGGATTGGCGATTTCGCCTGGTACTCTATTTATTTTTCAATTTTTTTTAATTTTTTAAATTTTTTAAATTTCCCAGGAGCCCCCCCCCCCCTCCCCCCGGCGGCGAGCTGGAGTCCAGGGCGGCGGCCCCAGGGAGGCTCCTGGAAATTTAAAAATTTAAAAAATTAGAAAAATTAACAAAAATTAAATAGAGTACCAGGCGACACCTGCATTTTTCAGCCACTGTTCCAAGGTATGGCGATTTCGCCTGGTACTCTATTTTTTTTTTTTTTTTAAAAAAAAAAAAAAAAAAAAAAAAAAAAAAAAAAAAAAAAAAAAAAAATAAAATTTTCCAGGAGCCCCATCCCTCCCCAGGCGGCGAGCTGGAGTCCAGGGCGGCGGCCCCAGGAAGGCTCCTGGAAAATTTAAAAAAATTAAAAAAATCAAGAAATTTTAAAAAAAAAAAATAGAGTACCAGGCGACACCTGCATTTTTCAGCCACTGTTCCAAGGAATGGCGATTTCGCCTGGTACTCTATTTATTTTTTTTTATTTTTTTTAAAAAAAAAATTTAAAATGTTTTTAATTTTTTAAATTTTCCAGGAGCCCCCTCCCTCCCCAGGTGGCGAGCTGGAGTCACGACGGCGGCCCCAGGGAGGCTCCTGGAAAATTAAAAAAAAAATGATTTAAAAAATTAGTAAAATTAAAAAAATAAAAAAAAATACAAAAACAATAAAAAAACAAAAAAAGCTGAAAAAAAAATAAAATAAAACATCAATAAGGTTGGTACCGGGAGGGGCCGTAACCATATATATATATATATATATATATATATATATATATATATTATATATATATATATAATTATATATATATCAGAGTCGCGTCGGTGCGTCTCGGCGCTGCCTTGGCGCATCTGGGAACACCATGCGGGGGGGAGAGGAATCATCATCGCATACTGAGACGTTGACGTTATCCGAGTGGCCTTCGGCCCATCCCACCACCGTGCCTGAGTTGTTTGTCTGAGGCCTCTTGTATATGTGTTGGGGTGTCGTGGTGAGCCCCAAGAGGACCTCTTTGAGGCGGTTTGGGTGCCTCTTGGGGGCCTCTGGGGGCCTCGTGGGGTATCGATTGGGCCTCGTGGAGGCCTCTTGAGCGTGTCTTGGGCGCCTCTTGGGACCTGTTGGGGCCTCTCGGCGGCCTCTTGGGGCCCCCTGGGGGCTTCTCGGGGCACAAGTATCGAATGTTCGGTTCGTGGTCCCCTGCTTGGGCCCCTCTTGTGGCCGTCTTGGAGCCTTCTTGGGCCGTCTTGAACGCTTCTTGGGCCATCTCGGAGCCCTCTTGGGCCGTCTTGGGGCCCTCTTGTAGGCGTCGTGGGCTGTTTTGGGGACGCCTTGGGAGCTGGAACCGTCTTGGAGCGTCGGAAAGCCGAAAATACGAGAAGGCCAAAACCTTTTCAAAAACATGCGTAAAATCTACGATTTGGGCCTTTTGGAGCTCCATCGGGAGGCCTCTTGGAGCGCTCTTGGGGCCTCTTCGAGGCCTCTTGGGCGGTCTTGGAACCATCTTCGGGTTTCGGGCGCCTTGGAGCACTCTTGGCATCGGCAATGGGATAACGGCGTAAGTTGCAAGGGCTGATGGCCTCGGGGACGCGAAAATTGCATAGTTCGCAAAGGCGAGGCTGGCCAGTCGGAATGACAGTGACCCGTGGGGCCGTAGCCATAGCACACGCCCGAACCACGCTCGGACCAAGCATAGTCCCGACCACAACGCGCAAGAAAAGGGGGGGCGTCTGGGGCCGCCCTCTGCCTTGAGAAGGGGGCCGACCAGCAGGTGGCAGACCGGCGGCGCACGCTGACCGCCAGTCTCCGACCACGCTCCAACGCTACACACAAAAATCCACTGGACTGCTCCTTGTGAGTGTTGCTTCGTTGGTCCAGCGCGCTGCTACTGGAGAGTCATCAGCTGATGTAGCGCGATGCAGTGCTGCAGGCAGCGAAAACAATGAAAAACCTGCCGCCGAGATTCTCTCATGACTCACAGGGTCTGGAAATCGTGGCGGGCCAGAACCGGCGGCGCGACACGCTAAGCCACAAAATTCGTGTCTCTGGGCAGGCTGTGCTGCCTGGGGGAGGGAGGGGGAGAGAGGAGGAGGAGGAGGAGGAGGAGGAGGAGGAGGAGGAGGAGGAGGAGGAGGAGGAAGACGAGGGGCAAGAGGAAAAGCACACCGAACAGACGCTGACCAGAAGGAGGGAGGGAAGCAGCAGAGGCAGTGCAGAGCAAGCAGGGGGCGGACGGAGGTGGTCGTCGTCGTGGCCAAGGCCAGGGGGGGTCGTTGGGGCAGGGCGTCGGGGGCGGCGGTCGCGGTCAGGGGAGGAAGTGGTCGTGGTCAGGGGAGGGCGGCGGTTCAGGCGGCGTCGGCCGCGCTAGCCGCCGTGGCCGCCGCCAGCCTGGCCGCGGGCGCCCCGGCCGGCGCCTGCAGCCTGCGGAGCACGGCCCGCGCGTTCTCCTTCTGGAGAAGATGCGAGAGTCGCTGGGCGTGCTCCGCCGCGACCTGCGAGGGGTCGCCCCCCGTGGCGTCCGCCGCGCGCTTGGCCAGGACGGCCAGGGCGCGTCGCGCCTCCTTGCCCCGGCCGCCGCCGTGCGCCTCGACCACCATGGGAATGAAGGTGATCCCGGCGGCGGCGCAGCTGCGCTCGGTGTCGAGGAAGAGGCGTTTTCGCTCCTCGCACCGCTCGGCCGCGGCACAGGGCGCGGCAGCCGAGGCGGCGAGCAAGTCGCCCCGCAGCCCCGAGGCGACCGCGAAGTCCAGGGCGGCCGGGGCACCGTTACGCCATCGGGGAATATACACATCCGCCGGGCGCCGGCCGCCGTCGTCGAGCTCGCCGCCGTTCTCCCCCGTCCCCGGCGGGCCCTCGCCCCTCGCGCGAGGCTGCAGCAGGCCGGGCCGCTCGAGCTCGGAGCCCGGGAACCCCGCGGCCTGCGCGGCGAGGAAAGCCTGGTCTCGCAGGGCGTTGCGCCGCTTGACCCGGTCCCCTCGGCAAGGGCAGACCAGCGCGTGGTCGCCGTAGACGTCGAGGACGCCGTCGCAGGCCGGGCAGAAGGTCTCGGCGTCCGCCAGCTGAACCCGCAGGCGCCTCTGCAGAGCGATCTGCATCAAGCTGCGCGGGAACTCCGTGCCGACCTCAGCGCAGGGCCGTGCCTGCAGCCAGCCGCTGGCGCCGGGAGCGCTAACCAGCGAGAGGTGGGCCCTGGTGGCGGGGCAAGCGCGCTCCCAGAGTTCGGCCTTGGCGGCCTTGTCCAGCCTGTCAGAGAGCCCCCGCTGGTCGCCGTGGTTGCTGGCGTCGAAGGCTATCCTGTCGGCCTGTGGTAGCCCGGCGTTGTAGGCCGCCGCGGCAGCGCCCAGGGCGTCGTCGGCGCCCGTGTCGTCGTCGGAGTAGCCCGCCCAGAGCTGCTGGCAGAGCGCAGAGCCGGCCGCGCGGGAGGCCAGGTAGGCGGCGGGCGCGTGGCGCTCCGCTGAGCGCAGCCCCAGGCCGCCTGCCTTGAGGGCGAGCTGCGCCTGCGCCCAGGAGTCGTCCGCGGGGGAGCTGCTGCTCAGCTGCTCGAGGCTGGCGCGCACTGCGTTGTCAAGCGCGACGAGCGCTTCCGCGTGCACGTTGGGCGGGACAACCCGCGCCGAGTAGCTGAGTCTGCAGAAGCCGGCGCAATTGCCGCAGCAGGTGGAGCGCAACCTGGGCGTGCTCGAGGGCGCCGAGTGCTTCGAGGAGCTCGG
>CAUYUJ010020817.1:45000-48672 GCA_963575745.1 Prorocentrum cordatum | reverse complement strand
ATCACCATCACCATCACCATCACATCATCATCATCATCATCATCATCATCATCATCATCATCATCATCATCATCATCATCATCATCATCATCATCATCATCATCATCATCATCATCATCATCATCATCATCATCATCATCATCATCATCATCATCATCATCATCATCATCATTCCCTCCTTCCTCCCTCCTCCTCCTCCTCCTCCTCCTCCTCCTCCTCTTCCTCCCTCCCCTCGTCCCCCTCCTCCTCGTCCTCCTCCTCCTCCTCCACTGGGCCCCGGGCCTGTCAAAAAAACTGCTTCGGATTAACCGTGGGTCCAGACCTCTTGCGAGCCACGCTGCAAAAGAATCACGACTTCAGATGCCTGGGAGAAGAAGAGGAGAGGAGAGGCCTAGCGGGGATCCAACAAATTCACGGCCTGGCGCACAAATTAGGGATGCAGCTCAGTAGAGATGATGCCACCTGCGCAGCTTCGACATGAGCGCGATACTGTCCGCGTGGCACGCTCAATCTTCGGACACATCGATGGGCGGGATGGCCTCCAACTGATGCACTTCGGGCAGATCTTCGATCTCGATAGTATTGTCCCACATAATAAGCTGCTGCACCATCCTTTCCTGTGCTGCTTGGTGAGCCTTGCTGGGCGAAGGGAACGGCGCTGCCTCTCGGCTGACGCTGCGCTTTTCCCTGGCAGCGCAGCCAGGATGTCCAGTGGCAGCGAGCTCCTGGACTGACTCCTCCGACCTGATGCTTCTCGCCCGAGGCTCGTCGTTGTCACAATCAAGTAGTGGATTGTCATGAAGGTCGTGCACTGACCCGTTGATTCTGCGCTCTGCAACATGGCTTCTTCTGGCTGCCCGAGGCTCGTCATTGTCACAAGCGTGGAACTCTTCACACTCCTCAGGCATCTGCGGCACTGGCGCAGCTTTCTCCGCGCGCTGCTCCGAGTCCTGCTTGCGGCCGTGCTGCATCTGTTTCATGCTGTTGGCAAAGCCTCCAGGCAGCCTGTCGGTGCACGTGATGCCAAGGCGCTTCAGCGACGGATGCTGCGGGACGATCCGGGCGAATTTCTCCACCACGTCGAGGTGCAGCCTGTTCCTCACCAGCCAGAGTGTCTGCAGGCAGTCGTTGACCACCAGTGCCTTCGCAATCAGATCTGCGCCGAAGCCCTCGACGCCGTTGTCGTCGAGGTAGATCTCCTTGACAGACCGGTTCATCCTGATCACCTCGGCGAACGCCGCCGCGCCGCCGTCTCCTATCCCGTTCAGCCCGACCGACAGCTCCACCAGGGCCGTGTTGCTACGGAGGCCCTGCGCGATGAGCTCGGCCCCCTCTGGGCCGAGGCCGCAGGCGCGCAGGCTCAAGATCCTGGGGGACCCCCCCCAACAAAAAGCACGAGCACAAAGTTCTGGAGCGGCGCACGCATTTCCTGGATCGGCGCTGGGCACCCCTGGAGTCCATCCGAGCGCCCGGGAAGGGGGCCCCAGCGCCGAGCCAAAAAACGCCGCGCGGGGCTCCAAACCACGGGTGCTTCTCCCGTGGAGCGCTCTGCGAGATCCGGAGCGACGAGTTCTCTGAGAGGGCCAGGCCGATCGCCCGAGCGCCAGCCGCGCCCACCGGGTTCTCGCACAGGGCCAGCTGCCTGAGCCCGCTGTTCACGGTGAGCATCCTCCCGAGGGCCACCCCCCCGCCGCCGCTGACGTCGTTCCTGGGGAAGCCAAGTGGCACCGATGCCGCTGCTACCCGGGCCTCTCCCGGAGTGCGTTCGGACCAGAACTTCGAGGCGAACCCAGCGGTGACGACAGGGGCCTCCGAAAAGGCCCAAAAAGTGAAAAACGGGGAAAACGGCAGGAGACCCCAGAATCGAATCGATAAGTCGGATCGGCGATCGAAATGGATCGGATCGGCGGAAATCGGCAGCCGAGTCGGGAGAAGTCGAATCGGCGGAAATCGGGAGGCTAGTATGCCTCCAATGATAAATCGGAACCCAGATCGGAATCGGAATCGAAACAAGCCCTGAAAGGGCAAAGGTATGGGTGCCTTTTCATCCTCTTGAGTTCCTGGCCAGGTCCAGGTGGCGCAGCGCGCAGTTGCCTCCCAGGCGGGCGGCCAGCGCAGTGGAGCCCGCGTCGCCGATGCCGTTGCCGGACAGGTCCAGGAAGTTGATGCTGGTCGTGTCCTTCGGTGGCAGCTCATAGGAGCCTCCCTTACGGTGGGGGCGTTCGTTAAGGAATGTGCCCAGGAGGCTGCAGACCCTGGAGGACTCCTTATCTGATGAGGGCGGCGGCGAGATCCATGGCCAATCCACGAGTGGAGTTCCACCGGCTTCCAGACTCTGCATTCCTTATACAATGCTTCCTTATCCAATACCCCCACCGTGCGAGGAGCGGGCGCTTGAGGCGGCGCCCGTGCCAGCGCAGCGGCAGCCTGCAGCCGCCCCGCCCCCGCCACCTGCGGCTGGAGCGGGGAGCCAGGGTTCGGCGCCGCCGAGCGCCGCGGCGCCCCGGCGCCTGGCCGCGGCGGCCCCGCGGGCGGAGGCCGCCGAGCCGCGGCGGATCCGCCCAGGGCTCGAGGGCGTCCTCCGAGCCCACGGCTTCGCGGACGCTGCGGCGGCCCGCGAGCGCGGGAGAGCCGCGAGGGCGGCGGCGGCCCGCGCAGGCCGCGCGGCGGAGCTCGCCGAGGGCTGGTGAGGGCTCGGCAGGCGGCTGTAAGTGCTCGCGGCCCTCCGCCAGCCCCGCCGCCCCCTTTTTCGAATGCATGCATGAAACCTCCGTGCTGTCGCGCGGAGCCCACAGAGATAAAAAATACCCCCACCGTGCCCTCTTGTTGGCTCTTGCGAATCGACGCTAGTCGGCGGCACATCGACGCTAATCGACGCTCGTCGACGCTCAGCGACGCCAAATTGACGCCAAAGCATCGATGACCAGACGCTAGTCGCCGCTAGCGCACTCTAAAGACAGAGAGTTACGGTTCAGTCTGGCGTGTCCCCCCACAAGGGGTTTTCGACGAAAAAAAAAGTATCCAAAGATATTCCAGAATGGCCAAACAATTCTCAAGAATAGTCCCCGTACTATTGTTTGACTATGTTTGAATATTATCCCTGTAGAGGGACGGGCCCGACTTAACGCTAGCGCACTCTAAAGACAGAGAGTTACGGGGGTGCTCAAGGCGCCCATGGTTCTAAAGCCGAAGTGTCCCTCGCGAGGGCGTCCGCGAGGAGAGCGGTGCCCTCGTCGCCGATCTGGTTCTGGTCCAGCTGCAGGGCCTCGGCAGCATCAGTCTCGGCGGCGAGCGAGGGGGGGAAATGAGAAGGAGAAGTTAGGAGGCAACTACTGGGAGGCTTTCGCCAGTACAATTAAAAAGAATTAAGCCCCGTTTGAGGGGGGCTGTTATGCCGGCAAGGGCCTCGGGCCAAGCGGGATTAAGCCGGATTGCGCGGGATTAAGCGAGATTAAGCGGGATTAAACGGGATTAAGCGGGATCAAGCCGGATGAAGCTGGATTTCGGACCAGGGCAAAAACAGAACTTGACCTCCCAGGAGTTGCATCCGAAGCGAGGGGGGGAAATGAGAAGGAGAAGGCCCTTCTCGGAAGGCGGCGGGACTTCTCAGAAGCCCTCGCGCCTTCTGAGAAGTTTCTGGTCGTCTGCTGGGAAGACTCGGGAAGCTTCTCA
>CAUYUJ010020817.1:35000-42500 GCA_963575745.1 Prorocentrum cordatum | reverse complement strand
AGCCTTAAGTCGGGCGTGTCCCCCTACAGGGAGACTTTTGGAAAAATTAAAAATACTCAAAAAATATTCCAAAATGATCCAAAAATACTCAAAAAATCGTCTCAAGACTATTTTTCGACTATTCCTGAATATTCCCCCTGCAGAGGGACGGGCCCGACGTAAGTCTAGGGTCACTCCTGCGTGCAGCTGAGCAGCGGAGCCCGCGGGAGCCTCGACACGCTCTCCCGGGGAGCGGCCTCTCCTCCCGAGCCGTTGCTTCGGCGGTGCTGGGGCCGCCCGGGGGCCTCTTGGAGGCCGACAGCGGTTCGAGGCCGTCCGTCGTGCGTTTTTCGCCACGACGCGAGCACGTCTCGGGAGCGGCCAAAGAGGGGGGCGTGCAAGAGGGGGGGGTGCAGCTCATGGCAGGCGGCACGTGCGCGGCCCAGGGGGGAAGGCCAGGGACGCAAGGAAACAAGGAGAGGCGCCATGGAATCTGGGGAAACATCATGGCCCAAGCCATGATAGCCACCCCCCCTAGTCATCACCCCCCTCTTTGCCGCCTCCGACGCGACGCGAGCACGTCTGGGGTCATGTTGCTCCCATCGTACTTAACGGCCACATCCCAGAAACAATTTCGAGCACCCAGAAAAGTGCCGAAACAGTATCCAAAGAGTGACTCTCAGGGCCCGACACGTGAAAACCCTCAAGTTTGGGGGTCTTTTCTTGGTGCTCGAAACTCATAAGCTAAAGTAGGTTGGAACATCATAAGTCTGGGGTCGAACCGGAGCACATAGGATCAGGCCGGGCATGTCCCCCTACAGGAGGATTTGGGCCGAAAAACTGCTTCAGAAAATTCGCACCCAAAGTCTCCGAACTGGCCAGAAACAGTAAGAGAGAAAGAGTCCCCTGACGAATGTTTGACTATTCCTACTGGAGAGGGACGTGCCCCACTGAAACATGGGATCGAAAGGGGCGGCCCTGGCCTTGGTGGCCTCGGTGCAGGCGAGCGCCTGGCACAGCGCCTCGACCTGGGGGGGCCCCAGCTGCAGGCCCGTGAGGCTGGCGTTCTGCGCCTCGCCGCGCCGGATGCGGGCGAGCTCGTCCTCAAACTGCGGGCCCACGCTGGACCTGCGCCAGCCATACATGGGCGGCGCGCAGAAGGGGGGCAGGGGGAGGGGGGAAGGCCTCTTAGGAGGAGGCTGGTTCTTAGAACGCGCCAGCTCTACACCTGCAGAGAAGGCCCGCGCCTTCTAAGAAGCAGGGCTCCCTCTAAGAAGCCTTCCCCCCTCCCCCTAGCCACCTCTGCGCGTGGCCGACATACACGGGCGATTTCGGAAGCCCTGGGCCCAAAAACGTGTTCATCTCTTACGGGCGGGCGCATGTTTTACTTCCGCCGCCTTCCGCCGAGCTTCCGCCGGCTTCCGCAAGCGGGGCGGCCTCGTTTTACTTCCGCCGACCTTCCGCCGGCCTTCCGCTGCCTTCCGCCGCGGAAGACATGACAACTCCTTCGATCCTCGAAGGCAAGGCCCTTTTTGGAACGCCTCACATAAAGGCCTTCGACTTAGGTGGGGTCGGAGTAGATGGGGCGGGAGGATCGCGCCGCATCGCCGATGCATCGCAAATGCATCGGCGATGCATCGGCGATGCACTGGCAACGTCGGCGATGCACCGGCAACGTCGGCGTGGAGAAAACGGGGCTCCACATCGAGCCGCATCGGCGATGCATCGGCGATGCATCGGCGATGCGGCGCGATCCTCCGACCCCATCGACTCGAACCCCACCTGGGAGGGCGCCAGCCATACAGTCGATGTACTACCAGAAGAAACGCTAACTAAGGAACGAAGCCCCTTCTGGGCCACAGAAGCGCCTAGGTGAACGAGGAGTGCTAAACAGCGAGCCTTTTCTGGACCCAAAGCGGTCCTTATTTCAGCATCTTGGCTGTACCCAGAGATCCAGGCGTTCCAATTCTCTCGCACGGGGTGTTTTCGCCGCGCTTCGGGTCATGGGACCATCACAGATCAACCAGGCTCGAAGAATTGAAGGGCAACGATACAAGGGGAGACTGGCATAGAGGGGACACCTCGACCTGCAATCGGCGATACATCGCCGATAGATCGGCGATAGGCCCCCAATCGTAAATCCGCACGTTCCTGGACAGGTTGGGGCTATCGGGACCCTATCGGCGATCGATGGGCGATTGTGTGTGTGTGTGTGTTTGTCGATGCGTCCCCCCCTGTGCCTATCTCCCGTTATCGTTGCCCCTGAGGAGTGGCGAAGGAAGATGGGGTCCAGGACTCCGTTTGCGATTTTGCACGATGTGGCAACTTCTTCGCAGCCTCGGGTCTCAGTGGACCCCGCGCGCAGCCTCGGCCAAGCCAGTGCGAGAGGCGAAGAATCGACTGCTCCAACTTTGGACATCCTCGCGTCGTGGGAGGAAAACTCACAACTGAAGGTTTTTGCATTGTTCCGGCCTCCAGGAGCCCTTACCAGGCCCTGGGACCAACAACGAGACTCGATGAGAAGCTAATTCCCAGGAAGGGACCCAGGCCTCTGGTGAGCCACGCCGCGAAAAAGTCACAGCGCTGGATGTCAGGGTCCCTCCTGGCTGGGGCCTGGAGAGGGTATAAGCGGCTCCTGGGCCCTTCACTAGCCTGGGCGGGATCCCCCCCCCCAGCCCCCAGACACCCCAACGCCGTAGCGAGAGCCCTGAGCCGCCGCCAGAGCCAGGGCTGGAGCGCTCGGCCGCCCGGAGATCTCCGATGTCTTGATTGTTTCAGTGCAGGGTCACCAGAGGTCTACACCACTTCCCCGGGGCCAGATGTCTCGGCCATCATCATCATCAGCATCATCATCATCATCATCATCATCATCATCATCATCATCATCATCATCATCATCATCATCATCATCATCATCAGCATCAGCATCATCATCATCATCATCATCATCATCATCATCATCGTCGTCGTCGTCGTCGTCGTCGTCGTCATCTTCATTTTCATATTCAGCATCAGCATCAGCATCATCATCAGCAGCATCATCATCGCAATCATCATCATCATCATCATCATCAGCATCATCATCATCATCATCATCATCATCATCGTCATCTTCATTTTCATATTCAGCATCATCATCAGCATCATCATCAGCAGCATCATCATCGCAATCATCACCATCATCATCCGCATCATCAGCAATACCATCAGTATCATCATAAACAACATCAGCATCAACATCAGCATCATGAGCAGCATCATCGCCATCATCAGCATCATCATCATCATCATCATCATCATCGTTATCACCATCATCAGCATCATCATCCTCAGCATCATCACCATCAGCACCGCAATCAGCATCAGCATGAACAACATCAACAAAAAACAACAACAAACAAACAAACATCAACAACAACAAGAACAACAACAATAAGGTTAAGACTGTTAGCTCTTTTTCTGCATGGTGACAGCCAACACGCATATTCCAAACCCTCGATACACGCCCTCTTCGTCTTCGATCGTACCTCCTTGGGAGTATATCTTTCTTACCTGCAACGTGTATCTCATGCAGCGGAAAAGGGGCGGATGGAAGAAAAGGACAAGGGGGAGGGAGGAGGATGGAGCACGACTGAGAGAGTAGCAGGAGGGGTCTAGGAGCAGAAACACGTGGCAGAACCACACAGGCAGATCGGGCGGGCACACCCTAACGGGCGGGTCGGGAAGGCGGGCCCAGGCGGCCAGGTCGAGCAGGCGTGTTGCTGGAGCGTGCGTCCTGCATGAAACGAAAAGGAATCTCGAGCGATAGCGCGATTCCCCAGTAAATCGTGAGATAGCCCAACGATAGAGCGTGATTCCTGATTGTCGAGGGCGCGGCGTGATTCCTGAGTGTCGAGAACTCGGTGTTTGAATAAAGTGCGAGGAAGTCTCACGCGAGAACGCGATTAGTGCATAAGTTGTAAGAAAAGTCCCGCGCTAGAGCGCGATTTGGGTAGTAGCAGGCGGGAGCCTTTGTTGTTGTAAACCGGGTGGCCAAAACACAACACTGAGGCCCAAGATTTCCTGATTCAAAAGCAGGGTTGCCCTAGGACGGGCATGTTCCCCAGAGGGGGATCGCTAATAATTATGATTCAGTAGTGACAACTCAACAACCCAAAAACAACAGCAGCAGCAGCAACAACAACACCGACAGGCAACAACGAATACAACAACAGTAACAAAAAACAACAACAGCACCAACAACAACAATGACAACCACGACAACAGCAACAACAACGGCAACAACCACAACAACAGGCACAACAACAAGCCACAACAACAGCAACAACAGCAGCAACAACAGCAGCATCAGCAATAACAACAGCAACAACAAGCACAAACACAACAGCAGCAACAGCAACAACAACATTCATGTTGAGACTATTCGCTCTTACCCGTTCGCGTGCCACTCAACACGTAAATCCCAAACGCTCGACATTTGCCCTCTATTTCTTCGATCGTACCCCCTCCGGGGGTATATCGTCCCTACCTGCCGCGCGTAATTGGCGCAGTCCCTGGAACAGGGACAAGAGGACTGATGGAAAGCGGAAGGGAAAGGATAGAGCACGCGATTAGCAGGAGGGGGGCTAGGAGCAGAAAACACGTGGCAGAACCCGACGGGCCAATCGGGCGGGTAGACCCTAACGAGCGGGTCGGGAAGGCGGGCCCCGGCGGCCAGGTCGAGCAGGCGGGTTGCTGAAGCGTGAGTTCTTCATGAATAGTGAAGAAGTCTAGAGCGGTAGCGCGATTCCCAAGTAAATCGCAAGAGAGGCCAAAGCGAGAGCGCGATTCCTGAGTGTCGAGGGCGCGGCGTCTGAATGAATTGGGAGGAAGTGCCACGCGAGAACGCGAGAACGCTACCCCTGCATAACATGTGAGGCAAATCCCTCGTGAGGGCCCGACGTTGGGTTAATTGTGAGGAAATGTCAGGCGGGAGCCGTGATTGAGGTGGGGCCCGGCAACATAGTTTGGCGGCACCAAGCTTTCCTAATAAACAGCAGGGTGCGAGCCTCGAAGGATGCACTGCAAGTGAAAAATACCAGAGTGGGGGGGGGGTCAACAATATATTTTGCAAAACAAAGAGCCAACAACAACAACAACAATCATTCTAAGACTGCTCGCCCCTATCTGCCCGCGTGTCATTCACTATGCATGTCCCAAACCCTGGATACCCGCCCTCTTCGTCTTCGATCGTACCCCTCTTGGGGCGTTATATTGCTTCCCGGCCACGTGTAATTGGAGAAGCGCGGGAAGCGAACCCGCAATCAGAGGCAGCGAGCTCTGGCACTTGTCGGTGAGACCCCATTTCGCTTGTCGCAAGCAGATATCAGCGGCAATCCACACTGAGACCCCGTTTCGTTAGCCATAACGCTGGGGTCACTGCGTGCAGGAAAGCGAAATACGGCAGTGGACAGTGTTGTTGCCCAGCGGCCCCGCGGGAGGTGAAGTCGGAGCCCGACGTCATCAATCACATTGCTGGGATTCGCGCGTGCGGGGATGTGATCAGCTACATACAATAACGAAGCGCCACTACTACAGCGCCAGGATCTGCTTGTGCGAAAAGGGAAAGCCTCCGCAGCAGGCACTGGCGATGCTGCTCAGCGTGATGTGGCAGGCAACGCTCAAGGAGACGTGGGAGGTGAACTGGGGCACGCCGTCGCCGGCCACGTTGGGGTGAGAGCTCTGGCAATGTTCGGGGGCACATGGGAGACGATACCCAAGCCGAACGTCACTAGTGTTTTTGACCATGAAATCGCGATCTGCGTGAGGGGTGCGACCGATTTTCAAAATCCCAGGGATGTCCCAAGCGAAACGGCCGGAAAAATCCCGGACGCGGCCGCGCGGGGCCGCGCGGCCGCGCGTACGCACTAATCGCCTCTGAGCTCTATTCCCTCGGAGAGGCGCGTATGAGAACAATAATTATTCTTCAGGAGTGAGAGTTCGAAGGAGGTCCCAAGCGGGAGCGCCGTTATGAGAGTTCAACGTAGCTCAATTGCGAGGGAGGTCCCAGGCGGGAGCGCCGTTCCTTGAGTAAATTGTGCGGAAGTCTCAAGCGGGAGCGGGGGTCCTGAGTAAATTGCGAGGGGCGAACTTTGACTGAGAAAAAAAGTGTGCACCGGTGGGGGGGATCAACAATAATAATTCTTCAGATATGAGAGTTCAACAACAGCAACAACAACCGCGACAGCAACAGCAACAACATCAACAGCAACAGCAACAGCAGCAGCACCTACTGCTACTACCACTCCAAATAATAATAATAATAATACGACTACTACTATGTTTACGACTACGACTACTACGACGGCAACAACAAGCGCCAACAACTACTACTACTACTACTACTACTACTACTACTACTACTACTACGACTACTACTACCACTACTACAACTACTACTACTACTACTACTACTACTACTACTACTACTACGACTACTACTACTACTTCGAATACGACTACTACTACTACTACTACTACGACTACTACTACTACTACTACTACTACTACTACTACTACTGCTAATACTTTTACTACGACTATTTTTTTTGTTTTTTTTTTTTTTTTTTTATTTTTTTGCTTAAATTGGGGGGGGGAGGGGAGGGAATTTTTTCTACTTCTATCACTACAACTACTACTACACTACTCTACTCACTACTACTACTACTTGCTGACTGCTACTACTATACTACTACTACTACGAACGAACGAACGCGACGAAACGACGACGACACGACGACGACGACGACTACTACTACTACTACTAACTACTACTACTACTACTACTACCTACTACGCCTACTACTACTATTTCTACCTACGATCCGACTACTACTACTACTACTACTACTACTAGTACTACGACTACTACTACTAACTACTACACTACTACTACTACTACTACTACGACTACTACTCCCTACTACGACTACTACTACTACATACTATTACTACTACTACTACTACTACTACTACCTACTACTACTTGCTACTACTACTACTCCTACTACCTACTCCTGACGACTACTACTACTACTACTACGACTACTACTACTTCCGCTACGAATTACTACTACTACCAACCACCACACTCTACTACTACTACTACTACGACTACTACTCCTACTACTACTACGACTATTACTACTACTACTACTCTAACCTACTACTACTAAACGACCACTACTACAACTACGACGCTCTTTCTACTACTACTACTGCCTTCTACTGCTTCCTGATACTACCACTACTACTACTACGACACTACTACTACTACTACTACTACTACGGAAACTACGACTACTACTACTACTAGTACTACTACTACTACTACTACTACTACTACGACTACTACTACGACTACTACTACTACGACTACTACTACTACTACTACTACTACTACGCCTACGACTACGACAACTACTACTACTACTACTACTACTACTACTACTACTACTACTACCACTACTACTCCAACGACGA
>CAUYUJ010020817.1:15000-30000 GCA_963575745.1 Prorocentrum cordatum | reverse complement strand
GCCTCAGCCTCAGCCTGCATCAGCCTCAGCCTCAGCCTGCCTCAGCCGCAGCTTGCAGCGTCAGCCACTGCCTCAGCCTCAGCCTCAGCCTGCCTCAGCTTCAGCCTCAGCCGCAGCCTGCCTCGGCTTGCCTCAGCCTCTGCCTCAGCCTGCCTCGGCCTCAGCCTCAGCCTCAGCCTGCCTCAGCCTCAGCGTCAGCCTCTCAGCCTCAGCCTGCATCGGCTTCAGCCTCAGCCTCAGCCTGCCTCAGCCTCAGTCTCAGCCTGCCTCAGCGTCAGCCTGCCTCAGCCTCCTGAGCCTGTATCGGCCTCAGCCTCAGCCTGCTTCAGCCTCAGCCTGCCTCAGCCTCAGCCTCAGCCTGCTTCAGCCTCAGCCTGCCTCAGCATCAGCCTCAGCCTCAGCCTCAGCTTCAGCCTGCCTCGGCTTCAGCCTCGGTCTCAGCCTCAGCCTGCCTCGGCCTTAGCCTCAGCCTCAGCCTGCCTCAGCCTCAGCCTCAGCCTGCCTCAGCCTCAGCCTCAGCCTGCATCAGCCTCAGCCTGCATCAGCCTCAGCCTCAGCCTCAGCCTCAGCCTCAGCTTCAGTCTCAGCCTGCCTCAGCCTCAGCCTGCCTCAGCCTCAACTTCAGCCTGCCTCGGCCTCAGCCTGCGTCAGCCTCAGCCTCAGCCTGCCTCAGCCTCAGCCTGCCTCAGCCTCAGCCTCAGCCTGCTTCGGCGTGCCTCAGCCTCAGCGTCAGCCTGCCTCGGCCCCAGCCTGCCTCGGCCTCAGCCTGCCTCAGCTCGGGCATTCAAAATATGGCACAGGACTTGTGTTCTGGGAAAACGAAAAACACGAAGTGGCCCACAGTTGTCTCCGGGCAGAGGAATGGTTTTCCGGGAGCACGAAGAACACGAAGTGGCCTACAGTTGGCTCCGGGCATTGAAAATGTGGCCTGGGAATGGTGTTCCGGGAGCACGAAGAACACGAAAGGGCCTACAGGTGGCTCCGGGCATTCAGAATGCGGCGTGGGAGTGGTGTTCTGGGAACACGAAGAAGACGAAGTGGCCTACAAGTGGCTCTGGGCATTCAAAATGTGGCCCGGGAATGGTGTTCTGGGAAGACGAAGAACACGAAGTGGCCTACAGTTGGCGCCGGGCATTCAAAATGTGGCCTGGGAACGGTGTTCTGGGAAAACGAAAAACACGAAGTGGCCCACAGTTGTCTCCGGGCATTCAAAATGCGGTCTGGGAATGGTGTTCTGGGAATGGATTCCTAAGGATTCCTAAGAATTCGCAAAGATTCCTAAAGATTCCTGGGGCTGCCGGATTTGTCCGGTTTTGTCCGGATCCCGCCCAGACCCCCCTCGGGCGTCAAGATGCTCTCTTTTGAAACAACTAGAAGCCTATCAGCAAAAGCTGTTAGGAAATAAGCATAAAAACTCAGAGGTCCGCGCGGATTTCTCGGATCGGCGCTGGACCCCCCTGGCGGCGCCGCCGGCGCCGCCCCTGGCGCGCTCCGCGCGCCAGGGCAGGGGGTCCAGCGCGGACCCGAAAAATCCGCGCGGACCTCCGAGTTGTTATGTTTATGTCACTTTCTGTTCCCCTAGTCCTACTCATCCTCTTCCCCCCCCCCTTCGTTCCACCCTCTCTCCCTAGGATGGCTCCAGCCAGGACGCCTCAACGAGGCTCCTAAGACAGCTTGGGCTTGCCTGGGCACAGGCTCTGGATGCAATGGACGCGATACTGGAGTGGATCTCCCGTCGAGGGTTATGTTGCTCCCATCGTACCTAAGAACCACATCCCGAAACCCAGAAAAGTGTCGAAAGAGTGTCGAAATAGTGTCGAAACAGTGTCGGGCGAGTGTCTCCCAGAGCCCGACACGTGAAAACCTCAGAGTTTCAGTACTTTTTTGTGCGCTCGAAATTATTTCTGATGGTCAAGGCTAAAGTAGGTTGGGACATCATAAGTCGAAGGTAAGATTCGGTTCCCCAGATATGCTCATAAGGGGTCTGAGGTCTGTTACCCAGACGTCCTCGAGTCGTGATAAGACATTGCAGCTGCAGGTTCTCGGCCGCTTCTCGGCCGCTGTCGGCATCCAGGGGGGCCCTCGCTGGGCCCCGAGGCCCGTCCAAAACGACTGGGGGTGACAAGCCGGCTCTGGGGAACGGATCGGCGGGACTTCTGGGGCCCCCGTGTTGAGAACATCAGGACGTCGGATGTTCCCAGAGATCCGAGACCCTGTCGGCGTCTGTGAGGGGCTTGTCTGTTCGAGTCGTCGTCTCCGGCAGTCGTCGTCTCCGGCGTTCCAGTTCCCTGCACCCTCCTCTCCTCAAGCTTGTCGGCGAGAGAGCTATGCAGCAGTGTCGTAATCGAGTCGATGCTCCCAAAATTCCGCTGTCCTCCCCTGTTCCAAGGACTCCCCACTTCGCGCTTCGCGCTGCGTGAAGCGCGAAGTCCGAATAACTTCGGGCTCTCGCGCCGCCTCCCAGGGGAGAAGAGGAGGATGCGAAGGAATCGGAACCGAACCACGAAGCGCGAATAACTTCGCGCCTTCGAGGGCGCCCTTGGAATCGATGCTCCCAAAAATCCGATGTCCTGACCTGTTCTGTGCGGGGCCCCTGCAGGCCTCCACCCCGTCCCCGGGAACCGGCTCTTTTCCCATCCCGAGCCGTGGCCAGACGGCCCCCAGAAGGGCCTCCAGAGGCCGAGGACGGCGAAAAACGTCCGTTCCCAGACCCCCTCGACATGCTTTTTGTGTTTTGTAATATTACACATATGTTTCTGACTATATATATATATATATACACATACAGATATATATATATATATATATGTGCAAACAAAAAACGGAAGGTTTTTCACCGTTTTCGGCCTCAGGGGGCCCTTACCGGCTCTCGGAACCTTCAAAAAACGGCTCAGGATGAAAAACCGGTCATGGGGAATGGGTCGAGACCTCTAGGGGTCGACGTTGTGAAAAAAATCATGACGTCGTGGGTCTGGGTTTCGATTTGTTCAATGCCTTGAATCTCTTCTGGCGGCGCGCAAAAGGGGGTAGGGGGAGGGGGGAAGGCTTCTAAGAAGGAGCCGGCTTCTTAGAAGGCGCAGGCCTCGCATCTACAGACAAGGCCCGCGCATTCTGAGAAGCAGGGGTGCTTCTAAGAAGTCTTCCCCCCTCCCCCTACCCTGACGCCCAACTTCATGAAGTCTCCATGACGTCGACCCCCAGAGGTCTCGACCCTCCCCAAGACCGGTTCTACATCCCGGGTCTGTTCTTTTGACGGTCCGAGGCCCGGCAGGGGCCCCCAGAGGCTTGAAATAGCGAGAAACTCCCCGTCGTGATTTGTTCATGGCCCGAGGGGGTCCGGTGTACTCCTCTCTGCGCGCGGCCAGCTCTTTTCAGCAGGGACCGTCGCGGCATTCCTATAGGCCTACAACGAAATTCTCTTAGAGCCCAAAGATGTTCGAAAAACAAAAACAAGGTTCTTGGAGCATCAACCCGATGTACTAAACCAAGACAGCATCAGCCAGAAATGTTTTAGAACATCTCGTGCAAACCACGCCATGTTCCCAGAACATTATTTGATAGTAGGCCTACATAATTAGGAAAGCCAGGGCGTTTCGCCACTGCTTGACTTGGCGGCGAGCGGGGCAGGGAAGTGAGAAGGAGAAGGCCTTCTCAGAAGCGCCCCCGCCTTCAGATAAGCTTTTTCTGCGTCTTCGGGAAAGGTTCGGAAAATTTCTCAGAAGGCCAGGGGATTTCCGAGCCTTCTGAGAGGGCACGCCACTTCTCACTCACCCCCCAGTCTCGCCCCCAACGGGTGCCGAAAGGGAGGGAGGGAGGGAGAAGTCACACGTGGAGGACCACATGTGGACCCTGCCGCTTGCAGGTGCCGGTGCCAGAGTCTGGGGAGGGGATCACATCACATGGCGCCAGTGCCGGGGGGTCGTGGTGCCCGCCCCTTCTCGCTTCCCCCCCTCGCTCGCCGCCGATTGACTCTTGGGACCCTGGGCTGGACGGGAGGCTCCCGGCGGTCGAGCTGGGCCGCTCGTGGCTGCCGCCCACGCCCATGGCTGCCGCCGCGGCGGCAGTACGCCGGGCCCCGCGGCAGGGCGCGCCTGGCTGAGGAGGCGCCTCTGGGAGGGGCGGCGAGGGTCCTCGGGCCAGCTCGCGAGGGCGGCCGAGGGCGCGCGCTGGGGCCTAGAGGGGGGGGGGCCTCGACAGGGTAGGGACGCCCTGCGATCCTGGCGTTTCGATTTCACAACGGGCGTTTTCGTTCCTCCTCCTCCTCCTCCTCCTCCTCCTCCTCCCCCTCCTCCTCCCCCTCTTCCTCGTCCTCCTCCTCCTCCTCCTCCTCATCCTCCTCTTCCTCCTCCTCCTCCTCCTCCTCCTCCTCCTCCTCCTCCTCCGCCTCCTCCTCCTCCTCCTCCATTCCTGTTCTTTATGAATAATTTCTCCCTGTCGCACGCCGAGGCCAGTCGAAAGGGCGGGCCGGGCGTTTCGCCTGAGACTTTCTCGCCACTTATGACCCTGAAGCTTAAACATTGACAACAGTTTCACACATGGACGGCGGATGGTCTTCAAAACGTAGCTCTCGCCTTAGCGCCGCGCACTCTCGTGTTAAAATTTCGCAAAAGCTTCACGGACTGAGGGCGGGTGGTTTTCAAGATGTGGTTCTCGCCTCAGCGCCGCGCACATTCGTTTTAGAAATCTGCAAGAACTTAACGGATTGAGGGCGGGTGGTTTTCAAGATGTGGCTCTCGCCAAAGCGCCGCGCACCTTCGGTTTAGTATTTGCACGAGTTTCACGGATGCCCATGGCCAATGTACAAGAAATGGCGTTCTGGAAAGATTCAGGATTATGATGGTACAGCAGTTACGTTGATTTGCGGCGTTAAAGTGCCAGGGGTGGCGTTCTGGCACGATTCAGGATCGTCAAGACGCAACAATCAAATTGATCCGTAGGGTTGGAGTCCCCCAAATATTGTTTTGGCATGCTTCAGGGTCTTCAAACGGTTGTCTTCCAACGAAGCAGTTCCCTCAGTGAAAGTGAACCGTTGCATGAAGTCTATGAAGAAGGAGCTTGGAGGGAGGTGTCATTTCAACACATTTTGGAAACTTTGGGTTTACACTGGTCCTCCTCCTCCTCCTCATCATCCTCCTTCTCCTCCTCCTCCTTCTCCTCCTCTTCCTCCTCCTCCTCCTCCTCCTCCTCCTCCTCCTCCTCCTCCTCCTCCTCCTCCTCCTCTGGGACCCTGACATGCTGGCGTTTCAATGTTTTCACAACGGCCGTTTGCGCTCAATGACCCGCCCCGGGACCCTCGCAGATCGATCCGACTCGAAAAAATACCACAAGAAAGCGGGGCCTAGGGCCCTGGGCGTGATTTCGTTACGATGTTGCATTTGTGTTCGCCACGTCGGATCTCAGGGAAGGCTGCACACGTCGCCGTACCATTCGCTCCGACGCGCAGCCTTCCGTCTTGGCGAGGGGGCCTCGGCCATCAGGGCAAACGCCGCCTCGGGCGCGGAGGTTTTGCCGCGGGTTTGCAGCGGTGCCGGCCTCGTCCACGTGGGCGCGGGACGCAGGGCTTGCCGTGGATTCGCTGCGGTGCCCGAGGCAGGGAAGGCTGTACTATACATGTATATATATATATATACAGGGATGTGTATACATATGTCGCCGCGCCGTGTGCCCTCCACGCGCCCAAGTGGACGACGCCGACGCCACGGCAAACCCACAGCAAACCCACGGCAAGCCCTACGCCCAAGGCGGCGTTTGCCCTGGTGCCCGCGGCGCCCTCCCCAAGATCTACGTAAGGCCGCGCGTCGGAACAAACGGCGTGGCAATATGTATGTGTATGTGTATATATGTATATATAAATGTGTATGTATATATATATATATATGTGTATATATATGTGATACCCCAGAGAAAAACAAACACACATCATATTATTTTTAGGGCTACAGGGCTATAGGGCTATTGGGCTATAGGGTTATGGGGCTATGGGGATATAGGGCTATGGGGCTATAGAGCTATAGGGCTATAGGGCTATAGGTCTATAGGGCTACAGGGCTATAGGGCTGTAGGGCCAAAGGGCTATAGGGCTGTAGTGTTATAGGGCTATAGGGCTATCGGGCTATGGGGCTATAGGGCTATGGGGCTATAGAGCTATAGGGCTATAGGGCTAGGGGTCTGTAGGGCTATAGGGCCATAGGGCAACAGGCCCATAGGGCTATAGGGCTATAGGGCTACAGGGCTATAGGGCTATAGGGCTATAAGGCTATAGGGCTCTAGGACTATAGGGCTATAGGGCTACAAGGCTATAAGGCTACAGGGCTATGGGGCTATTGGGCTATAAGGCTATAGGGCTCTAGGACTATAGGGCTATAGGGTTGTAGGGCTATAGGGCTATAGGGCTATAGGGCTATAGAGCTATGGGGCTATAGGGCTATTGGGCTATAGGGCTATAGGGCTAATGGGCTATAGCGCTATAGGGCTAGGCTGTAGGGCCATAGGGCTACAAGGCTATAGGGCTATATGGCTATAGGACTATAAGGCTATAGAGCTATAGGGCTATTGGGCTATAGGGCTACTGAGCTATAGGGTTATAGGGCTATGTGGCTATAGGGCTATGGTGCTATAGAGCTATAGGGCTATTGGGATATAGGGCTATGGAACTATCAGGCACCCGGGCAACCGGGCACCTGGGCACCCGGGCACCCGGGCGGGCCGCGGAAATCGGTGACAAACCTCACCTAACCATATGAATCCGCTAGGACCCCTACACAGGCAAGCTCTGATTGGGGAATGTATAAATACACTAGAACCATCGCGCGCGCTTCGCGCGCGCTCAGGTTCTAGCAGGCCCCAGGCCTTGACGAATTCATTGCTCCACTGAAGTAGTGGACCACAGTCCCCGCATGCCAATCTGCATTCCGAAAGGCCTTCGAGGAAAATGGTTGTGTATGGGGGCGGAGCCGTATGAATCGGGTTCCCAGAAGGCCTTCTGGGAGCATGGGTTTGGGGGCATCTTGGGGAGCCTGTTGGGGCGTGCCGTCGTCGTCGTCGTCGTCGTCGTCGTCGTCATAGTACTATCGTCGTCGCCTATTGGGGCGCGCCGTCGTCGTCGTCGTCGTCGTCGTCGTCGTCGTCGTCGTCGTCGTCGTCGTCGTCGTCGTCGTCGTCGTCGTCGTCTTCGTCGTTTCGTCGTCGTCGTCGGTTCAAGAGGGCACTTGGGGCAACTTTGTGCGAAACGATCTGCGGAGGGCCGCGAGCAGGCGATCAGTCATGTTCCCAATCAACTTCCCAGAGAGCTCTCCTGTAGCATGATGGTACTTCGAAGCCTCCAGAGACTCGCGGGCCCATGATGAACCATGTCCCTGGAAGGCTTTCTGGGGACATGGTTTGTTGGGGTGTGTCGGGGGGTCTCGTGAGCGTTCCCTGGCGGCCCCTTCGGGATCTCTGGGAACTCTCGGGCCCATGATGAACCATGCCTCCAGAAGGTGTTCTGGGGACATGACTTCTTAGGGTGTGTTGGAGGGCCTCTTGGGCGTTCCCTGGGAGCCCCTTGGGGGTCTCTTGGGGCTTCCTGGGGGCCTCTTGGGCGCCTCAGGGGGCTTCGTGGGAGCCTCTTGGTGGCCTCTGGGGGCCTCCAGGCGGCCTCTAGGGCCAGAGACCTCGAAATATCGGTTGGCGGTCCCCCTCTGGGCCCTCTCTTGGGGAGCTCTTGGGGCACAGTTGGGTTGTCTGGGGAGCCTCCTGGGCCGTCTTGGGGCCCTCTTCGGGGCCTCGTGGCCCATCTTGGAGCGATCTGAAGGGCCTCCGAGCGAGGCCGTGAGGGAGCGCTAGGAAGCGGGGGAAGCAAGAACGCCTAAATCCTTCAGGAACCATCGGAACATTAGTGAAGCTTGCCTTCCAGGGCCCTCTTGGGGAGCCTCTTGAGTCCGTCCTGGAGCGTCTTGGAGTCCTCGTTGGCTGTCTTGAGGGCAGCTTGGGCGTCTTCGGGGCCTCGTGGGACCGTCTTGGGCCCTCTCGGGACCCCCTTAGCATGTCGTGGCCTGCTTCGGGGCGGGCTCGGGCCGCCTCAGGAGCTCTGGACCCCCACCGCAAAACCTGGTGGGCACCGATGGGGGGAACAGGCAGCGGCCCGCCCCCCCACCGGGCCTACTCCGAGATAGAGAATCATGTTCCTGGGAAGCTTTCCAGGAGCATGATTTGTTCGGCTCTCTAAGAGGGGGGCCTCTGGGGGCTTACCGAGGGGCGCCTTTTGGCCTTATCGGCAAGCCTATTGGAAACATGGTTGAGGCGGTGGGCGGAAGCCCAAGGAATCATGTTCCCGGAAAGCTATCTGGGAAATACGATTTACCGAAGCGTCTTGTGGGCCCGCAGGGGGCTTCCCTGGGGGCCCTTGAGGGCCTATTGGGGCTTCCGGAGGGCCTCTTGGGAGCCTCACGGGGCTTCTCGGGAGCCTCTTGATGGCCTCCGGGGGTGTCCTAGGAGCCTCTCAGGCCGGAGATTCTGAAATGTCGCGCTCTTCGGGCCCTCTTGGGTCACTCTTGGGGCTCTCTTGGGCCGCTCTCGAGGCCCTCTTGACTTATCTGGGGAGCCTCCTGGGCCGTCTCTGGGCTTTCTTGGGAGCCTCTTCGGCCGTCTTGGAGCGATCTGAAGGGCCTCTCACGCGGTCCGGGACCGTGGGGAAGCGGAACATGGGAGTGCGCAAGAATGCTTCAAAAACCATTGGAAAATATATGATTTTCGGCTTCCGGGGCCCTTTGGAGGGGCCTCTGGAGGCGCTCTTGCAACGTTTTGGCGGCGTCGTCGGCCGTCCTGAGGCCATCTTCGGCGTGTTCGGGGCCTCTGGGGGCTGTCTGTGGGCGTCCTGGGAACCAGGGAATCCTGTTCCCGGAGAGGCTTCCAGGAACATGATTTCGAACGAGGCCCTCTTGGGCCTCCCTGAGGCCGTCTTGGGGGCCTCCTGGGCTGGCTTTGGGGCCTCTTGGACCGTCTTGGGGGGGGTCCGTCAGCCCCACAGGACGACTCTTTTGGGCCGTCTTGGGCCCTCTTGGGTCTCTCGTGGGCTGTCTTGGAGCTCCTCGGGGGCGTCTGGGGCACTGCGAAGACGAAGCAAGGGAGTATGCTGAATATGTACGTTTTACTTCGGGGACGGGCTGATTTTTGCCTCTTGAGGGCCCTCTTGGGGCCCCCTTCGGCCATCTTCAAGCCATCTCGGGCTCTCTGGGGCCTCCCTGAGGCTGTCCTGGGGCTCAGTGGGGGGCCCTGGGAGCCCAGAAATCCTGTTCCCGGAGAGGCTTCCGGGAACATGATTTCGAACGGGGCCATCTTGGGCCTCCCTGAGGCCGTCTTGGGGGCCTCCTGGGCTGACTTCGGGGCCTCTTGGGCCGTCTTGGGGGTCTCCGTGAGCCCCACAGGCCAATCTTTTTGGGCCGTCTTGGCCCCTCGTGGGTCTCTCTTGGGCTGTGTTGGGGCTCCGCGGGGGCGTCTGGGGCACTGCGAAAGCGAAGCCAGCGAGCATGCCGAAAATGCACGTTTTATCAAGGAAATGGCCAGATGTTTGCCTCTTGAGGGCCCTCTTGGGGCCCTCACGGGCCCTCTTGGGGCGCTCTTGGGCGTCTCCGGGGCCTCTTCAGGCTTTCGTGACCATCTGTACGGCCCGCGTGGCCTGTCGTGAGCAATGTGGAAGCGGCCCCGGGCAGTCCCGGGGGGTCTGTGACCCCCCAAAGGAAGGTTCGGGGGGGCCGCCATGGGGGATGACGGCACCGATGTTGCCCTCCCCCCGGGCCTTCTCATATATATATATATATATATATATATATATATATACATATCTATATATACACACATATATAAGCATATATATATATATAGATATAGAGATGTACATACATACATACATACATACATACGTACATACATACCTACCTACCTACCTACATACATACATACATACATACATGCATGCATGCATGCATACATACATACATACATACATACATACATATATACATACATATATATATATATATATGTACATATACATATATATACATACTTACATGCATGCATACATGAATGCATACATGCATACAAGCATACAAACATACATACATACATACATACAGACAGACAGACAGGCAGACAGACAGGCAGACAGATATACATACATACATGCATGCATACATACGTGCATGCATGCATACATACATACATGCATATATATATATATGTATGCATGCATACGTGCATACCTATTTGCATACATACATACATACATACATACATGCGTACGTGCATACATACCTATATATATACATACATACATGCATACATACATACACACATACATACATGCATACATACATACACGCATACACGGTATATATATATACACATACATATAAACATACATACATATATACATACATACATACATACATACATGCATACATGCATACATGCATACATGCATACATGCATACATGTGTATATATATACGTTTATGCATACATACATACATACATACACACAGACACACAGACAGGCATACATGCATACATATATACATGCATGCATACGTACATACATACATGCATACATACATATCTACATACATACATATACGTACATATATATTTACAGATGCCATGTACCATGTATCATGTATCATGAATACGCGTTCGTATGTCTGCCCAGGAGACGCCTTCTCCTCCCTCATTCCCTCCCTCCCTCTCTCCTCCTCCTCCTCCTCCTCCTCCTCCTCCTCCTCTTCCTCCTCCTCCTCCTCCTCTTCCTCCTCCTCCTCCTTCTCCTCTTCCTCCTCCTCCTCCTCCCCCTCCTCTCCCACCTCCCCCTCCCCGTGCTCCTCCCCAGGCGGAGAGGGCAAGGAGACGGAGATGGCCGAGCAGGAGCCCAGACCCCCTGGGGTCATGAAAAAATCCCGACGGAGAGTTGTTCGCAATTCCAGGCCTCTGGGGAGTCCTGCCGGGCCTGATTTCGAGCACCCGGAAAAGTGTCAAAAGAATGTCGACACAGTGTCGGGCGAGTGTCTCCCAGGGCCCGACACGTGAAAACCCTTGAGTGTCGGTACTTTTTGGGGCGCTCGAAGTTCTTTCTGGTGATCAAGGCTAAAGTAGGTTGGAGCATCATAAACCGGGCCTCGCCACTTGAACAACAGAGCTGCTCAACAGAGCTGGCCGCGCGCAGACGGGGGTACCTGGACCCTCTCCTGGTCATGAGAAGACCACGAAGGAAGTGTTTCGCTCAAGTCTCTGAGGGCTCCTGTGCCGGGCCCAGCGACCTTCCAAAAAAAGGAATCGGGATGGAAAACTGGCCCTGGGGAAAAGGCCGAGAACTTTGGGAGTCGACATTATGAACAAAATCAGGACGTCGGTGCGGGCAGGAACTTTATCCATATCCACTGCGTATTGGAGTTTCGGGCTCCTTTCCTCCAACACCAGAGGCGCCGTGGATATGGACAAAGCAATCCAGTGCACATGCGTTTTAAAAAGTTGTAAGAGTTTCACAGGTTCAGGGCGGCTCCTTTTCAAGATGTGGCTCCCGCCATAGCTCCGCACATATTCTTTTAAAAATTGTAAGGGTTTCACGGATTGCGGGTGGCTCCTTTTCAAAATGTGGCTTTCGCATTGGCGCCGCGCACATTCGTTTTTTAACTTGCTAAGAGTTTCGTGGATTGCGGGCGCTTCCTTTTGATAATGTGGCTCTCGCAGCAGCGCCGCGCACATTCGTTTACAACATGTGTTAGAGTTTCACGGGTTCCCATCATCATCAACGTACCAGAAATGATTTCTGTGAGGATTCAGGATTATGCGGGTGAAACAGTTACGTTGATTCTCTGTGTTGAAATCGTAGGAATGGCCTTCTGGCACGATTCAGGATCGTCAAGACGCATCAGTCAGGTTGATCCGTGGCGTTGGAATCCCGAGAACAATGTTTTGGCATGCTTCAGGGTCTTTAAACGAGTGTCTTCCAACGATGCAGTTCCATCAATGGAAAGGAACCGATGTAGGGGCCTATGAAGAGGGAGCTTGGAGGGAGGGTTTACTCCAACATCGTTGATGACTCTTGGGTTTACTGGTCCTCCTCCTCCTCCTCCTCGGATACATCGAAAATCTCTGAGATCCAGCGGCTCTGCAGGACGTCTCGGGCGCCGCGGCCTTCTCGGAGCGTTCCAGAACGCTCCGAGAGCGTTCCAGAACGCTCTGGAACGGATCAATCCCCAGACATCCGCCGATGTTACTTTTTCAATCCACGGCCCCAGAGGTCGCGACCCCTTCCCTGGTGGTAGTTGTTCGGTTCCATTTCTGTTGGCCCCTGGGGCCCGAGAACGACCCCCGGCGGCCGAAATCCTGGAAAACCCGCCAGATTGAAAAAACAGATCCTCGGATCTCTGGGTCATCCTCGCCCGCCCGAGGATGGCTGGGGTCTGTGGGGGACCCTGAGGGGGGGCAGGAGCTCGATTTCTGCTGGCGCACCGAGCTGCCGCAAACAGGTGCCCCCGCATGCCTCTCCTACACTCTGGTCGGAAGAAGTGGGTAGAAGCATGAAGTAGGAAGGCGGATAACGTAGATTGGGTTCGGGCCCGCCCAAGGAACAACAAACAACAGCCAAACCATATCAATTCTTGAAGTAGGAAGGCGCTTGAAGTAGATTGGGTTCTGGAAATCCCAAAACACCTACTTTCAACGACCGATGGGTATCGGCACCTATCTGGAGCTGCTGGCGGCTGGGGGGCACCTGTTTAGGGCGGTTCGGTGCAAAAGCGATCGAATTTTCTCTCTCTCTCTCTCTCTCTCTGTGTATCTTTGTCTTTCTTTTTTTTTCTCTCTCTCTCTCTGTCTCTTTTTCTCTCTCTCTCTCTCTCTCTCTCTCTCTCTCTCTCTCTCACAAACACACACGCACACACACCCTTTGCGTTGGGTCGGGCATGTCCTCCTCCAGGCGGATTTTGGACGAGAATCACAACAAAATAACAAAGAAATGCTCCCACACTGTCGAATAATCATCAAAAAATCGTTCCCTGTTTTTTCTATATTTGAATGTTCCTTCTCCTCCTCCTTTTCCTCCTCCTCCTCCTCCTCCGCCTCCGAAACACCCATCACCGAGCGCGCGTTCAAGACGATCCTGGCCCATATCAGACGCGCGCAGCGCGTCCCCTTGATCTGGCACCACTCCTACACCACAGGCCTCGACAAGCACAACGGGAAGACTGGCTTTGACGCGAAGCGCTTCATTGACGGCCTGTGCCGAGCCGGTACTTCATGGTACAAGGCGCAACTCCATCGCGCTGCGCGCGATGCTCCTCCGCCCAGAGAACACGGGTACCAGCGAGGACGCAACCGCGAGGGCGCACTCCTCTGCCAGGAGGGGCTACTTGGTCGCCTTCGTCGTCTCGGCATCTCCACCCTCACCACCAAGGAGGACATGAGCAACGCCTTCGGTTCCTCCACCCTCGCCGCCTTGCGCCAGACGGTCACGGCAGCCGCGCGCCCAGAGGAGCAGGAGTATTTCCACCAGCGCCACGAGCTCAGCACCTTCTGCGTGGGGGGGGCCGATGGCGACCAGGACCTGCGCAACCGCTGCGGAGCCTTCATGGGCGACACCCCCGCGGCGCTCTTCTTCGCCAGGACCTTCCGTGCACCTATTGCTGACTGGCTCCAGCGACTTCGAGGCGCGGCCTGGGCCACGCATGAGATGCCTGAACCGCCGACCCCCCACTACGAGTGGAAGCGGCAACCACTTCTACCTCCGACGCCCCGAGCCGACATCGACACCACGATTTGGCCGAGCGAGATGATCTGTACGGCGCGGTGCCCGCTCCTGGAGGTCGCCGTTCCGCTTGGGACGCGGATCTACGCGGACGACACCAACCACACGAGTGTCGTCATCTCCGCCAGGAGCGCGAGCTTTGTCTCCAGGCACTCGCACCACGAGCTTCGACGTACGTTGGGACCCTACGGCTACACGCACAACCCGTCCAAGAGCTCGGTCTCGCCCTGCTTCGTGGGCTGCGGCGCCCAGTACGAGACGAGGAAGCTCTTCAGCGGTGTCGAGCGCATCGCGGGGGTCGTGCAGTACGACAACATCGCGCTGGGCATCCAGACCTCTATCACGGGGAGCGCGCAGGCTGAGCTTCGGCGACGCCTGCAAGCTGCCCGCAGGGGTTACTACAGCATGGGCCGCTTCTGGGCGCGCAACCGCATCTGGCGCCTGACCAGGATCGTGTTCGGGTCGGTCGTGCAGGAGGCCGCGCTGAGCGGGCTCAACGTTCTGGTCCTGAGCGTGTCGCAGCAGCTGCAGATCGATAAGGTGCTCTCCAGTCTCGGACGTCGCCTCTTGAAGGGGGCCGCCTGCCAGAAGATCCCGCTCCTCGATGACGCGGGAGTTCAGAAGGTCGACGACAATGGCAAGCTGCTCGTCCGCTACAAGGCGATGTCCGACGTTGCGGTGCTGAAGCGGCTCGGGATGGCCCCCACGGCTACGGAACTACGAGTTCGCCGACTTCGTCAATATCAGCGCTGGCTTCGCGCTCCTGATCGACACCCGCAGGAGCTCGCGGTGATGTTCGGCGAGCTTCCGCTGGAGCCGACGCCGACGCTCGACGGTGAGGGCTCGGTGGCCGCGGACGCAAACCCGTACGCGCTGCGGTTCGTCGAAGACGTGGAGACGCTGCTGACGGTCGCGGGCGACGACGAGCTGCGCGAGGACCTGCAGACGGCGAAGGTCTTGCTCAATGTCGTCGCGCTGTTCTTCAACGACGACCTGCGGGAGCGCTACCTCGTGCACGACCCTGGGCTGCTGAGGGCGCAGGCGCGCACGGTGGCGATCCCGCCGCCTGGCTGGCAGCCACCATTGGCGACGGGGGAGGCCCCCCCGCCACCGCCAGCCATCTGGCGCTGCGAGCTGCTAGGTGCCGAGGGCGCCCCGTGCGGGCGCGAGTTCGCCACGAGACGGGCGCTGCTTGCCCATCAGAAGTTCCAGAAAAACTCT
>CAUYUJ010020817.1:0-10000 GCA_963575745.1 Prorocentrum cordatum | reverse complement strand
GGAATGAGCGAGTCACCGATTCAAGTATTGATGCGTGGATTCGCTCTTTCCTCGGAAATCCTCGCCCGTACCAAAAGAAAACAAATAGAAATCCCTACACTTCAACACGCTTCAAAGCCTTACACTAAACAATAAAGAAGACGTGGGTCCCCGATCCCTGTGAAATGCCGGAAAACTGCGAGGACAAGGCGGCATCAAAGACATTCGGGCCTTATGGGCTTCTCACAAGTCCATTTCCTCACTTTCAAAGCAAACAGAAAGCAGACACTCGAAACGAAACACAAACACGTAGCTGGTCGCACGTAGCGTCGCGAACATCCAGCTTGTAGCTGTCCGCATCCGCCCGAAGCTCTCGGAGCCTCATGCCGGAAACCGTCGGCAGCTGGAGAGTACTCGGCGTCGGCGTGTCCGAGTAGTTGTTCCCCGTTTCGTCGCCCTGGGACATCTCGTACATGGCCGGCGCGGGGGCACAAGCGCCTGCCGTGGGGTCGTCGTGAGCTGCAGTGGCCGGATCTGCCACGGCACGCGCAGCACTCACTCTCTGGTGTAGCCAGAGCCGAACTCGAGGTGGAAGGCTGCGACGATCATGCTGTTCGATGGCTACGTGATGATGGCTATCCATGCAGCTCGCTGCCGCTGACTTGCTGCAGAAATCGAAGATTTAGCTGCTGACGTCTACTGGATGGCATGTCTTTCCGTAAGGTGAACTCCCCTTGGGTGATCTGTAGCACGCTAGATGGCGTTGGAATGATGCCCGAAGGCTCATCTTCTGATCCTGGCGAAGACTGACGCGATATGATGTATGTACACATGGCCTGGCGCACCTGCTGTGGGAACAGTTCACCGCTACCGAGCCCGCTGCTTGAATCAGTCTCCGGCTGAGACTCGTCGGCCCCCGAAGCGTCGACCCTATCGGCCTTTGCGGTCCGATTCCACCGCGATGGCAGGGCAGACCGCGGCTGCCGTCTCAGCGTGATAAATCGAAAAAAACACGCAGACGGACCTCGGCCCTTGCGCCCGACACGTCCTGCACGGACTTGTAGCTCGGCTTCAAGCCCAAGACGTCCAGCGTCGGGTGGCCAGCGCGGTCCAGGCTCATCTGGATGCCAGACTCGCCGATCGACTTGACGTCCAGCTTGTTGTCCGCTGCGTGATAGACGGCGTCGAGCCCGCACTGGGCCTGACGGCTGAACAGTCCTGGCACGGCACTGCGCACGATATTAATTATGACGGTCAACTCTTGGCCGTTCACCGAGCAGGGAACGCCGCATAGATGCTCTACGCGACCTTGGACGCTCCGAAACGGAACGGGTCCTTCTCCGCATACCCGATGGGCTGGATGGTGAAGGCCGCCAGTTTCTTTTTGGCGTCGCTGTACCAGTCCAAGCCTCCGACGCACCTCGAACAGGCCGTGTCGAGAGTCAACTTGCCTCCTGATTCCTTGAGTAGCTCCTCGATGCTGATGTAGATCAGCGCTGAGCCCTCGCTGCCATGGGCAGTGGTTGGTCGGATCGATGTAGACCTGGACGGCGGTCACCTCCGGGGGAATGACGACGTCCTGGCGAAGCTTCTTGCCGTCGATCGCCTGTTGCACGCCTTGACTGCGGGCACTGGCCGGGCCTATCTGGTCGTGCTTGTAGACCGCCGCGACTGTCATCTCGGCCAAGTGGGGCTGCTGGTGCTTGCCGGCCCCGTCGTTCGGTGTCACGTTCGTCTGGTTAGCCCCCTCGCGGCGGGGAATATCCGCCCTCGCGTTGTGGTCGTTTTTGTTCGAACACTGCGGGTCGCCCCGCCAGTGACCTTCTGGCCACAAGCTCCGCAGTGAATTCTCGCCTTCATCTTTCTGGTCGTGGGGCCGTCCTTCTTGGACGGCTGGCCGCCATCCCTCTTGGCGAAGTAGCCGCGGGACTGCTTGGCTTCCCTCAGCTCGTCCCTCGCGCGCACCATCTTCTTGGTGAAGAACGCCACCCGCCCCTCCGCCTCGTCGAGAGCATCCTACAGCTCGTCGGGCACATCATCGTTGAAGGCGTCGGAGATGTCGCTCGACGCGTCGTCCTCTGCTCCACGCTAGTCGTCATTGGCCTCCGTGGCGTACGTTCTTGTGGTCCTTCTTGTGACCTCCGTAGTTTCCTTTATCGCGGTCGCCACTATAGCCGTCCACGGCCACGACTTTGGGCAGGTTCATCATCAACTGCTCCTGGATTTTGACATGATTGAACTCGTTGCCAACCGCGTTCAGCACGCTAGCCGCGCGCTCCGTGGGCACTCGAGCTCTTTTTTTATGCATAGGTCGGCTAGTAGCGGCTAGGACCTCGTCTGGCACGTGGATGCCCTTACCCGTTTCTAGCTTCGTGGCGATGCCGGTGCAGCGGTTGTTGAAATCTCGAACTTCTTCGACATTGAACATGACGCAGCCTGATTTCACGAACGTCCGCAGAAGCGCGGGTGTCTCCAACACCTCGATCTCGCGAAAACGAGTCCCGCGATACCCCAAGAAAACCTCAATCGAGCTGTCCTCCTTGATCGTATCCAAATCGAGCTCCTCGCACGCCTCCTCGGTTTTCCCTTGGAGGCTCGCCACGAGCGTGGCCCCAGGCTTGGGCGGCAAGACCTCCGCGCCGATCTGCCAAGCGTCGATTTTTCGGCTGTACTTCTTCACTGTCTTGCTCGTGCCGTCCAGGACGGGTATTGGAATCTTGCCCCCGCCTTTGTTTCCTGGCTGCCCGCTGCGGCAATTCCTCCATGTATCGCCATGCTGGCGGCGACGAAGAAGAGAGGCGTCAGCGGCGAATCACGAGCTGCATCTGCTGGTAGCCATCGCCGACTCTGCGAAGTCGCGCACGATGCCGTGGTCGAGCTAGCTCCTATTACCAATGTAGACCCAGAAATGCAAACCAGGGTCGAAGTGCGAAGATAAACGCATGGTTATGGTATGCAAATCGTGGATGAATTCATGCAAAGACTGGCGAACGTATTTTGCGTATCGAGGCAGCCGACTGTCGTTCCTGATTCGCCCAAGCTCAAAAGGCCCTGAAACGGAGGGAGCCCAAATGAATACAGAAGGCATGTGACCGATCGTATAAGTAATAATAAGCAACGCCGAGCCCATGTATTTCACACCCTCCCATCCACACGCACACACACACACACACGCTCGTCTCGCCTCCCCCCTCCTCTGCCCCCCTCTCACATGGAAGCCACTCGATGGAAATATCAGTAAAGCTCAAGACATGTCGACTTACCTCCGGAAGCACACAAGACATTCGAGAACCGACGGCGACGACGACGACAACGGCGTCGACGACGACGACGACGACGACAACGACGACGACGACGACGATGACGACGACGGAGGCGGCGGCGGCGGCGGCGGGTGCAGCGGCGGATGCGGCGGCGGCGGCGGCGGTGGCGGCTGCCACACGAGAACCGACGACGACGGCGGCGGGTGCGAGGACGAAGACAGAAGCGACGGCGTCGGCGACCACACGAGACGTTTGAGAACCGACGGCGATGACGACGACGAGAAGACGTTGACGACGACAGCCACGACGACGACGACGACGACGACGACGACGACGATGACGACGACGACGACAACGACGACGACGACGACGACGGCGGCGGCGGCGGCGGCGGGTGCGGCGGCGGGTGCGGCGGCGTCGGTGGCGGCTGCCACACGAGAACCGACGAAGACGGCGGCGGCGACGGCGGCGACGGCGATGGCGAAGGCGACGGCGACGGAGATGGCGACGGAAAGCCCCCCTCTCCCGACAGAGGGGGGAGGAGGAGGGGGGCAAAGAGGAGGAGCGCCAGTGGCGCACACATCGAGCGCACAGGGGCGCCCAGCGCAGCTCCGCACGAGAGCCCGCCCGCCGTCGGGCCCGCCCGCCGTCACATCTCCAACGTGATCGCACTGAGACCCACGAGGGCCCAAAACCTATACTCGGCGGCTGCCGAACAGAAAATTAATGTGGAGATGATTTAGGGGAACGAAGAATGACATCAGCATAAAAACTCGGAGGTCCGCGCGGATTTCTCGGGTCCGCGCTGGACCCCCCTGGCGGCGCCTCCGGCGCAGCCCCTGGCGCGCTCCGCGCGCCTGGGCGGGGGGTCCGGCGCCGATCCAAGAAATCCGCGCGGACCTCCGAGGTTTCACCTTTACGTTTATGTCATTCTTCGTTCCCCTGTGATTCTGCCAAGGAGGGGGGCAGGAAGGAGTGGTGGGCGGTTCGCGGGTAATCGCCCGAACGTACAATTGCCCGAACAGTACCTGTCCAGCAGGCGCAGTAATTGCCCGACCGTGCACCAATTTGGCCGAAGTTCGTCGTAGCCTTCCCAAATTTGTACGATGCCGCGGAGGATTTTGCCTTCGGCGGGTTCGCGTCGCGATGGTGTCGGCGGGCTGGTTCCTGACACCGCGCGGATCGCTCGACCTGGAAAGATCGCGGCTCTCCGACAGCGCAGGTCGTTCGAGGTCGGAGAGGGAGGAGGAGGAGGAGGAGGAGGAGGAGGAGGAGGAGGAGGAGGAGGAGGAGGAGGAGAAAGAGGAGGAGGAGGAGAGGAGAGAAAGAGGAGGAGGAGGGGAGGAGGAGGAAAAGAAGACAGAGGAAGTAGAGGAGGAGACAGAGGAGGAGGAGGAGAAAGAGGAGGAGAAAGAAGGAGGAGGAGGAGGAGAGGAGGAGGAAGGGAGGAGACAGAGGAGGAGGAGGAGGAGGAGAGGAGGAGAGGAGGAGGAGGGGAGGGGGAGGAGGGGGAGGGGGAGGAGGAGGAGGAGGAGGAGGAGGAGGAGGAGGAGGAGGAGGAGGAGGAGGACTTTGAACGCCCGCGCTAGGGTCGCCGCCGCGTCAACGTGGCGCGAGCCTGCTGGAGGCCAGGCAATGCCAGGGGAGGTCACCACAAGGGGTGGTCACCACTGAGCAGGGGGTCGCCATCCCCTCGAGGAGGACTCCCAGGCTCGTCCAAAAAACAACCTGCTCGATGCCGCGACCCTCGCGCTCCGATTCTCACGGGAGCTGGCGGCCCCCCTCTAGTGGTGACCCGCCCTGTCAGGGCGGAGGAGGAGGAGGAGGAGGAGGAGGAGGAGGAGGAGGCTGAGAAGGAGGAGGAGGAGGAGGAGGAGGAGGAGGAAGAGGAGGAAAGGGGGGGATACCGAATCAATTACACGCGGCGGCTTTGTCCGGCGCCAGAGGGGACCACGCATCGAGGAGAGCACACGGCGGCGGAGCCGAAACCAGCTGCGTGCAGCAGGGTTCGGCCTCCCCCCCTTCCGAAACTCCTCCCCGCGTCTCACCTACCAGGGAAAGAGCACAAGGCCTCCCGAGGGAAGGGGGGCCCTGGGTCCTCGAGCTCTCCCCAGGCACCAGCTCTGCATATCCCGACCCGTGCCGACAGCGCCCTCGGGCCCCGGGGGCGCGACAGAGCTCCAGGGCCCGGCTCTGCTTCAGGGCCCCAGCGGTGCCTCAATGGCGGCTCGTCCGACCACATCTCTGGAAGCCTCCCGCATTTGGGGGCCGAGCGGATGGGGTCGGAGGCTCACGCCGCATCGCCGATAGGGGGCCACATGCGAACCCCCCTACCCCTACCCCCCACGATTTCTTTGGAGGGGGGGGGTCTACCTCGCTTGGGAGCTCCCGAACGAAGTGAACCCCACCCTCCCCCTCAGAAATCGTTGGGGGTAGGGGTAGGGTTCGCATGTGGCCCCCTAGCCGAGGCATCGGCGGTGCATCGGCGGCACATCGGCAATACATCGACGCCGCCGGCGCTGAGAAAATCGTACTTCACATCGAGCCGCATCGCCGACGCATCGGCGATGCGGGCACGATCCTCCGACCCCAGTTGCTCGCATCCCGCTTGGGTCGGGCGACAAGGGGGATAGGGTTATATTGCTCCCATCGTACTTAAGGACCACATCCCAGAAATACTTTCGAGCACCCAGAAAACCATCGAAACAGTGTCGAACGAGTATCGCCTCCCAGCGAGCGACACGTGAAAGCCCTCCAGTGTCGGTACTTTCTTGGTGCTCGAAACTCTTTCTGGCGATCAAGGCTAAAGTAGGCTGGAACATCCCAAGGACAGGGAAGGGAGGGCCAGCGAAGCAGCTCCCGAGGCGGCTCTGCCCGGTGCGCCCCGGGGCGCCGAAAGGCTTAGGTCGGGCGCGTCCTCCTACAGGCGGACGTTGGAGTAGAAAATTAGAACTCGTCAAACCATATTCGAGCATATTCACTAGATAGAACAAAAAAAACTACTTTTGACTATTCCTCCTGTCGTGGGACATACCCAATTTGAAAGAGAGCGACAACAGGCAGAGGGCAGGGAGGAGAGGCACCCAGCGGCGGGGCCGAGACCAGCTGCCCGTGCGCCAGATCTCGTGACCCCGCCCCCCTTCCGGCGGGAAGCGAAAGCAGGTAGGGCAGGGCGCAGCCGACGGACCTTCGACAAACGACGATAAGCAACAGCAGCAACTGCAGCAACGACAACAGCAACAACAACAACAACGACATCAATTACAACTACGACATCAATTACAACAACAACAACAACAACAACAGCAACAACAACAACAACAACGACGACGACGACAACAACAACCACAACAACAACAACAACAAGAACAAGAACAACAACAAGAACAACGACAACAACAACAACCACAACAGCAGCAGCAACAACAACATCAGCAACAACAACAACAACAACAGCAACAACAACAACAACAACAACAACAACGACAACGACAACAACGACGACGACGACAACAACAATCCTTTTAAGACTGTTCGCTCTAGTTGGCTCGCGTGTCTTGCACCCTGTATACCCCACCCCTCGATACCCGCCCACTTCGTCTTCGATCGCACCCCTTTTCTGCGGGAGTATCTTCCTGGTCGGCCACTGACCGGAATGGGAGGAACTCTCGAGCGAGAGCGCCGTTCCTGAGTTCGGGGGCCTTTTCTGGCCAGGGGCTCTCGCAATACATATTGAGAAATATCGAACGGGAACCCTTGTCGCCGTGTCTGGGCCTCAACCCCCTTGCCTGAAGTACGAAAAATCTGGAGCGAGAGCGCCACTCTTGAGTTCGGGGGCATCTCTGGCAAGGGCCTCTGCGAATACATCTTGAGGAAGTATCGAACGGGAGCGCTTTTCGTCGCAGTTGGGCCTCCACTAATTTGACTGAATCATGAGAAAGTCTCAAGCGAGAGCCCCGTTCCTGAGTTGGGGGCCTTCCTGGCCAGGGGCTCTCGGTGTAAATCGTGAGGAAGTATCGAGCAGGAGCCCGTGTCGTCGTGGCTGGGCCCCCGCCAACTTGACAGAATTGCGAGGAGGTCTCGAGCGAGAGCGCCGTTCCTGAGTTCAGGGGCCTCTCTGGCCAGGGTGTCTCCGGGTTAACTTGTGAGACATATCGAGCGGGAGCCGTTGTCGGCGTAGCTGGGCCTCCAAGGGCCCACTTTTACATTGAAGCCAACGCTCGAGCGACGACGACAACGACAACAACAACAACAACAACAACAACAACAACAACAACAACAACAACAACGACACCAAAACCAACAACAACAACAACAACAACAACAACAACAACACCAACAACAACAACAACAACAACAACAATAACAACAACAACAACAACAACAACAACAACAACAACAACAACAACAACAATAACAACAACAACAATAACAGCAGCAACAACAACAACAACCACAACAACAACAACAACAACCACAACAACAACAACAACAACAATCATCATCATCAGGGGAAGGGACAAGCAAACCCAAGAAGTGCATTAGGTTTGCGCCCGCCCGCCACAAATTGAGAACACACAGAAAAAAAAAAAAAGTAGAATGGGACCTGGGAATCCAAAAGTACCTACATTCGACGACCGATGTAGACCGACACAGCTCCTCCACAGACCTTCCGTGGGCGCGTACTGACTAGAATTTCGTAGATGGTCCTTTTGGCGACGAGGGCTCTCCAGGATGAGCCGCGACATCGGTACCTCTTTACCTCCTCTGAGACCCGTGCTTCGTCCGACGATATGACTCTTTCAATCCGCGGCCCCAGGGCTCCCGAACCCTTCCCCAGGGAGTAATTTTCCGTCCCGGCCAAACTTAGTGGAACGAAGAATAATCGGGGATGGACAAACCTCCCTTTAGTAAAACGTGGTTTAGTGAAAACGACCTGAGGCCCAAACCTGGCGGGCGCAAGCCTGGAAAATGACGGCCGCGGCGCCCTCTCGAGAACCGAAAACGGACAATTCACTAATCGACGTGTCACTGTTGGGGGTTCTGTCCACCCCCGAAATAACATAAACGTGAAACCTCGGAGGTCCGCGCGGACTTCTCTGATCGGCGCTGGATCCCCCTCCCTGGCGCGCGGAGCACGCCAGGGGCGGCGCTGGAGGCGCCGCCAGGGGGGTCCAGCGCGGAGCCGAGAAATCCGCGCGGACCTCCGAGTTGTCATGTTAATGTCACTGCTCGTGCCCCTGACATTCTTGATGGCCCTGGGACCTGATTACGGGCCCCACCGGCCCACGTCAAAGAAAAACGCAGCCAAGATCCGCCACCGTGACCCCTGGCACGCTGGGGCGTGCCAGGATGCCAAGTGCTGCCTGGCAGGGCTGCTGTACTTTGTCCGAGCGGCCCCCACCCGCGCGGGCCGCACCCAGCCGCGAGCGCCGCCCCCTCTCTCCGAGGCCACCACCCCTCGCAGAATGCAGAGGGTTCGCGCTTCCTGGACCCAGATGCCTCCAGGGCGGCCCAACATGGCTACCAGACGGATCACCTTGGCCTCAAGACGGCCAAAGGGTCGCTGCAAGACGGCCCACGAGGCCGTCGGGGCGTCCCAAGAGAGCTCCCTGAGCCGTCTCAAGAGGGCCTCGAGAGGCCAAAATCGATGTTCCCCAAGAAATTGTCAATGGTCGTCGGGTTCTCGCCTTTTTGAGCTTCCGACTCCGAAGACAACCCAAGAGGCCACCAGGACTGCCCCAAGACGGCCCGAGAGGCCCCCACGAGGGTCCCAAGACGGCTCAAGATGGCTCCAAGATGGCAACAGAGGCGCCCAAGAATGCTGAAGAGGGCCCCAAAACGGCCCCAAGAAAGGCCCAAGAGGGTGAACACGAACCGACAACTCGAGCGTTCGCCCCAGCAGAGCTCAGGAGGCTCCAAGAGGGCCAAAAGAGACCCCCAAGAGGCCCCCAAGAGGGCCCCGAGAAGCACAAACCAATGACTTACCGTAGTTGTTTCCATGTTTGGGGGGTCCTCGCTTTTTCAAGCTTCCGACGCTCCAAGACGGCACAACAGGCACAAGACCCCCCCGAGACAGCTCTCAAGAGGACCACAAGAGAGCTCCAAGACGGCCCAATAGGGCTCCAAGACGGCCCAAGAGGCGCCCAAGACGGCCCGAGAGGCCCCAAGACGGCCACAAGAGGGCCCCAAGACGGCCCAAGACTGCCCAAGAGGGCCCCAAGACGGCCTCAAGAAGCCTAAGAGTGGAAACACGAGCCAAGAATCCGAGCCGTCTGCCCCGAGAGGCCCCGAGCAGGCCCCCTTGCCTTCTCGAGTACTGCCGCCCAGAATGGTGCGCCGGCGCGGTGGCGGAATTGTCGGAGACAGCTGGGTAGGAACATGAAACAAATCGTCGGTACTCCAGATTTCGTAATAAAGGGAGGGGGGTCTCATTTCGGGGGGGGGTCTCTTCCAGGCTATCTTGGAGGGCCTGGGGGGGTCTGGGGACGATGTTTTGGAGGGTTCTCCCACGGGGGAGGTCTGAAATGGCTTGTCTTGGAGGGTCCAGACCCCCTCCCTTCTATTACGAAATCTGGAGTACATGTTCCTTCGAGGGTGGTCACAGAAGGCCCTGCAGTGAAAGCTGCCAGGGGCGCTCCTCGTGCGCGCGGCGCCGCATGCCGAGTGCACCCCAGCGGGGCAGCCAACACCCGAATACCAGTGACGAGCGAGCCAGTGCAGATTTCCTCCGTCGCCTTGTCTGGGAGAGCGGTCTC
>CAUYUJ010020816.1:127876-149692 GCA_963575745.1 Prorocentrum cordatum | reverse complement strand
GCCTACGGCGAAGCACCCCGCCCCTGCTTTTTTGGAAGCGCCCTTATTTTATAATGTTGGGGGGGGGGGCCGAACGTTGAGGCCAGAACTGCCAAGCTATCGGACCATGTGTTCCCCGAATCGGTTTGGAAAGCCTTCGGGGAACACGTGGGCATCTTGAAGGTCATCTTGGCCGTCTTGGAGGCCTCTTGGGCAAGCTTTGGGCGATCTTTGGGGCTTTCTGGGCCGTCTCGGGCCAGCTTCGAGCCAACTTCGGCCATCTTGGTGGGTTCCTGGCACGTCTGAAGCCGTCGGAAGCCGTTTTGGGGGCCTCTATGGGCCGACTTGGGGCCCGCTTGGAATGCTCCAGGGCCGTCTTGGAGGCCATCTTGGGCGTCTGGGAGGCCATCTTGGGGGTGTTGGAGGCCTCTTGGGCCCTCTTGGGGCCCTCTAGGGGCCATCTTGGAGGCCACTTGGGCCATCATGGGGCTCTCTTTGGGGCCTCTTGGGCGATCTTGGGGGCTTCTTGGGCCGTCTCGAGCCGTCGGAGAGCCGAAAAGGCGCAAATGCCAGAATCCTTCAAAAACCAATGAAAAATCAATGATTTTGGCCTCTTCGGACTCTCCTGGAGGACCTCTTGGAGGCCTCTTGGGCCGTCTGGGAGGCCTCTGGGGGGCCTCTTGGGCCGTCTTGGGCCGTCTTGGACTCTCTTGGGCCGTTTTGGAGGCCGTCTTGGACCATCTCGGGCGGACTTGGAGGCCATATTGGGCCATCTTCGCGATTTTTTGAGGATGTCCCGAGCGAAACGGCCGTTTTTTGGAGGATTGTTTCCGGTCGTTGAGCACGTTTGGGGGCCTTCCGGGTGGCCGGCGGGTTCTGCCGGAGCCCACTGGGGAGTTCTTTTGGAAAAAGAACCAAAACCAAAACCTGAAACATCCAGCACGCCGTGCACCCCTGCAAGCAGGGGGCGGCGGATCTACGGCCTTCGGCCCATCCCGCCACCGTGCTTGGGTTGTGGGTATGATGCCTCTAGGATGGTCGCTGGGATCTCGTGGAAGGCTTCTCTTGGGCCTCTTGGAGGCAGTTTGGACGCCTCTTGTGGGCCGCTTGGGAGACTCTTGGGGCCTCTTTTTGACCTGTTGGCGGCCTCTTGTGGCCTCTTGCGGGCCTCTTGGGGGCCTCTTCGGGCCTCCTGGGGGCCTCTTGGGGGGGGAAGGCTCGGATGTTCGATTCGTGCTCCTCTTTTGGGCCCATTTTTGGGCCGTCTTGGGCCGTTTTGGGTGTCTCTTGGGCTGTCTTGGGGCCCTCTTGGGCCGTGAACCCTACACCCACCCCCCACGATTTGTAAGGGGGGGTCACTTCGTTCGGGAGCTCCCGAGCAAAGTGACCGCCCCACCCCCCACCCCTTAGAACTCGTGGGGGGTGGGGGTAGGGCTTACATGCAGTACAGGAATCCTCCCACGAGAAACCCAACCCTGAGATCCCAGGACGTCCATTGATTTGTGGCGTGTGGGAAGGTCACGCTCTCCACAGCATCGCCATCGAAGCCCAAGAAACCCAGGGCACCCTGGAGGCAGGCAGGGTGCTTCTCGGCATGGGTGTCCACTGTGTGGTCGCCTGTCCGGTTCGCCCCACGTCCAGGCAGGGTTGCCCCCCAAAAACTTGACATCGCTCGGACGTGTGCATTTTTTCTCGGCGAGAACCATCGAGGACCATCCTGGACCATCGAGGAAAAACAAAGCACGCACGAAACCGAACAATTCACGGGAAAGGGACGTCCGAGCGATGGCAAGAAGACGACCTCCAGGGCCTCGACAGAGCCGGGGGCCCGCGCGGGGGCCTCGCACGACCATCGGCCTGCAGACGGCCACCTCCTGCTCGGGGTTCCCCGAGACTTGTGGAGGACGATCAATGGAGAGGAAGCGTGTTGCCAAATGATTTCCAGATGTCTAGGACGTGTGCTAAAGCTGTTTTGAACATGTAAACAACATGTTCTAAACATGCTCAGGACATTCTTCCGACATTTGAAACACATGTCCAATTCGATGATCGGACTGTTAGGCTGTCCATTGTCGTGGCATCCACAACGCGAGGCATCCTGCCAGGTCCCCCCCTGGGGTGCGAAGAGCCTCGCGCGGCGCGCGTCGCGGCCTGGGCCGGCGCGGACGTCCTCCTCCCAAGGGCGGCAGCGCGAGGTCCCGAGGGCGCGAAGACAGCCCGTTTCTGTTGCATCTTCGGGGGACCTCGCCTGTCCCCAAAATGGGTGTCTTTTTGGGGGCCCGACGCGTGCTCGATGCGGACTCGACGCGGATTCGGCGTGGATTCGACGCGCATTCGACACGGATTCGACACGGATCCGACGCGTCCGACATGGATTCGACACGGATTCGACAAGGACAGGGCCGCGACGGGACAGACGAGGTCCCCCGAGGATGCAACATATAAAGCCCGTGACTCGCGGGGGCGCGAGGGCGCCGAGTTCGGCGACCCAGCTTTTCGGGTGGGGGGGGGGAAGGGCGCTTCTCGCCCTGGCGGGCCATCAAGGGGGGAGCCACGAGTCAGGGCGGCCTGGCCGACCCCTGGCAAGCCGTGCCCTTCCGTGACGTGCCTTCCGCCTCGCCCCCCAGGCGTATGCATGCGGCCGGAGGGGAGCTCGAAAGGCGAGAAGGACGCCACGGAGGGGGATGGTTTGCTAGGGGTCCTGTTAGGCCGCGCCCGAACGAGGCCCACCGAGGCCACGACGCCTCCGCGACCCCCCGCGGGCCCCTCGGGCGCCGCGGGGACCGGGGGCCCTCGACCTCCGCTCGGCCGGGCGAGGCGGCCGTCGGCTGCCAGGTCCCATACGGGGTGAGTCCACACGAGGTGCTCCAGAGGAGGGCAAGGCACCGATACCGCTACCCTTCCCTCGTCTTCCCCTGTTTTGGGCCTTCCGAGAGGCCCTCGTCGCCGCCGCTGGATTCGCCACGAAGTCCTGGTCGTAGCGCACCCAGGGAGGTCTGGGGAGCAGCGGTATCGGTACTTTTCGGTTTCCCCAGTGTTCGGTCTCCGTCTGAGCTTCCTGCGTCTGGATTGGAGAGGCCTTGCGGTTGGTGCCGCCGACCCTGAACAGCGACGACGATGACGACGACGACGACGACGATGTTGACATGGATCGGAGCCCTCAGGGATGCTTCTTGGGGTCTCTCCGGAGCGCTCTCGGGGGCCTCTGGGGGGTAGTTTGGGGGCCTCTTGGGAGCCTTTTGGGGGCCCGTCGGGAAGCTCGGTCTCCGTCTGTGCTAACTACGCCTGGAGTGAGCCCCTCCCGACAAGAGACATGCCAGCCCGCGAGGGGGACGAGCAGAGGATCGAGGAGCCGTCGTATCCTCCGAGTTTTCGTCGTGCCCTCGTCGGCATCCTCCGAGTCTTTGGGCCGGCGCGGGGTCATTCCTTGCCTCGGGATCGCTCGGACAGGTGCTTTTTTTCCTTGGCGAGGACCATCGAGGAGCATGCTTGCTCACCGTTCGAAATCTGCACGCACGAGTCCGAAAAATGCACGGGGAATGGACGTCCGAGCGATGCCGAGCTGCGCGCTCGTCCTCTACGCCCGCCTCAAGTCTTCTTTCGGGCATGTCCCCCTACAGGGGGATTTTTGACGAAAAATAAAAAAAACTACCCCCAAAATATTCCAAAAAGGTCCAAAAATACCCCCAAAGTAGTCCCCTGACTATTTTTTGTTTATTTTTTGATTATTCTTGGGGTGTGTTTTCTGTCTCGTCGAAAATCCCCCTGTAGGGAGAGGCCCGACTTAACTCAAGACCCCCCCCGCGGACCGAGGCACGCCACATCGCACAAGCAGAGGCCGCCAGAGCTCCGCACGGCCTCTCTTGCTCGGCGCCGGCGGCCCCCGGCGGCGTCTCCGCCGCCGCCCGTGGGGCGCCGGCACCGCAGCTCGGGAGCCGCCACATCTGTCGGTCAGGATGCAACGTCTCTTGGCATCGCTCGGATGCAGTCTTGGCGCCCTCTTGGGCCGTCTTGGGGCCCTCTTGGGCTGTCTTGGGGCCCTCTTGGGCCGTGATCCCTACACCCACCCCCCACGATTTGTAAGGGGGGGTCACTTCGTTCGGGAGCTCCCGAGCAAAGTGACCGCCCCACTCCCCCCACCCCTTAGAACTCGTGGGGGGTGGGGGTAGGGCTTACATGCAGTACAGGAATCCTCCCACGAGAAACCCAACCCTGAGACCCCAGGACGTCCATTGATCTGTGGCGTGTGGGAAGGTCACGCTCTCCACAGCATCGCCATCGAAGCCCAAGAAACCCAGGGCACCCTGGATGCAGGCAGGGTGCTTCTCGGCATGGGTGTCCACTGTGTGGTCGCCTGTCCGGTTCGCCCCACGTCCAGGCAGGGTTGCCCCTCAAAAGGCATCGCTCGGACGTGTGCATTTTTTGGCGAGAACCATCGAGGACCATCTTGTTTCATTACGTCCCTGGCCCCCCCCGCTGGGCCGCGCACATGCCGCTGGTCATGATTTGCACCCTCCCCCTCTTGGACACCCCCCTCTTGGCCGCTCCCGAATCGAGGACCATCCCGGACCATCGAGCAAAAAAAAAACACCCACGACATCGAAAGATACATTGGAAGTGGGCGTCCGAGCGACGGCAAGTGTTTGGAGGTCCATTTCAGCAACGGCGCTGGTGCATCCGTGGTCGAAAGCTGGCCCAATCAATCCTGCACGGTCCCGCCAAGCCAGGCCTTTGTTTTCGATGCTCGTTTTGGGGACCTTCCTGGGGGCCACCCAATGGATCTGTTCGACTCAGGTTCGACTCAAGTTCGACTCAGGTTCGACTCATATTCGACTCAGGTTCGACGCATGTTCGACTCAGGTTCGACTCAGGTTCGACGCAGCTTCGACGCACGAGTGGAGCGAGTGGCTCCAGGAAGGTCCCCAGAATGAGCATCTAACTTGTTCTCTTCTCACTCGCCCCTGCCTGGCCGAGCCGTCGCGGAGGTTCTTTGCCGTTTCGAACTGCACCCGCTCCCTCTTCGACGGGCTCGCATCCCCCCCCCCCCAAAAAAGCCCCGCCGAGCCAGGTTTGATGCCCCGCCGAAGCCGGCCTTCTCTTAGCTTCATGGCCCCTTCACCGGGCCTGCAGTATCGTGAGGATGAGGAGCTGAACAATGCGGTTGAGGGAAACACTTAAGCAACACTTTCCCCCCTCCCCCGCAATTCAAAGTTGACAGGTTTTCGCAAGACCGCTCGGAGGCCCCAAATCGGAAGATCCGAAGCCAACATTGCATTTGGGGGGAGGGGGGGAGGTTCAAACCATCTGTTCTGCATGGGTGTTGCTGAATTGTGTCCGACACCTGTGGCACCCTTGCATCCTTGCCTCTCGGCCCATCCTGACCCTTGGGCAGTGGCCATTGGCTCCCACTTCCGGCAGCCATTCGGGCACCCAAGGGCGCTGCATCTTTGCCGCCCGTCCCGACGGCCCGGTCGCACTCTGCACAGGCTGCCCGGATCAGTAGGTCGACCCTGCCAGCTCAAGGGCACCCTCGTGTCCCGTGCCTCGCGACATGGCCGCGCGCTGTGCGCGCCGCGGCCCGGCCGCCGCCGGGCTGTCCCTCTCTTAGGGCGGCGGCGCGAGGGCGCGCAGCCGGCCATGCGCCGCGCAGCGCGGGGCGCGACGCGCGAACTTCGGGGGAGGAGGAGGAGGAGGAGGAGGAGGAGGAGAAGGAGGAGGAGGGAGGAGGAGCGGGGAGGAGGGAGGAGGAGCGGGGAGGAGGAGGAGGAGGAGGAGGAGGAGGAGGAGGAGGAGGAGGAGGAGGAGGAGGGCGGAGGAGGAGGGCTCCTGCCCGGAGCTGCGTCGTAACGTCGGCGGCACCGCCCGGCCGAGAGGTGTCCACCGTGGCGGGCAGCGAGTGGGCGGGCTTCGCCGACGGCCTCGGCTCCGGCGCGAGCTTCCACGACCCCATCGGGGTGGCGGTGGATGGCGACGGCCTCGGGCGCGCGCCCGGCCCCAGGGGGGTTCCTCGACAGGGCTCGAACTAAACGGCGTTTTCCTACTTTTTCCCATCTGTTCCCGTTTAACTTGTGTTTTTCGTTGTGAATGCGTTTCAAAGCACGTTTTCACATGCTCTGAACGCCGGCCGTCGCGCCCATGCGTTTTGGCCACCGGGCTGCCGTTTTGTTGGTCGTTCTGTTCTGGCACAGGCGCGTGCCGCACGTTTTGTTGGGCGTTCTGTTTTCTCGTGGGAAGGACTCCTCGATGCTCCCACCGATCTTCGATCCTCGATCCTCGTATCGAGGAGTTCAGTAGCAGATCGTGAGAGCCCAGTCGACCCTCCAGATTCCCTCTTTGGCGTCGACTGGCGTCGATTAGCGTCTGGGAGTCGATGAGGCAGCGCCGATTCAGCGTCGATGGAGCATCGATTTAGCGTCGATTAGCGTCGACAAGCGTCGATTCGCAGGGGCCGACAAGATGGTATGGCGGCTCCCACGAGTTGCCATCACAAAGGATGAGGACTGGGATCTTCGCTCGGTCCTCGATCCTCACTCGATCGGGGTGGCCTCGCGGGAGCGCGCAGCCCGTCGCGCTCCGCGCGCTGCGGGAGTGAGGCCGTCTGTGGGCCTAGCGGACGGGGTGCGAGCAGGTGGGGTCGGAGGCTCACGCCGCATCGCGGCGATGCCGCTCGGTGTGGAGCCCGATCTTCTCCGCCGACGTCGCCGATGGACCGCCGACGTTGCCGATGCATCGCCGATGCATCGGAGATGTATCGGCGATGCGGCATGATCCTCCGACCCCATCTCATCGGACCTCGTTTGGGAGGCCTCTGCTATCGAGGAGTGAGGACGGAAGCTGCCTGCACACTTCTGTTTGCCCGTTGTGGGCCCCCGGGAGATTCCCTTCGGTGCCACGGCTGGGCGCAGCTCGAACGGCTGGCCGCTGTGGTGTCTGGGAGGGGTCCTGGGACTGCTCGGGAGGGGCAGGCGGACGGTGGTGGATTTTGCATGGAACAGGGACTGGGGGGCTCGGGAGATGGGGCAAGGGGGAGGGGGAGGCAGGGTGGAGGGCTGGAGAAAGATCGAGGAGGAGGAGGAGGAGGAGGAGGAGGAGGAGGAGGAGGGAGAGAAGCAGAAGCAGGAGGGGAAGGAGGCGGAGGGGGGATGTGAACTCAGGGTGGTGGTGGAAGCGATCGAAGGAGGGAGGCCCAGCCGCGACTCCAGACTTCCGACGACTTGATGTTTTTGAGCCGCTGGCCCCCCAGAGCTTCGAGCCTTCAGCGCCGGGATTGAAATCATCATCATCATCATCATCATCATCAGCATCAGCATCATCATCATCAGCATCAGCATCATCATCACCATCGTCATCATCATCATCATCATCATCATCATCATCATCGTCATCATCATCATCATCAGCATCATCATCATCGTCATCATCATCATCATCATCATCATCATCATCATCATCATCATCATCAGCATCAGCATCATCATCACCACCACCACCATCATCATCATCATCATCACCGTCCTCCTCCTCCTCCTCATAATCATCATCATCATCATCATCATCATCATCATCATCATCATCATCATCATCATCATCATCATCATCAACATCACCATCCTTGTCTAGGCTGCCGCCTCTGCCGCCGACCCCAATTGAACGACGAATGTTTGATACGTTTGTTGTCGGGGTGCTTTTCTGAGCACGGCAGGAAGGGCTTAGGTGAGACTCTTGATTCCGTGTTGCACTTCGGACTCCTCTCTATCGAATGGCCCTCGGCCCATCCCGCCGCTGTGTCTGGGTTGTGGGAATGAAGCCTATTCGATGGTCGTTGGGATTTCTTGGGGACCTTTAGGGGGCCTCTTGGGTGCAGTTTGAGGCTTCTGGGGGGCAGTTTGGGAGCCTCGTGGGGTCGCTGTTGGGTCTCTTGGGGGCTTCTTGGAGCCTCTTGGGGCCTCTTGGGTGCCTCTTGGGGCCTCATGTGGGCCTCTTGGCGTGGAACGCTACGATTGTTGGTTCGTGTTCCTTCTCTTGGGCCACTTTTGGGGCCGTCATGGGGCCCTCTTGGGCCGTCTCGGGCGCCTCCTGGGCCGTCTTGGGGCGCTCGAGGGCCGCCTTGGGGTTCTCTGGGCGGCCTCTTGGGCAGTGCTGGGGTGGTATTCGGGATCTCGGGAACGCCAGAATCTTTCAAACAACGAAGGCAAATCAAGGTGTTGTGCCTCTTCAGGTCTTATTGGGAGGCATATTCGAGGCCTCTCGGGACATCTTTGGGGCCTCTTAGGCCATCTTGAGGCCACGTAGGGCGTCTCGGGGCGATCTTTGGGCGGTCGGGGCGTTTGGGGCCGTCTTGGGCGCTTTTGGGGCCCTGTTGGCCTGTTTGGGGGTTTCCATCGAAACAGTCACGCGAGAGACCGCGAGAAGCCCCAGGAGAAGATTTCGCCATGTGGGGTTTGGGATTCTGAACGACTCCTCAGGAGTAAGGACTGAGGTTGAGAGGATGATGGTCAAAACCTGAGGGCACGCCCACTCCGTGCCCAGAAGCACGGTGGCGGATCTACAGAGCCATGATAATTCGATGATCATGGTTCTGACGATACGCATCGCATTTCCGAGCTCCAATGGGGAAGCCGCCTGGGAGCAGTTTGAGTTGTTTTTTGTTGGGATCGTGGGGAGTGGCAGTGACTTGGGTTAGCGATTGGTAGATTGGGCGAGGTGGCAAAACTTTCCAGGAGCAGCGATGACCCCTATCCCCGAGGGGGAAAAATGATGTTGGACAAGGAATCGCGATGGACCATCTCCTGCCCAGAAGGCGGGGGGGGATTATGTGCTAGGAGACCCTATGCGAGAAGTTGTCCGGGCCGGTGGCGGCAAAGCCAGCATCGTTATTTTTGGGCCTTGAGGTGCCGCTTGTCAGGCGGTCCGGTCGGTCTCGCCTGGGACATCCCTGCAATTGTGGGCTTCGAGATGCCGCGCGAGGGATAGTCCAGTCCATTTCGCTTCGACATACTCGCCGCTGTCCTGAGGCGGTCCAGCCCTTTTGGCTTGAGACATTCTCGCGGTTGTAGGCTTCGAGGCACGCGAGAGGTCCCTCCAGCTTCTCCTCGCACACTCTCGCAACTCAGGGCCCATGGATGCCCTGATCTGAGCTGGTCCATCCAGTTTCGCTTCACACTTTGTCACAGCTATGGGCTCGGATATAACCTGGCCTGAGGTCGTCCAGCCATCTCCGCCCGATCAATCCTCGTTATTCTGGGTTAGTCGATGCTCTTGCCTCACGGTATCTGATCCCGTTCCTCGCTGTTCTAGGTTTGCAGCTGCCGTGGATTGTTCGTTTCCCTTGAGATCTCCTTGCAACTCCAGGTTCATGCACTTAGGTCCTCACCTCACGTGGTCCTGGTCTTTTGTCACCTGGGAGATCGTCGGGGTTGTGTGTTTCGGGGAAGGTTTTGAGAAAACTCTAACACCAGTGCAGGTTAAGTCACGCCATCGGAGGAGGAGGAGGAGAGGAGGAGCGGAAGGGTGAGGAGGAAGAGGAGGAGGAGGAGGAGGAGCAGAGGAGGAGCAGGAGGAGGAGGAGGAAGAGGAGGGGCGAGGAGGAGGAGGAGGAGGAGGGGAGGAGGAGGAGGGAGGAGGAGCAGGAGCAGGAGCAGGGAGCCAGGAGCAGGAGCAGGAGCAGGAGCAGGAGAAGGAGGAAGAGGAGGAGGAGGAGGAGGGAGCGGAGGAGGAGGAGGAGGAGGAGGAGGAGAGGGGAGGAGGGGAGGAGGAGGGAGGAGGAGGAGGGGGAGGAGGAGGAGGAGGAGGATGGAGGAGGAGGAGGAGGAGGAGGAGGGCGAGGAGGAGGAGGAGGAGGCGGTGGAGGAGTAGGAGGTGGAGGGGGGAGGTGGTCGAGCGTCAGAGTGGGAGGGGGAGCTCCACTGGGAGACATTTTGTCGTTTTCGTCGGTGGCGTCCGTTATTGTGCAGGGGGCTGTCGGTGTGAGACGCCGTGGGGGGAGGTGCCGGCGGGAGTTTTTGCAGGGTGGGGAGGCCCTAAAACACCACGCCCAGGAAGTCGAGGTGGCTGGGGATGTCAAACGCGATTGGGGGGTGCCGGCGCGAGTTTTTGCAGGGTGGGGAGGCCCTAAACACACAACGCCCAGGAGGTCGAGGTGGTTGGGGATGTCAGACGCGGTGTGGGATGCCGGCGCGAGTTTTTGCAGGGTGCGGGTGCCCTAAAACACCACGCACAGGAGGTCGAGGTGGCTGGGACGCCCAGGAGGTCGAGGTGGCTGGGGTCAGACGTGGTGGGGGCGTGGTGGGGAGTCCCGCCCCTTTACCTCACACGCCTCTGGGGTGGGCGTATCATCATCAGCAGCATCAGTATCATTATCCTTATCATTACCATCATCACCATTATCATAATTATGCTTATTCTTATCATTACCAGTATCAGCATCGTTATCATCGTTTTCACCGACTTCGTTATCATCATCATCAGCATTATCATCAGCATCATCACATTTGCATCACCATTACCGTTAACATTACCAGTCTCATTATCATTACCATTATGATTCTCACGATTCATGATCATTATTCATAATCCGTTAGCATTGCCAGAAGCATCACCAGCATCATTCGCAACATCAGCATCCTCCTCCTCCTCCTCTTCCTCCCCCTCCTCCTCGTTACCATCATCATCACCACCATCATCATCACCTCCACGACCTTCATCATCATCAGCAGCAGCATCATAATCACCATCACCATCACCACCAGCACCATCATCATCATCATCATCATCATCATCATCATCATCATCATCATCATCATCATCATCATCATCGTCATCATCATCATCATCGTCATCGTCATCGTCATCGTCATCGTCATCGTACATCATCATCATCATCTCACACATCATCATCATCATCATTCATCATCATCATCATCATCATCACCATCACCATCATCATCATCATCATCATCATCATCATCATCATCATCATCATCATCATCACCACCACCACCACCACCATCACCATCACCATCACCATCACCATCACCATCACCATCACCACCCTCACCACCCTCACCACCCTCACCGCCCTCACCACCCTCACCACCCTCACCACCACCATCATCGGCCCATTCCTTAGGACGGCTAGCTTTTCGTGGGGGTCATGTTCTGACAGCCCCTGGGGCCTGCAAATTGCTCAGGCGCCGAAGACGGCGTACACACATCTGGCGCGATTCCCTCGGGTCGCCGGTGGGCGGGAGGTCACCGGGGGGGCCGACGGAGGCCCCTGGGAGCTGAGCCGTGGCCGGAGACGTCCCAAAACTTCGGCCCTCGGACTTCCTTCCCTCCTGCTCCTGAGTCTGGACGCCCGAAATGGGTACGGGAAGAATGGGTACAATGCCCAACAGCAGTTCCTGTCCATTTTGAACAGGATTCGCTGTCCACGCCGCCGCGGCCTGTGTCCTTCGAGACAGAAGGCCGCCTGCCCAACAGCAGCCGCTGTTGGTTTGGGTTTGGGACAACATTTGTTGTTGGGCATTGTACCCACTTTTTCCGTACCCATTTCGGGCGTCCAAACCTGAGTGCCAAGCAGTGGCGAAGTGTCCCGGCGTGGCTATAGCCCTACCAAGCGATGTGCTAAGAACCTGTTGTGGTTTCCACGAAATGTTCTTAGAACAGTTCTGGCTGGGATTGTCTTGTTTTAGCACATGGGGTTTACGTTCTAATAACCTCGTTTTTGTTCTTCGAACGTTTTTGGGTCCTGAGAACATTTCGCGGTAGGACTACAGGAAGGCCGGGACGGTCGGCCCCTGCTCCTGAGCGCCCAGTCTCTGAGTGCAGCCGGCGTGAGGGTGAAGAACAGCCCCCGTTTGGGAGCTTGGCATCGCTCGGATGTGTGCACTTTTCCCTCGGCGAGGACCCTCGAGGAGCACATCCTTGATCATTTGGCGAAGAAGCCACGCACGACACCGAACAAGACACAGGGAATGGACGTCCGAGCGATGCCCAGGAGTGCCCCGTCTCTGAGTGCAGCCGGCGTGGGGGTGAAGAGCAGCCCCCGTCTGGGAGGGGCGCCGTGCTGTGCCTCGTGGCCTGGCTCTCCGCTCGCCCCCTCCGCGGCCGCCCCCCCTCGCCTCGTTCCGCGGCTTCCTTGCACGCGCAACAACCCACGTACGAAACCGAAAAAAGCACAGGGAATGGACGTCCGAGCGATGGTCAGTTTGGGAGGGGGGGCGCCGTCCCGTGCCTAGTGTGGCCTGGCTCTCCGCGCGCCCCCTCCGCGGCCGCGCCCCCTCGCCTCGGTCCCGCGGCCTCCTGGCATTGCGGGCGGAGCCGCGGCGCCGTGCCCTGGTTGAGGAGGAAAGGGAAGAGGACGAGGAGCAGGAGCACGAGGAGGAGGAGAAGGAAGAGGACGAGGAGGAAGAGGACGAGGACGAGGAAGAGGACGAGGAGCAGGAGCACGAGTCGTTTTTTTGGTTCCAGCTCTGGTGGCAGACCGATTTCCAACATGCACACACGTGCAACATCGCGCTCCTGATCATCTTCGTCCGATTGCTGCGCCGAGCAGCTCCAGCGCGAGCGGATTGCCTCTGCCGCGCCGCGACGGGAAAAGCTTGCGATAGGAGGAGGAGGAGGAGGAGGAGGAGGAGGAGAGAGGAGGAGGAGGAGGAGGTGCTCTTCGTGTTTGAGCTCTCCACCCTGGAGTGCTCTTCGTGTATCTCCTTGGGTCCTTGGCTTCGGCGAGGAGGCTCGTGCTCACGATCCCCTCCCCGCTCCCGTGCCTCGATGCCTGGCCTCGTTCTTCAGTAGCTCGTGGGTCCCTTTGATCTCCTCCTCCTCCTCCTCCTCCCTCCTCTTCACCTCCTCTTCCTCCTCCTCCCTCTCCCTCCTTCTCCTCCCTCCTCCTCCGCCCTCCCTCCTCCCTCCTCCCTCATCGTCCTCCTCCTCCTCCTTCTCCTCCTCCTCCTCCTTTGATCTCCTCCCCGATGCATGGCTTCGATGCCTGGTCCCGATCTCGATTCCTGGTCCTCCAGGTCACCCACTTGGGCACGAAGACAAAAGACTGGCTTCGATGCCTGGCCCTCCAGGTCGCCCCCCTGCGGGGCGGCGGAGCGAGAGCGCGAACGTGGCCGCGCGTCACGCATCGCGGGGCGCGATGCGCGAAGTCAGGTGGCCTGGGCAGCTTGGCCTCGATCGCACCCGCGCCGCGCCGCTGGGTCTGCGACGCCGTGGGCCCCCGAGGTGACGACTGCGTGATAGGCGCGCCTGCCCGCCGGCGCGGCCGCGCTGCGGCGGTCTCGCCCCGTCCCGTCCTCGCTGCCGTGGTGCAGTCAGAGTTTGATTGCCTGCGGCGATCGGAGCTTCCTCCATGCCCCTGCTGCTGCTGCTGCCTCCTCCTTCTGCTCCCCCATTCCTCCTCCCCCTCCTTTCCTCCTCCTCCATCCTCCTCCTCCCCTCCTGCCTCCTGCTCCTCTTCCTTGCCCTCCTCCTCTTCCTCTCTCCTCCTCCTCCTCCTCCTCCTCCTCCTCTCCCTCCCCCTCCTTATCCTCCTCCTCCTCCCCTTGCATCCATCTTCCTGGTAACTATCTCCCCTACCGCACCCCCAGACGTGTCGGTAGGGCGGGCCAGGCGGTTCGCATGAGATTCCCGCACCATTCATGATTTCGAAGTTTGGATGTTGCAGCCGTCTCACGGATGGAGGGCGGATGGCTTTCAAAATGTGTAGATCATATCAGCGCCGCGTGCATTCGTGTTAAACATTTGCAGCAGTTTCAAAGATGTGAGGTTGTTCTTTTTCAAACTGTGACTCTCGCTCCAGCGCCGCGCGCATTCGTCTTGAACGTTGGCTGCAGCTTCTAGGATGGAGGGCGCTGACTTGTCAAAATGCGGCTCTCGCTTTGCGCTGCGCACATTCGTCTCCAAAGTTCGTAACAGTGTCAAGGATTCGCATGGTTGAAGTTCCAGGAATGGTGTTCTGGCACGGTCTGGGATTGTCAGGACACAACAGCCACGTTGATTCGTTGTGCTGAAGCCCCAGGAATGGCGTCCTGGCGCGATTTAGGATTGTCAGGATCAGCAGTCACGTTAATTCATGTTGATTCGCGGCGCTGGAGTCCCAGGAATGGTCGTCTGGATGATTGAGGATTCTCAGATGGCCGTGTTCAAAAGGGGCACTGCCCGCAGTGGACATAAATGCTTGTATGGGATTAATGGAGAGGGAACCTGGAGGGAGGGTTATTGCAACATTTTGTTGATGCGTCTTGAGTTTACATTGGTCCTCCTCTTCCTCCTCATCCCCCTCTTCCGATCGTCCTACCCCTCCTCATCCTCCTCTTCCTCTTCCCCTTCCCCTATACTCCTCCTCCTCCTCCTCCTCGCCCTCCTCCTCCTCTGCCTCCTCCTCCGTCTCTTCCTCCCCTCCTCCTCCTCTTCCTCCTCCTCCAGTTCCTCCTCATCTTCCTCCATTTCCTCCTCCTCCTCCTCATCTTCCTCCTCCTCGTCGTCTACAATTACACACTATGAATAGTACTCTCCTCTCTCCCCTGGTGACGTCCGGAAAATATCCGGCCCCCCTCCGCGTATTGCTTTTCCGCAGGATCCCCGGGAATTGGGTTTCCGCTTGGTTTTTGTTTTCAAAATGTTGTTCCCGCTGAAGCGCTGGCCTCGTTTTCGGGTTTCCGCTCGTTCCGACTCGTGCTCCCGCTGCAGCGTTGGCCTCATTTCCGCGCTTCCGCTCGTTCCGCATCGTGCTCCCGCCGCAGCGCTGACCTTCCTTCCAAATAGGCCCAAAAATCTAGAGAATGCCCCCCCGAAAAACCATCAGAAGTTATTACACATTCGGCGTCGATTCGTTGATTTTTTGGGCCACACTTTTGGGCGTCGTCGTTTTCAGGAAGTATCAAGCGGGAGCCCCGTGTTTGCTTTGAGAAGGCGATGTTGGAAGCAGAGCCATCGGGTGCTCTCCGTCAGCCCCGCGTTGTGTAGAGCTTTTCGGGGAGCCCGAGGAGCTAGACATGGAGGCACGACTCCAGACCAGCCCAGACCTCTCGAAGACGATCCACTTACCCTCCAAAGATTGGCGTCAAGCCATGACATGCTGTTCTGTGCTGTGTTCTGCGCCGCTGTCCGATGCCATGCTTTGCGTTGCAATGCTTCGTGATGCAATGCTTCACTTAGCACTGCCATGCCGTGCTATGGCATGCTACGCTCTGCCGTGCTCTCCCCACGCCATGCCATGCAATGATCTGCGATGCATCGCGCACCCTCTCGCGATCAGTGCCCTGCTCGACATCCGACTGTGCGAATAGAAAGGATACCTACGCCATCTAGAGGGATGGGATGGAGGGGCAGGACGCCCGATATGACGCGAGCGCACCTAGCTTGTCCTCCTTCCCCCTCCCCATCCTCCTCCTCCTCCTCCTCCTCCTCCTCCTCCTCCTCCTCTGCCTCCTCCTCTACTGCTACCTCCAACCTCTTGACGCCAAGGGGGCAGCGTGTGGATAAGCTCGGCCCCCATGGAGGCAGGAGCCCTGCCCTGGGCCCCCGCTCTGGCCCCTCGTGGGGATTGGCCTTGGGCATGTGTGCAGACACAGCGTCGTCCGCCTATGGCCCTCGTCGCCACGGGTGGATTCCCTTCGGACTCTCGGTCTGAACGCACCCCGGGACAGGTGGGGGGAGTGGCGGTTGGGGGGCGGATGGTAGTTGAGGGGTGGCCCAGATGAGTGGTGAAAGAAAGGACCCTAAAGTGGCCAATGCCACCCGCCCGAGCGATATTCAATATCGCTTCGTCGTCGTCGTCGTCGTCGTCGTCGTCGTCGTCGCTCGCCCCCCCCCCCCCCCCCCCCCGGCGCGATTTCCCCCCCCCCGTCCCCCCTGCGCGGGCGCGGCGCGGTGCACGGAGCACGCACGGGGGGGGACTGGGGGGGGGGCCGTTACGTCATACCCCCCCCCTCGCCCCCCCCCCCTCCCCCACGGCGCCCGTCATCGCCGAGCACGAAGGAACGCGCTCTTGGTATCGGTTGGTCCCCCCAGCGCGAGCACGCACGCTGGCCGCCCGTGCCAGCCTGGGCGCCCGTGCAGCTGGGCAGCGAGGCGGCGCGCGGCGCCCCGCGCGCTCGCCCGCCGGGAGCGGCTGGGCCGCGCGGTGCTGCGCCAGGTGCGGTTTCTTCGCCGCCGCCGCCGGCCGCCAGCTGGGCCTTGGCATCGCTCGGACGTGTGCATGCATGTTTTTTCCTCGGCGAGGACCATCGAGGACCATCCTGGACCATCGAGCAAAGATAGGCACGCGCGAGGCCGAAAATTGCACGGGAAATGGACCTGGGCCTTGGCATCGCTCGGACGTGTGAATTTTTTCGGCGAGGACCATCCTGGACCATCGAGCAAAAAAGAGCACGCACGAAGCCGAAAATGGCACGGGAAATGGACGTCCGAGCGGCGGCAAGGGGCCGCGGGTGTGCAGCGCGACGTGCCCCGCCGAGCCCACACCGACAGGGGCCGCGAGAGCGCGAGGCGGCTCGGGCGTGGCCCGTTGGATTTTGAGCTCGGCCTCGTCGGCTTTAGCGGTTTCGGCTGGGCCCCTCCAGGCGCTTCTGTTGCATCTTCGGGGGACCTCGCCTGTCCCCCAAAATTGGTGTCTTTTTGAGGGCCCGACGCGTGCTCGATGCGGACTCGACGCGGATTTGGCGTGGCTTCGACGCGGATTCGACACGGATTCGACACGGATCCGACGCGTCCGACATGGATTCGACACGGATTCGACGCGGGCAGGGCCGCGACGGGACAGACAAGGTCCCCCGAGGATGCAACATAACCTCCGGGCGCCGCCGGGAGTCTGTGCGTGCGGGGCCTTGCGCGGTCGGCGGTTGCGATTGCCGCGCCGCCCGCCGCGAGCGATCCCTCGTTCTGCCTTCTCGCTCTAGGGGGGGAATGGCAGCTGGACGAGGCTAGCGGCGTTACAGTCAACCCGCCCAGTAAGGATGGGCAACCTTTCCAAGGGTACCCTCGCATCCTTGCCTCCTCGGTCCATCCGTGGCCATTTTCGTTGGCCGCGCCCCGCACGAAAAGCTTCGAAATGGACGTCCAAGGCTCTTGCATCCTTATCGCGCATCCTTGTGATACGGGTCGACTGTACTGCAAAGCCCCCCCCCAGCGCACGCTTTCGCTTTGCCCAATCATTGCCCTGGTCTGGGGTGTCAACCATGGTGGACGCTTGCGGCCACAGTGCTCTACAGGGTGGTGATGACAGGGAGCTTGGCTCACGAATTGGGCTAAAGTGCCCAAGAACCATCACTGAACTCGTCTTCCTTCTTTCCCTTCCCTTCCCCTCTCACCAGCCCCTCCGGCGCATCCTCCCCCCTCTTGCTTCTGTATGCGCGCTTACTTTTCTCATCTTTTTTTTTTTCTTCCGTTTTTTTTCTTATCTTCTTTCTTCTTTTGTTTTTTCTTTTTTTTTCTTTTTCTTTTTTTTCTCTGTTTCTTTCTGTTTCCCCCCCCTGCGCCTGCTCTTTCGCCTCCTTCTCCTCCCTTTCTCCCCAGCTTTTCCTGCACTGCCCATGCCCCAGACCCTCGTCGCCTTCGTATCTCCGTCAAGGGCAGCATGGGAAGCGCGCCAGTGGATCCCCCGGTGATTGTAAAGGGGAGGGGTGTGCTCGCAGAACCCCTCCTCCGTCCCCCCCCCCCCTCAAAGGGGGGGGGGGGGGGGGAAATTTTCGGACCCCCTACCCTTTAAAGGGGGGGGGGGATTTCGGTCGGACCCCCCACCCCCCCTCCCCCCCTTTGCGCAAAGGGGGGTGGTGAGGGTTAGGGTTTCGGGTTTGGGGTCATGGTTTAGGGTTGGGGTTCGGGGCAAGGTCACGGGTTAGGGTTAGAGTTAGGGTTCGGGTTAACGTTGGGGGTTAGGATTTAGCGTTAGGGTCAGGGGTTAGGGTTTAGGGTAGGGGTTAGGGTAGAGGTCAAGGTTAGGGTAGGGTAGGGGTTAGGGTTAGGATTAGGCGTTAGGGTAAAGGTTTTGGGTTAGGGTGAGGATTAGGAGTTGGGGTTAGGGTTAGGGGTTTGGGTTAGGGTAGGGGTTAGGGCAGTGGTTACGGTCGGGATTAGGGTCAGGATTTGGGGTTAGGGTTCAGGCTTAGGGTCAGGGTAGGGATTAGGGTTAGTATTAGGTGTTAGGGTTAGGGTTTACGGTTAGAGTTGGGGTTCGGGGTTAGCGTATGGGGGTAGGGCTTCGGATAAGGGTTCGGATTAGGGGTTAGGGGTTAGAGGTTGGGGTCAGGGTAGGGGATCGGATTAGGGGCTTTGGTAGGGGTGTGTGGTAGGGAGAAAAGTAGGCGTTAGGGTTAGGGTAGGGGTTCGAAATAACGTTAGGGGTTAGGGTTAGGCTAGGGGTTAGGGGTTGGGATATAGTAGCGGGGCGGGTTAGGATTAGGGGTCAGGGTTTAGGGTTAGGGTGGGGGGTATGGTTAGGGGATCGGGGTTAGGGTTAGGGTTTAGGGTAGGGGTTAGGGTTAGGGTTAGGATTAGTGGTCAGGGTTAGGGTTTAGGGTTAGGGTTTGGGTATGAGCTTGGGGTTAAGGCAGGGGTTAGGGTTTAAGTTAGGGGTCAGGGTTTCAGGGTCTGGGTTAGGGTTGGGGTTAGAGCTCGGGGTTAGGGTTAGGAGTTGGGGTTAGGGGTTAGGGCTAAGGCTTGGGGTTAGGGTTAGGGGCGTTGAGGTTAGGGGTTAGGGTTAGGGTGAGGGTCAAGCTCTGCAGGGCGAGCGGTCATGGTTGGGGGTTAGGGGCAGAGAGTAGGGGTAGTGCGTGGGGATTTGGCTTCGGGTTAGGGTTATGGGTTGGGGGTACGGTTGAGGATGAGGGTTTAGGGGTTGGGGTTAGGGTTAGGGTCAGGGTTTAGGGGTTGGGGTTTGGGTAGGGGTCAGGATTAGGAGTTATGTTAGGGGTTGGGGTTAGGGGTTAGGGTAGGAGGTAGGGTTTAGGATTAGGGTTGGGGTTAGGGTCAGGATGATCCGTTAGTGGTAGGGGATCGATGTTAGGGGTTAGGGTTAGGGGATCGGGGTTATGGGGTCGGGGCTAGGGTTCGGGTTTAGGGTTGGAGTTAGGGCCAGGGTTAGGGTTTGGGTTAGGATTAGGGTTAGGGGCAGGGGTCAGGGTTAGGGGTCAGGGTTAGGATTAGGGCTTAGGGTTTGGGGGTTGGGGTTAGGGTAGGGGTCCGGGTTAGGGTTAGGGTTAGGATTATGGATTAGGGTTAGGAGTTAGGGGTTAGGGCTGGGGTAGAGGTTATGGGTTGGGGTTAGGGTTAGGGTAGGGGCTAGGGTTTGGGGTTAGGGCCGGGTTAGGGGTTAGGGTAGAGGTTATGGGGTTGGGGTTAGGGTTCAGGGTATGGGTTAGGGTTGCGGTAGAGAGTAGGGGTAGGGTGTAGGGATTGGGGTTAGGGGTTAGGGTTATGGGTTGGGGTTAGGGTTTAGGGTTGGGTCGGGGTTAGGGTTTAGGGTTAGGGTCTACCAGGCGTGGCCACGAGTACACCTGGACCGCGAACCCACCTGCGGTGGTCGTCACTCCCACCCGCAAGCCACCCCACCATAAAGATCATCTCTCCCCTGGTTAGAACCACATGGAATGCAACGTCGACGACGACGACGACGACGACGACGGCGACGACTTGTGTGCGATCCAGGTGGCACGCGAGTAGTACATGGAGCGGGGTCGCAACGGGGGCTGGGCTGTTTGTAGTGCACAATATAAGAGATTCTGCACGCATGCTCAGACAAGGCTAGTTTTTGCAGTGCAGGGAGCGGGGTCGCAACGTGGGTCGGGCACTTTGTATTGTAAAATACAAAAGATTCTGCACGCATGCTCAGGAAATGCTTTTTTTTGCAGTAGATGGGGCCGGGTCGCAACCCGGGTCGGGCACTTTGTGTTGTAAAATGTTGGAGATTCTGCGCGCATGCTCAGGAAATGTTATTTTTTGTAGTAGATGAGGCCGGGTCGCAACCGGGGTCGGGCATTTTGTTTTGTAAAATACATGAGATTCTGCGCGCATGCTCAGGAAATATTTTTTTGCAGTAGATGGAGCGGGGTCGCAACGGGGACTGGGCTCTTTGTAGTATAAAATACAAGAGATTGTGCGCGCATGCTCAGGAAATGCTATTTTTTTGCAGTAGATGGAGCCGGTTTGCATAACGTTCGGGTTTGTAGGAATCAGGGTTTAGTAATTATAGGATTAGAGACTTAAGGGTTAGGGGTTAGGATTTAGGTGTTAGGATTAGGGGTCAGGGTAGGGGTTAGGTTTAGGGTTAGTGGTGGTAAGGATCGGGTTCCGCAGCCAGGGGGCGGCGTGGCGAAAGGGGGGGTAGGGGCTATGGTAGGCGTTACGGTCGGGGTTAGGGTTAGGATTGGAGGTCAGGGGTAGGGTTTAGGGTTTGGGTTGGGGGTTAGGGTTAGGGTTAGTATTAGGAGTTAGGGTTTGGGTGTAGGGTTAGGGTTAGAGTTCGGGTTCGGGGTTAGCGTATGGGTAGGAGTTATGGGCTTAGGATTAGGGCTTGGGGTTAGGGGTTAGAGGTTTGAATTAGGGTTCGGGTTAGGATTAGGTGTTGGGTAAGGGTAGGGGTGAGGATTATGAGTTTGGGTAGGGGTGTGTGTTAGGGAGAAAAGTAGGGGTTAGGGTTAGGGTAGGAGTTTGGATTAACGTTAGGGGTCAAGGTATGGGGTTAGGGTAGGGGTTAGGGGGCGTGTTAGGATTAGGTGTCAGGTCTAGGGTTTAGGGTCAGGGTGGGGGGTTAGTGTTAGGGGATCGGGCTCAGGGTTAAGGTTTAGGGTCGGGGTTAGAGTTAGGATTAGGCTTAAAACTTAGGGTTTAGAATTAGGGTTTGGGTCTGGGTTTGGGGTTAAGGCAGGGGTCAGGGGATCGGTATCTGGTCAGGCGTCAGGGTTTCAGGGTCTGGGTTGGGGTCGGGGTTAGGGTTAGGCTTAGGGCTTAGGTCAGGGGTTAGGGTTAGGGGTTGGGGGTCAGGGTTAGGGTACGGGCGAGGGTCAAGCTCTGCAGGGCGAGCGTTTAGGGTTAGGGGTTAGGTTAGGGGTTAGGTTAGGGGCAGAGAGAAGGGGTAGGGTGTAGGGATTTGGGTTAGGGGTTAGGGTTATGGGTTTGGGGTAGGGTTGGGGATTAGGGTTTAGGGGTTGGGGTTAGGTTTAGGGGTTAGGGTTAGGGGTTGGGGGTTCGGGTTAGGGTTAGGGATTAGGGGTTGGAATTAGGGTTAGGGGTTAGGGTACGGGTTAGGGTTTAGGGGTAGGGTTAGGGTTAGGGTATGGGGTTAGGGCTAGGAATCGGCGTTATGGTTATGGCTTAGGGATAGGAGTAGGGGGTAGGGGTTAGGGGTTAGGTTTACGGGATCGGGGTTAGGGTTCGGGTTTAGGGTAGGGGGTATGGTTAGGGTCTAGGGTTAGAGTAGGGGTTCGGGTTACGATTAGGGGTTCGGGTTTAGTTTTAGGGTTTGGATAGGGGTTAAGGGGTTCGGGCAGCGGTTACGGTTGAGGATTAGGGTTCGGGTTCGGGTTTAGGGGTTGGGGCCAGGGTAAACATCAGGGTTAGGGCTAGGGGTTAGGGCTATGGCTAGGGGGTTAGGGTCAGGGTTAGGGGTAAGGGTAGGGTTTAGGGGTCAAGGCACCCTCCCCGCCCGCAAGCCGTCTCGCTCATTCCCACCTGCCCTCCCAGCACATACTTAGCACCCGAGCCTGGCCCGCGCCTGAGCATATTCAGCAGTCGTCTTTGGATGGGCAGCTACTGGGGGCCAACCCGCCGCCGCCGCCCGCCGCCGCCGCCGCCCCGCCGCCGCCGCCGCCGCTGTCCGCCGCCGCCGCCGCC
>CAUYUJ010020816.1:97500-127776 GCA_963575745.1 Prorocentrum cordatum | reverse complement strand
CTACTACTACTACTACTACTACTACTACTACTACTACTACTACTACTACTACTACTACTACTACTACTACTACTACGACTACAACTACAACTACCACTACTACTACTACTACTACTACTACTACTACTACTACTACTACTACTACTACTACTACTACTACTACTACAACTACTACTACTACAACTACTACTACTACTACTACTACTACTACTAATACTACTACTACTACTACTACTACTACTGCTACTACTACTACTACTACTACTACTACTACTACTACTACTACTACTACTACTACTACTACTACTACTACTACTACTACTACTACTACTACTACTACTACTACTACTACTACTACTACTACTACTACTACTACTACTACTACTACTACTACTACTACGTTGGTTCCAGGTGGGAGTTACGGTGGCCGCTTTTTTGTGCGCGGACATGTATTCCCTGACGGGTTGCGAATCTCTCCAGATCTAACGTGAGATACTTTTACACATTACTTTACATTGAACGGCCAGGGCGGGCCACAGTTACTCCCATCCGGCCGCGCGACGGGACACACTAACACCCAACGGGCCACATTAGCACCCAACGGGCCACACTAACAACCGATCGCAGCAGTAGGGGCTAGGGTTTAGGGTTAGGGTAGGGGTTAGGTCTAGGGGGGGTAGGGGGGTTCGGGTTAGGGTTAGGGGTTCGGGTAGGGATTAGGGTAGGGGTTAGGTTTAGGGTTGCGGTATGTGTTAGTGTTGGGAGTGGGGGTTAGGGTTAGCGTTTAGGGCCAGGGTTAGGGGTTAGGGTCAGAGGTTAGGGTTCAGGGTTCGATGTTAGGGTTAGGGTTTAGGGTAGGGTCTAGGGTTGGGGCATGGGTTCGGGTTTGGATTAGGGTAGGGGGTCGGGTTATGGGTTAGGGTTAGGGTGAGGATTAGGGGTTACGATTAGGGTTAGGGGTTAGGGTTAGGGGTTAGTGTTAGGGTTAGGGCATTGGTAGGGTTAGGGGTAGTGGTTAGGGTTAAGGGTACGGTGTTAGGGTTAGTGTTGGGGTTAAGGTTGAGGGCTCGGTGTTAGGCTTGGGGTTAGGGTAGGGGTTAGGCTTAGGGTTAGGGTTAGGGTAGGGGTTAGGGTTAGGATTAGGGGTTGGAGTTAGGGTTTAGGGTTAGTGTTCGGGGTTAGGGTTCGGGGTTAGGGTAGGGGTCAGGGTTAAGGGTTAGGGTTCGGGTTAGTGGTTAGGGTTTAGGGGTTGGGGTTAGGGTAGGGGTTTGGACTAGGGTTAGGGGTTAGGCTCAGGGTTAGGGTTAGGGGTTGGGGTTAGGGTTAGTGGTTAGGCTCAGGGTAGGAGTTAGGCTTCGGGGTTAGGGTAGGGATCTGTGTTGGGGTAAGGAGTGGGGGTAGGGTGTAGGGATTCGGGTTAGGGGTTAGGGTTATGGATTGGGGTTTAGGGCTAGGCGTAGGGTTAGGGGTTAGGGTTAGGGTTAGGGTTTAGGGTAGGGGTTAGGTTTAGGATGAGGGGTGGTAGGGATTGGGTTCTGGAGCCAGGGAACAACGTGGCGAAACGGAGGGAGGGGGGCAGTCCGAATTTCGAGCTCAAAGCGGGGAGGGGGGATCCAGACCCCCCCCCCCTTTTGAAATGGGGGGGGGGGCGGGTCCGCCGCCGGCGACGGATCGGGAACGGGAGGGGGGGGGGGATCCGCCGACGACGGACCCCGGGAAAGACGCGGGGGGGTCCAGACTCCTCCCCCTTTTTGAAATGGGGGGGGGCGGGTCCGCCGCCGGCGACGGATCGGGAAGCGGGGGGGGGGGTTCGCCGACGACGGATGGGGAAAGGGAGGGGGGGGGGATCCGCCGACGACGGACCCGGGAGAAAAGGCGGGGGGGTCCGGACCCCCTCCCCCCTCCTTTGAGGGATCCAGCGGCACGCCCTCGGCAACATGCCTTCTAGTAGTCAGCATGGGTTGGATATGAAAACGAAATGAGAGAGAGAGAGAGAGACGGAACAAAACACATAACTTATAACGAGAGAGAGAGAGGAACAAAAAAAGAGAAGAGATAGAGTACAAGAGAGACAGGGGGAGAGAGAGAGAGAGAGAAAACAAAAAAAAACATGGGAGAGAGAGAGAGAGAGAAAAAAGAGAGAGAGAGAGAGAGAGAGAGAGACCCCCCCAAAAAAAGAGCAGAGAGGATGAGAGAAAAGGAGAGCGAGAGAGAGAGAGAGTCTACTTATATTCAGGGTGTCTTGAGCGCCTCTCGGGGTCTCTTGGGGGTCTCTTTGGGCATCTTGGGGTCTGATTTGGACCTCTTGGAGGCTTCCTGGAACTTATGGGGGGCCTTTGGGGGGCTTGCTGGCTGTCGCGGGTGCCATCTTGGGGCGAAGGCTCGATATCTCGGTTCGTGTTCCTTTGGGGCCTCCCTTGTGCCTCTCTTGGGCCCTACTGGGCCGTCTTGGAGGCTTACTGGACTGTCTTGAGGCCATCTTGGGCTGTCCGGGGCCCTTTTGCTTTTAGAAATCCATGCGACCGATTCCAAGAGCGCCAAGAAGATATGGACAGTATGGCCCTCGGCCCTGATGCAGAGAGCTCGAATGAACCCGAGGACGCTCCAACTCGTGCCTCAGGGCACCATGGCGAATACAGAGAATGTGTGCGTGCATACATATGTATATATATGTATATATGTTTATTTGTATATATATATATCATAAATCCCCGTATATGTATTTGTGTATGTCTGTATTTATTTATTCATATACATATATATGTTGCTAGATGTGTGTGTGTGTGTGTGTGTGTGTTTGCATGCATTCGTACAGAAGGATCTGTATATATATATATATATATATAAGGGGGAGAGAGAGAGAGAGGGAGACAGGGAGGACCCACGCCATCCAATCAAGGAGCTGCCCCCGTCCCCCCCCAGGAAGAAGGGCCACGGGGACCTCCCGCGGATGCGGAACGATGCCCTCCCAGGCCACACGGGCCCCCTCGAGGGCCGCGGCTGCCCGCGAGAGGAGGGCGGGGGCACCGTCCCGCGGGAGGCCGGCCTCCGAGGCCTAGAGGCCCGGCGCCGGGCTCCTTGTTTCGCGGGAGGGGAGTTCTCGTGGGCGCAGCGTGGTTGTCAGCGAACTCTTCCTTGTCCTTCTGCTCCTCCCTGCTCCCTGCTCCCTCCTCCCTCCTCCCTCCTCCTCCCTCCTCCTCCCTCCTCCCTCCGCGCCAGACGGTTGGACAATCTTGTTTGGCGCGGTCCCCCGTTTTAGTCTGGAGCCAAACGCTGGCTGAAGCATTCAGCGTTGAATTCCGGCTCTGTTCTAGATCTCGTCCCAGATGATACGTTTGAATCGCTCATACAGCTTGTGCCCGAACGACCTTGCGTCGAGACCAGTGCCGAGAACAAATGGCTGTTTATTGTCGATCGCCGGTCAAAAACCTGACCGACGGTCAAAAATGAGCCCTCCGTGGCGCGGAAACTGAATGTCACGGAGTTGGTGCGTCACGGACTTAGTGCGCATGGCCTTTAAGTCTCAGTCGCGCACTCTTCTGGTGACGTCTGCCTGGTTGGCGGCGACAACCAGTGGAACTGGTTTGTAGCGCTGCTCTGCATGGGACTCATCGCGGTTGTTGTCTCTAGGTCGGGTCCTTCTGGCATGTTGTTTGGCTGGCTACCTTGTGCCGCTTTGCGTTGCAAGGTTTGCTCTCCAACCTTCGTTGCTGGATGGCCCAGCCTTGCTCTCGACGTGTCCAATCCAATCCAATCCTCCTCCTCCTCCTCCTCCTCCTCCTCCTCCTCCTCCTCCTCCTCCTCCTCCTCCTCCTCCTCCTCCTCTCCTCCTCCTCCTCCTCCTCCTCCTCCTCTCCTCCTCCTCCTCCTCCTCCTCCTCCTCCTCCTCCTCCTCCTCCTCCTCCCTCCTCCTCTCCTCCTCCTCCTCCTCCTCCTCTCTCTCCTCCTCTCTCCTCCTCCTCCTCCTCCTCTCTCCTCCTCCTCCTCCTCCTCCTCCTTTCTCCTCCTCTTCCTCTTCCTCCTCCTCCTCCTCCTGCCATCTCCGTTGCTGTCCCACCGTGCGCATTCTCCCTCCCCCGCGCCCCGTTCCCCCTGACGGTCTTTTGAGCCGCAGGAAAATCATTCGGAATTCACAGAGGGCCTTGTCGGACACAAGCGGCCCACAGTCGCCGAGGGTGGCAACGACAGGCTGCGCAAGATCACGAAGGACACTAGTCGGCATTCGCACTCTTTCTCGAGTATTTCTTCGACCATCGCGCAGTGGGCACGGTCGTAGTGGCGGTGGTGATGATAGCGGTGAAAATGCGATTATGCTGACAATGATGGCAGTGACGGTGATTCTCCGTTTTGAAGTCCATGGCCGATATCGACGATGATGGTGGCGACGGTGGTAATGATGATGATGATGATGTTGTTGATCACGTCGTTGTGGTGCGTGTGGTGATGCTGATCGCAACGACAGGTAATGGCCGAGACGATGCGTGGCGCGCGCGCGTGCACATGGGGGGAGCTGCCTGTGGGGGGAGCTGTCAGTGGGCACTTCCACGGTAGATCTGGTGTTCGGACTCCTTTCTAGGGCCGAGGGGCTTACCTAGGTCACCCCCACCCGCGCGAAGATAATCGCGCCTCGCGCGTCGCGGCCTGGGCTGGAGAGGCGCTCTTCTCCAGGGCGGCGGCGCGAGGGCGCGAAGAGAATCGCGCGTCGCGCATCGCGGGGCGCGATGCGCGAAGCTAGGTGACCTAGCTTGCGGGGATGAGCAGCAGCAGGAGTAGGGGATGACCTGCGGCAGCTCCCACACGCCCCTCCAGCGCAGCAGCGGAGCAGGTATAAGGTTGAGCTCAATCGTTCAAGACCCGCTCCCGTCTCCTTCTCCTCCCCCTACCCCTCGTCCTCCTCCTCTTTCTCCTCCTCCTCCTCCTCCGACCCAAAGGTCTAGGCTCCGAAGAGGCCTGCACCCTAATTCAACGGTGTCCCCTCCCCCGATGCTCGGCGACTGTGCTGAGCCTTCTGAGGAGGTCCGAGCGTTGTGGGAAGGGAGGCTGGAGATTCCTCAAGAGGCCTCGGAGCGGAGTAGCGACCCTGCCCCAGTGTACGGGTTGGTTTTCCCCGAGGCCCTTGATATGTATCGAGTGGCGCAGTTGCACGGCTTCAGCGACCCCCATGAGGCGGTTGTGTTTTGCCGAGCTGAGAGGCGTCTCGAAGAAGAGGCTCGGCTCCAGGCTGGCAGGAGTGAAGAGTCCGAAGAAGAGCCCGATTACTAAGTAATCGGGTCGCTGGATGCGAGAGACTTTCGTCTAAGGCCCTAATGCCCTAATACCCTAATGCCCTCCTCCTCCTCCGTCATTGATCTCCTCCTCCTCCTCCTGCTCCCCCCTCCTCCCCCCCTTCTCCCCCTCCTTTTCCTCCTCCTCCTTTTCATTATCCTTTTCGTGCCCCTTCGTCACTATCCGCTCTCCGTCTTCCTCCGCCGCCCGCCTCCCAGGACGGGCAGGTCACCACGCTGGCCGGCAGCGGTTGGGCCGGCTACGCCGATGGCAAGGGCCTCGGCTGCAGCTTCCACAACCCAATGGGCGTCGCCGTGGGCATCGAGGCCCCTCAACCAGGGGGAGTATATATATATACACACATATAATCATATAAACATAGAGAGGAAACAAACAACAACAACAACAACAACAACAACAACAACAACAACAACAACAACAACAACAACAACAACAACAACAACAACAGCACCAACAGCAACACCAACACCACCACCACCAACAACAACAGCAGCAACACCAACGACAACAGCAGCAACAATAACAACAACAACGACAACAACAATAATAATAATAACAACAACACCAACACCAACAGCAGCAACAACAACAGCAACAGCAGCAGCAACAACAACATCAAACACACAAACAGCAGCAATAACAACGACAACAAAAACACAAACAGCAACGCCAACAACACCAACCTCATCAACAACAGCAGCAGCAACAACAGCAACAACAGCACTAACACATACAGCACCAACAACAACAGCAACAGCAACACCAACAACAACAATAACAGCAACAACACAGCTATACCTAGACATACATATACATATAAGTAGAGAGATACAACACAATTATCCCGGCAAAACAACCTAACAGCGATGTGTAGAAGCATAGCTGGAAACATTGCCTGGTGTTCTCGCAGTCGCATTCGGATTCGCAGTGGTAGTCGCAGTGGCAACATCAGCGGCAGTCGCAGTGGCATTGCCAGTAGTTGCAGTAGCACTAGCTACACTAGCAGCAGCAGCAGCAACAGCAGCAGCAGCAAATATAGTAACAATAGTAGTAGCAGTAGAAGTAGTAGTGATGGTCGTAGTGGTAACAGTGAAGTAGTAGTTGTAGTGTGTGGAGTGAACGAGTAGGGCCCGCAGTTCATGCAAAATGTCTTTGGGGATGCGGTCGCGATGGTCCGAGAAACGTTTGGCCAACTTGTTTTCGGCCCGTTCTTGTTCGGACGTTCCTTTAATTCGCTTCGGTATCCGGCCGAACTGCTTCACGTGCTCGACGAGCGTTTGCAGAGGACCGCTCAATGCAGCACGCTGAGGAGCAGCGCTGTTCCCTGCCGCAGCCTGAGGAGCACCGCTGTTCAATGCATCAGGGTCAGGAGCACCGCCGCCAGACCGAGAACTATCAGCATGTCCTGGCATTAAGGTGTGCAGTAGGCGCTGCGCAGTTCCTTTGAAAGGAAATCTTCGAAAGCAGGGCTGTAGCCAAGAAGGCTACGGGGACGATGATGATGATGAAGATGATGAGTCTTGGAAGTCTGGGAAGTGGAAGAGCACGAAGTGGCGTACAGTTGGCTCCGGGCATTCAAGATGTGGCCCGGGAGCGAAGTTCTGGGAAGTGGAAGAGCACGAAGTGGCCTACAGTTGGCTCCGGGCATTCAAAATGTGGCCCGGGAATTGTGTTCTGGGAAGTCCAAGAGCACGAAGTGGCGTACAGTTGGCTCCGGGCATCCAAAATGTGGCCCGGGAATAAAGTTCTGGGAAGTGGAAGAGCACGAAAAGGCCTACAGTTGGCTCCGGGCATTCAGAATGTGGCCCGGGAATGGAGTTCTGGGAAGTCGAAGAGCACGAAGTGGCGTACAGTTGGTTCCGGGCATTCAAAATGTGGCCCGGGAATGGAGTTCTGGGAGGTCGGAGAGCACGAAGTGTGCGACTGTTTGCTTAAAGCGAGCCCAGCCCTCGCCTGTCCGGCTCCCGCCCAGACCCCCCTGGGGAGTCATCAGATGTTCTCTTTTGACCTCATTAGAAACCTATCAGTCTTCGTTGTTAGGTAACAATATGAATTATGAAAGAAAAGCGCCGTGCACGCCAGAGCGTTGGAAGGACGGTGAAGCGGGCCGTTACAGCACAGTTCCGGCATGTTCTTGCGGCTCTGTTGTGGAATCAGGGTGCAGTTGGCGAAAGAGGCATTGTTCTTCCAGGGTCGCTCCAGATCTTCCTTCCCCCCCTCTTCTAGAGGAGCAAACACTGACGTAAGCATAACAATTCTAAGGTCCGCGCGGGCTCCTCGAATCGGAGCTGGACCCCCTTCCTGGCGCGCGGAGCGGAGGCGCCGCCCCGGGGGCCCCAGCGCCGATCGGGGGAGCCCGCGCAAACCTTCGAGTTGTTCGCCTTGCCTTGCATCCCGCTTTCAGTGCTTCACTTAATTCGTCCCGAACGCGCCCCGCCCGAAGCCCGACCGGCGCCTGCGCCTGCTTCGGCTCGCTTGCGCCTGGTGACTCATCGGCTGGCGCCGCGCCGCCGGCCCCTTGGGGCGGAAGTAAGAGTGGAACGTGGAGGTTGTGGAGCGCGCGCGATTTCTAGGGACATTTTCTTGGGGTTTCACCTTCTTGGGATTTCGCGGGGGGCGGTTGGCGGATCGCGGGTTTGCTCTTGGGTTTTCTGGGCTTTCCTGACAGCATTTTGGACGCCTCTTGGGAACTGTGTCGAGGCCTTTTGGGGGCCTCTCGGGGCCTCGTAGGAGCGAGCGGCTTGGGGCCCTCCTTGGCGCCTCCTCCGGTTTTTCTTGGGCCGACTGCTCGAAATGTCCATTCGGGTTCCCCCTCGGGGCCTCCTCTTGGGGCCGTCCTGGGGCCCCTTTGGGCCGTTTTGGGGGTTTCTGGGGCCGTTTTGGGGCCATCTTGGGCCGTTTTGGAACCCTTTTGCGTGGAAGATGTCTCAGGCCAGGCCGGCGGGAGCACCCGCAGTTGTCTTGTCCTTTCACTTGTATGTGCGTTACCCTCAAGGCGCACGCGTCTCTGTGGAGCGTCCTGTGGTCAACTGCCCTGCGCAGGCACCATTCCGCAGGGGGTGGGTATAACGCTGACTGGCTGTTTTGGTCGCGCATTCCCCTCACATGTTATCCGCCGTTTTTGCTTTGCCCTCCGGGCCATGTGACCACCGTTGCTTTCGTGCACATTCTGAGTTGTGCTTGTGCTACGCCACGCGAAAGACGGCGCAGTTGCTTCAGGTGATGTGACCGATATCGTCGCCCATTTTGAGTTTTGCAGCGCTAGTCGAAGGAGGGCGCAATAACTTCACATGATGGGACGGTGTGTTATCAGTACGTTGTCTCCCAGCCATCTCATCGAACTTGATACCGTATAGTTTACTTTCATGGGGAGGTGTCAGTGTACGACTTACGCAAAGCATCATCCCCGTGACTCCTATTTTGATGTCGGCATCACATATTTGACACATAGTTTGATGCTCGTCGTACTTTTTTGCGGCCTGGACTGGCTCACGTGAGACGTTTCACGTTGTCTAGTTGATCAGTTGTTATCAGAACTTCGATCTTGATACAACTTGAGTTTGAGCCTGAATTGTCTCTCGACATGTTCCCCATTCTCAAGGTTGTCTCTCTGATTCTCTCACGTCGTATTTCGTCGTCGGTGGGGGGCTGCGCTTTCCGTCTCCCCGCAGGCGCGCGTCGACGCCCTCCTCTTCTCGCTCTCTGCTGTCCCCCGCTATCTCCGTCCATCCATTGCTTCTCCCTCTCTCTCTCTCTCTCTCTCTCTCTCTCTCTCTCTTTTTTTTTTCTCTCTCTCTCTCTCTCTCTCTCTTTCTCTCTCTCTTTTTTTTTTTTCTCTCTCTCTCTCTCTCTCTCTCTCACTCTCTTTCTGTTTTTTTTTTCCCAACCATCCTGTGGTGTTGGGTCCTCGTTTTGAAGAGACGGTGCCCCGCGTTCCTCTCCTCCTCTCCTCCTCCTCCTCCTCCCCCTCCTCCTCGCCCTCCTCCCTCTTAGGGTTCGCATGCCTCCCCGCCACCCATCTCGGCACACCCCTCACACGTTTCGTGGCCCCATAGGGAGGTCCACCGAAGGCCCCAGTGGCAGGGTTCGCATGCCTCCCCGCCACCCATCTCGGCACACCCCTTTCACACGTTTCGTGGTCACATAGGAGCTCCACCGAAGGCCCCAGTGGCAGGGTTCGCATGCGTCTCCACCACCCATTTCGGCACACCCCTCACACGTTTCGTGGCCCCATAGGGAGCTCCACCGAAGGCCCCAGTGGCAGGGTTCGCGTGCCTCCTCACCACCCATCTCGGCACACCCCTCACACGCTTCGTGGCCCCATAGGGAGCTCCACCGAAGGCCCCAGTGGCAGGGTTGCCTCCCCACCACCCATTTCGGCACACCCCTCACGCACACCACCCATTTCGGCACACCCCTCACACGTTTCGTGGCCCCATAGGGAGCTCCACCGAAGGCCCCAGTGGCAGGGTTCGCATGCCTCCCCACCACCCATTTCGGCACACCCCTCACACGTTTCGTGGCCCCATAGGGAGCTCCACCGAAGGCCCCAGTGGCAGGGTTCGCATGCCTCCCCACCACCCATTTCGGCACACCCCTCACACGTTTCGTGGCCCCATAGGGAGCTCCACCGAAGGCCCCAGTGGCAGGGTTCGCATGCCTCCCCACCACCCATTCGGCACACCCCTCACACGTTTCGTGGCCCCATAGGGAGCTCCACCGAAGGCCCCAGTGGCAGGGTTCGCATGCCTCCCCACCACCCATTTCGGCACACCCCTCACACGTTTCGTGGCCCCATAGGGAGCTCCACCGAAGGCCCCAGTGGCAGGGTTCGCATGCCTCCCCACCACCATTTCGGCACACCCCTCACACGTTTCGTGGCCCCATAGGGAGCTCCACCGAAGGCCCCAGTGGCAGCGTTCGCATGCCTCCCCACCACCCATTCGGCACACCCCTCACACGTTTCGTGGCCCCATAGGGAGCTCCACCGAAGGCCCCAGTGGCAGGGTTCGCACGCCTCCCCACCACCCATTTCGGCACACCCCTCACACGCTTCGTGGCCCCATGGGGAGCTCCACCGAAGGCCCCAGTGGCAGGGTTCGCATGCCTCCCCACCACCCATTTCGGCACACCCTTCACACGTTTCGTGGCCCCACAGGGACGGTGCCCGGACAAAAAGTCCCCACGCTGACGGCGAGAAGGCAGCCAGACATGATGGCAACAACAAGTGCAATATACATTTGACTCGCCCCCCTCCCCCCCGAAATTCAAAGTTGAAGTGCCCGCATTTTGTCCCTCGCGCGTTGCCTCGCAGCTAACCCCGCCAACTTTGAGTTTGGGGGGGCGGGGGCTACGGATATTTGTTCGACTGAATTCGATGTTAGGTCATGTTATGGTTAGGTCATGTCGATGGTGTGATCTGTCGTTGGATTTGATGCTAGACATGCCGAAGTTGTTTTGTATATTGACGCTTCGTATACATTGACCGTTCAAAGACTTGTAATCATTTTGGAGTTTACCTAGGATGTTCTCTTTTGTAGCATTCTTGTGGGTCTCTGAGGGCCCTCCTGGTTGTCTTGGGGCCCTCATTGGCCGTCTCCAGGCTTCCTCGGGTCCAATCGGCGGCTCCATCTTGGGCGCGCCTCCTTCGAAGCCGCGGGCCCGCTGGCCCCGCGGCTCGGCGAAGGCGCGCCCAGGGGGGCGGCCCTGCTGGGCGGGCGCGGGCTGCCTTCAGGCGAAGGAGGAGGTGAAGTGCATTCCCCTCCCCAAGCGCAGCCCGGACCTCAACCCACTTGACTGCGGCTTCTGGTCCATGATCAACGAGCGCCTGCGGGGCCAGGAGGCGAAGTTCCCGCCGTCCAAGAGGGGGGGCAGGGCCGCCCCCATTCGGCGCCTGAAGCGCACCATCACGCGGGCCCCCTCGGCCACACTTGAGCCACTGGCGAAGTCCATGAAGCGGCGCTGCACCGCGTTGCTGGCCGCGAAGGGCGCGGACTTCGAGGAGTGAGCTAGGGCGCTGCGCCCCCGTCGCATGCCTCTGCTTGCGCACAGCTGGTACAATTGGATAGAACTGGTCGTGGAGCTGGCCATGCACTTGGTCCACGAACTGCTAACCAAAAATCAGGTCCGGCAAAGAACTGGTTGTGCCAGTTGCACCAGCTCCACGCACTTCTCCACGCAAAGGGAAGGGGGGCGCGGGCCTGCCAGGGCGCGTCGTCTGTCCAAGGGCGCGCGGGTTTTTCAAGAAGCTCGGACTGTGGTGACCACCACTATTACGGAACGACTCCCGCACGCCAACTTCATCGTCAACACATGCGCCTCCAGCATCGCCATCGACAACGCCGATGCCACCACCATTGTCATGTGAGGGAGTTAGTTTCGCGCACGTGTGTCACCCGGACGCCTGGGGCATCATATATTCCAACATCCCAGGTGCACCGCCCCAGTCCCTGCCAGGTGCGCCGCGTGCGCCAGGTGAGCAAGGTTTGCCAGGTGCGCGCCGCGCTCCAAGTTCGCCAGGCGAGCCCGCCACGCCCGTCTCCAAGGACGACCCGAGGACGATGGGGCAGCCGCTCTCGCGCGGCCCGCCCGACCCCTGGTGGGGGGAGGGGGGGCGCCGCGCGATGGCCAGTTGCGCCGCGTCGGGGAAACGCTTAAAATTTGTACAACTGGCACAACTTGCGCTTAAAACTTGTTGGGAAAATACGTAAAACTTGTAAAACGCATAAGAAAAGAAACTTTTCAATTTACAAAAAGATATCTTTCTGACAAGTTTTACGAGTCTTACGTATTTTGCCAGCAAGTTTTACGCGCAAGTTTTACGGCATCCCCGCGCAGGTCGTGGACTCACGTCATCCTGACGCCTGGAGCATCACATATTTCAACATTCCAGGAGCACCGACCCAGTCCCCGCCAGGTGCGACGCGCGCGCCAGGTGAGCAAGGTTTGCCAGGCGCGCGCAGCGGACCCTTCCCGTGTCTTTCCCGTAGCCACGTCGGCCCAGGGCGCGCCGGAGGCGCAGGCAGCGCCCGCAGGCGCTGACTCCGGCGACGGGGGGCGCGCGCGCTCGTTGGGCACCATGGCGGAGGAGGGGCGCCGCGCGGGGGCCGCGCCCCCGGCACGCGGGGGAAGCAGTCGCCACCTGACGGGGACCTCGGCGCCATCTGCGACCTCGCCATCTCGGCGGAGTCGCGGCGAGAGGTAGCATGGCTTGCGGAGGGCGCCCAGAGACAGCACATGCATTACTGGGTAAGAGAACGACATCCTAGGTAAACTCCAAAATGATTACAAGTCTTTGAGCGGTCAACGTACACGAAGCGTCACTATACAAAACAACTACGGCATATCGATCGTGTATGAAGTTATGTTGCTACTATCCTAGTTTATGTTAGGTCATGTCGATGGTGTGATCTGTCGTTGGATTTGATGCTAGACATGCCGAAGTTGTTTTGTATATTGACGCTTCGTATACATTGACCGTTCAAAGACTTGTAATCATTTTGGAGTTTACCTAGGATGTTCTCTTTTGTAGCATTCTTGTGGGTCTCTGAGGGCCCTCCTGGTTGTCTTGGGGCCCTCATTGGCCGTCTCCAGGCTTCCTCGGGTCCAATCGGCGGCTCCATCTTGGGCGCGCCTCCTTCGAAGCCGCGGGCCCGCTGGCCCCGCGGCTCGGCGAAGGCGCGCCCAGGGGGGCGGTCCTGCTGGGCGGGCGCGGGCTGCCTTCAGGCGAAGGAGAAGGTGAAGTGCATTCACTTCCCCAAGCGCAGCCCGGACCTCAACCCCCTTGACTACGGCTTCTGGTCCATGATCAACGAACGCCTGCGGGGCCAGGAGGCGAAGTTCCCGCCGTCCAAGAGGGAGAGCAGGGCCGCCTCCATTCGGCGCCTGAAGCGCACCATCATGCGGGCCCCCTCGGCCACACTTGAGCCACTGGCGAAGTCCATGAAGCGGCGCTGCACCGCGTTGCTGGCCGCGAAGGGCTCGGACTTCGAGGAGTGAGCTAGGGCGCTGCGCCCCCGTCGCATGCCTCTGCTTGCGCAGAGCTGGTACAATTGGATAGAACTGGTCGTAGAACTGGCCATGCACTTGGTCCACGAACTGCTAACCAAAAATCAGGTCCGGCAAAGAACTGGTTGTGCCAGTTGCACCAGTTCCATGCACTTCTCCACGCAAAGGGAAGGGGGGCGCGGGCCTGCCAGGGCGCGTCGTCTGTCCAGGGGCGCGCGGGTTTTTCAAGAAGCTCGGAATGTGGTGACCACCACTATTACGGAACGACTCCCGCACGCCAACTTCATCGTCAACACATGCGCCTCCAGCATCACCATCGACAACGCCGATGCCACCACCATTGTCATGTGAGGGAGTTAGTTTCGTGCACATGTGTCATCCGGACGCCTGGGGCATCATATATTCCAACATCCCAGGTGCACCGCCCCAGTACCTGCCAGGTGCGCCGCGTGCACCAGGTGGGCAAGGTTTGCCAGGTGCGCGCCGCGCTCCAAGTTCGCCAGGCGCGCCCGCCACGCCCGTCTCCAAGGACGACCCGAGGACGATGGGGCAGCCGCTCTCGCGCGGCCCGCCCGACCCCTGGTGGGGGGAGGGGGGGCCGCCGCGCGATGACCAGTTGCGCCGCGTCGGGGAAGCGCTTAAAACTTGTGCAACTTGCACAACTTGCGCTTAAAACTTGTGGGGAAAATACGTAAAACTTGCAAAACGTATAAGAAAAGAACCTTTTCAATATACAAAAAGATTTCTTTAAAACAAGTTTTACGAGTTTTACGTATTTTGCCATCAAGTTTTACGCATAAGTTTTTCAAGTTGCGCAAGTTTTACGCATTCCCGCGCAGGTCGTGGACTCACGTCATCCTGACGCCTGGAGCATCACATATTTCAACATTCCAGGAGCACCGACCCAGTCCCCGCCAGGTGCGACGCGCGCGCCAGGTGAGCAAGGTTTGCCAGGTGCGCGCAGTGGACCCTTCCCGTGTCTTTCCCGTAGCCACGTCGGCCCAGGGCGCGCCGCAGACGCAGGCAGCGCCCGCAGGCGCTGACTCCGGCGACGGGGGGCGCGCGCGTTCGTTGGGCACCATGGCGGAGGAGGGGCGCCGCGCGGGGGCCGCGCCCCCGGCACGCGGGGGAAGCAGTCGCCACCTGACGGGGGCCTTGGTGCCATCTGCGACCTCGCCATCTCGGCGGAGTCGCGGCGAGAGGTAGCATGGCTTGCGGAGGGCGCCCAGAGACAGCACATGCATTACTGGGTAAGAGAACGACATCCTAGGTAAACCCCAAAATGATTACAAGTCTTTGAGCGGTCAACGTATACGAAGCGTCGCTATACAAAACAACTTCGGCATATCGATCATCAATTCCAACGACAAATCACACCTTCGACATGTCCTAACATAAACTAGGACAGCATCAACATAAATTCATATACCCACATCCATGAAACAATAAAAACCTGCTTACCCAGACGTCTGGGTAAGCAGGTTTGTATTGTTTCATGGATGTGGGTATATGAAGTTATGTTGATGGTATCCTAGTTTATGTTAGGCCAGGTCGATGGTGTGATCTGTCGTTGGATTTGATGCTAGATATGCCGAAGTTGTTTTGTATAGTGACGCTTCGTATGCGTTGACCGTTCAAAGACTTGTAATCATTTTGGATTTTACCTGGGATGTTCTCTTTTGTAGCATTCTTGTGGGTCTCTGAGGGCCCTCCTGGCTGTCTTGGGGCCCTCATTGGCCGTCTCCAGGATTCCTCGGGTCCAATCGGCGGCTCCATCTTCGGCGCGCCTCCTTCGAAGCCGCGGGCCCGCTGGCCCCGCGGCTCGGCGAAGGCGCGCCCAGGGGGGCGGTCCTGCTGGGCGGGCGCGGGCCGCCTTCAGGCGAAGGAGAAGGTGAAGTGCATTCCCTTCCCCAAGCGCAGCCCGGACCTCAACCCCCTTGACTGCGGCTTCTGGCCCATGATTAACGAGCGCCTGCGGGGCCAGGAGGCGAAGTTCCCGCCGTCCAAGAGGGAGAGCAGGGCCGCCTCCACTCGGCGCCTGAAGCGCACCATCACGCGGGCCCCCTCGGCCACGCTTGGGCCACTGGCGAAGTCCATGAAGCGGCGCTGCACCGCGTTGCTGGCCGCGAAGGGCGCGGACTTCGAGGAGTGAGCTAGGGCGCTGCGCCCCCGTCGCATGCCTCTGCTTGCGCAGAGCTGGTACACTTGGATAGAACTGGTCGTAGAACTGGCCATGCACTTGGTCCACGAACTGCTAGCCAAAAATCAGGTCCCGCAAAGAACTGGTTGTGCCAGTTGCACCAGCTCCATGCACTTCTCCACGCAAAGGGAAGGGGGGCGCGGGCCTGCCAGGGCGCGTCGTCTGTCCAAGGGCGCGCGGGTTTTTCAAGAAGCTCGGAATGTGGTGACCACCACTATTACGGAACGACTCTCGCACGCCAACTTCATCGTCAACACATGCGCCTCCAGCATCACTATCGATAGTTTCGTGCACGTGTGTCATCCGGACGCCTGGAGCATCACATATTCCAACATCCCAGGTGCACCGCCCCAGTCCCTGCCAGGTGCGCCGCGTGCGCCAGGTGAGCAAGGTTTGCCAGGTGCGCGCCGTGCTCCAAGTTCGCCAGGCGCGCCCGCCACGCCCGTCTCCAAGGACGACCCGAGGACGATGGGGCAGCCGCTCTCGCGCGGTCCGCCCGACCCCTGGTGGGGGGAGGGGGGGCGCCGCGCGATGACCAGTTGCGCCGCATCGGGGAAACGCTTAAAACTTGTGCAACTTGTACAACTTGCGCTTAATACTTGTTGGGGGAATACGTAAAACTTGTAAAACGCATAAGAAAAGAAACTTTTCATTTCACAAATAGATTTATGTCTGACAAGTTTTACGAGTTTTACGTATTTTGCCGGCAAGTTTTACGCATAAGTTGTACAAGTTGTACAAGTTTTACGGCCTTCCCGCGCAGGTCGTGGACTCACGTCATCCTGACGCCTGGAGCATCACATATTGCAACATTCCAGGAGCACCGACCCAGTCCCCGCCAGGTGCGACGCGCGCGCCAGGTGAGCAAGGTTTGCCAGGTGCGCGCAGTGGACCCTTCCCGTGTCTTTCCCGTAGCCACGTCGGCCCAGGGCGCGCCGCAGGCGCAGGCAGCGCCCGCAGGCGCTGACTCCGGCGACGGGGGGCGCGCGCGCTCGTTGGGCACCATGGTGGAGGAGGGGCGCCGCGCGGGGGCCGCGCCCCCGGCACGCGGGGGAAGCAGTCGCCACCTGACGGGGACCTCGGTGCCATCTGCGACCTCGCCATCTCGGCGGAGTCGCGGCGAGAGGTAGCATGGCTCGCGGAGGGCGCCCAGAGACAGCACATGCATTACTGGGTAAGAGAACGACATCCTAGGTAAACTCCAAAATTATTACAAGTCTTTGAGCGGTCAACGTATACGAAGCGTCACTATACAAAACAACTTCGGCATATCGGTCATCAATTCCAACGACAAATCACACCTTCGACATGTCCTAACATAAACTAGGACAACATCAACATAAATTAATATACCCACATCCATGAAACAATAAAAACCTGCTTACCCAGACGGTGCCCGGACAAAAAGTGTCCACACCGACGGCGAGAAGGCAGTCAGACATGATGACAACAACAAGTGCAATATACATTTGACTGGCCCCCTTTCCCCCAAAATTCAAAGTTGAAGTGTCCACATGTTGTCCCTCGCGCGTTGCCCCGCAGCTAACCCCGCCAACTTTGAGTTTGGGGGGCGGGGGCTACGGATATTTGTTCGACTGAATTCCATGTCGTATCATCTTAGCGCGATGGGTGTGGACACTTTTTGTCGGGGCGCCGTCTGGGTAAGCAGGTTTGTATTGTTTCATGGATGTGGGTATATGAAGTTGTGTTGATGTTATCCTAGTTTATGTTAGGTCATGTCGATGGTGTGATCTGTCGTTGGGTTTGATGCTAGATATGCCGAAGTTGTTTTGTATAGTGACGCTTCGTATACGTTGACCGTTCAAAGACTTGTAACCATTTTGGAGTTTACCTAGGATGTTCTCTTTTGTAGCATTCTTGTGGGTCTCTGAGGGCCCTCCTGGCTGTCTTGGGGCCCTCATTGGCCGTCTCCAGGCTTCCTCGGGTCCAGTCGGCGGCTCCATCTTGGGCGCGCCCCCTTCGAAGCCGCGGGCCCGCTGGCCCCGCGGCTCGGCGAAGGCGCGCCCATGGGGGCGGTCTTGCTGGGCGGGCGCGGGCTGCCTTCAGGCGAAGAGGTGAAGTGTATTCCCCTCCCCGAGCGCAGCCCAGACCTCAACCCCCTTGACTGCGGCTTCTGGTCCATGATCAACGAGCGCCTGCGGGGCCAGGAGGCGAAGTTCCCGCCGTCCAAGAGGGAGAGCAGGGCCGCCCCCATTCGGCGCCTGAAGCGCACCATCATGCGGGCCCCGTCGGCCACGCTTGAGCCACTGGCGAAGTCCATGAAGCGGCGCTGCACCGCGTTGCTGGCCGCGAAGGGCGCGGACTTCGAGGAGTGAGAGCTAGGGCGCTGCGCCCCCGTCGCATGCCTCTGCTTGCGCAGAGCTGGTACAATTGGATAGAACTGGTCGTAGAACTGGCCATGCACTTGGCCCACGAACTGCTAACCAAAAACCAGGTCCTGCAAAGAACTGGTTGTGCCAGTTGCACCAGCTCCATGCACTTCTCCACGCAAAGGGAAGGGGGGCGCGGGCCTGCCAGGGCGCGTCGTCCGTCCAAGGGCGCGCGGGTTTTTCAAGAAGCTCGGAATGTGGTGACCACCACTATTACGGAACGACTCCCGCACGCCAACTTCATCGTCAACACATGCGCCTCCAGCATCACCATCGACAACGCCGATGCCACCACCATTGTCATGTGAGGGAGTTAGTTTCGCGCACGTGTGTCACCCGGTCGCCTGGGGCATCATATATTCCAACATCCCAGGTGCACCGCCCCAGTCCCTGCCAGGTGCGCCGCGCGCGCTTGGTGAGCAAGGTTTGCCAGGTGCGCGCCGCGCTCCAAGTTCGCCAGGCGCGCCCGCCGCGCCCGTCTCCAAGGACGACCCGAGGACGATAGGGCAGCCGCTCTCGCGCGGCCTGCCCGACCCTTGGTGGGGGGAGGGGGGGCGCCGCGCGATGACCAGTTGCGCCGCATCGGGGAAACGCTTAAAACTTGTACAACTTGTACAACTTGCGCTTAAAACTTGTTGGGAGAATACGTAAAACTTGTAAAACGTGTAAGAAAAGAAACTTTTCAATTCACAAATAGATTTATGTCTGACAAGTTTTACAAGTTTTACGTATTTTGCCAGCAAGTTTTACGCATAAGTTTTACAAGTTGTACAAGTTTTACGGCATTCCCGCGCAGGTCGTGGACTCACGTCATCCTGACGCCTGGAGCATCACATATTTCGACATTCCAGGAGCACCGACCCAGTCCCCGCCAGGTGCGACGCGCGCGCCAGGTGAGCAAGGTTTGCCAGGTGCGCGCAGTGGACCCTTCCCGTGTCTTCCCCGTAGCCACGTCGGCCCAGGGCGCGCCGCAGGCGCAGGCAGCGCCCGCAGGCGCTGACTCCGGCGACGGGGGGCGCGCGCGCTCGTTGGGCACCATGGCGGAGGAGGGGCGCCGCGCGGGGGCCGCGCCCCCGGCGCGCGGGGGAAGCAGTCGCCACCTGACGGGGGCCTCGGTGCCATCTGCGACCTCGCCATCTCGGCGGAGTCGCGGCGAGAGGTAGCATGGCTTGCGGAGGACGCCCAGAGACAGCACATGCATTACTGGGTAAGAGAACGACATCCTAGGTAAACTCCACAATGATTACAAGTCTTTGAGCGGTCAACGTATACGAAGCGTCACTATACACAACAACTTCGGCATATCGATCGTGTATGAAGTTATGTGGCTACTATCCTAGTTTATGTTAGGTCATGTCGATGGTGTGATCTGTCGTTGGATTTGATGCTAGATATGCCGAAGTTGTTTTGTATAGTGACGCTTCGTATACGTTGACCGTTCAAAGACTTGTAATCGTTTTGGAGTTTACCTAGGATGTTCTCTTTTGTAGCATTCTTGTGGGTCTCTGAGGGCCCTCCTGGCTGTCTTGGGGCCCTCATTGGCCGTCTCCAGGCTTCCTCGGTTCCAATCGGCGGCTCCATCTTGGGCGCGCCTCCTTCGAAGCCGCGGGCCCGCTGGCCCCGCGGCTCGGCGAAGGCGCGCCCAGGGGGGCGGCCCTGCTGGGCGGGCGCGGGCTGCCTTCAGGCGAAGGAGAAGGTGAAGTGCACTCCCTTCCCCAAGCGCAGCCCGGACCTCAACCTCCTTGACTACGGCTTCTGGTCCATGATCAACGAGCGCCTGCGGGGCCAGGGGGCGAAGTTCCCACCGTCCAAGAGGGAGAGCAGGGCCGCCTCCATTCGGCGCCTGAAGCGCACCATCATGCGGGCCCCCCCGGCCACACTTGAGCCACTGGCGAAGTCCATGAAGCGGCGCTGCACCGCGTTGCTGGCCGCGAAGGGCGCGGACTTCGAGGAGTGAGCTAGGGCGCTGCGCCCCCGTCGCATGCCTCTGCTTGCGCAGAGCTGGTACAATTGGATAGAACTGATCGTAGAACTGGCCATGCACTTGGTCCACGAACTGCTAACCAAAAATCAGGTCCGGCAAAGAACTGGTTGTGCCAGTTGCACCAGCTCCATGCACTTCTCCACGCAATGGGAAGGGGGGCGCGGGCCTGCCAGGGCGCGTCGTCTGTCCAAGGGCGCGCGGGTTTTTCAAGAAGCTCGGAATGTGGTGACCACCACTATTACGGAACGACTCCCGCACGCCAACTTCATCGTCAACACATGCGCCTCCAGCATCACCATCGACAACGCCGATGCCACCACCATTGTCATGTGAGGGAGTTAGTTTCGTGCACATGTGTCATCCAGACGCCCGGGGCATCATATATTCCAACATCCCCGGTGCACCGCCCCAGTCCCTGCCAGGTGCGCCGCGCGCGCCAGGTGAGCAAGGTTTGCCAGGTGCGCGCCGTGCTCCAAGTTCGCCAGGCGCGCCCGCCACGCCCGTCTCCAAGGACGACCCGAGGACGATGGGGCAGCCGTTCTCGCGCGGCCCGCCCGACCCCTGGCGGGGGGAGGGGGGGCGCCGCGCGATGGCCAGTTGCGCCGCGTCGGGGAAACGCTTAAAACTTGTGCAACTTGTACAATTTGCGCTTAAAGCTTGTTGGGAAAATACGTAAAACTTGTAAAACGTATAAGAAAAGAAACTCTTCAATATACAAAAAGATTTCTTTCTGACAAGTTTTACGAGTTTTACGTATTTTGCCATCAAGTTTTGCGCATAAGTTTTACAAGCTGTGCAAGTTTTACGGCATTCCCGCGCAGGTCGTGGACTCACGTCGTCCTGACGCCTGGAGCATCACATATTTCAACATTCCAGGAGCACCGACCCAGTCCCCGCCAGGTGCGACGCGCGCGCCAGGTGAGCAAGGTTTGCCAGGTGCGCGCAGTGGACCCTTCCCGTGTCTTTCCCGTAGCCACGTCGGCCCAGGGCGCGCCGCAGGCGCAGGCAGCGCCCGCAGGCGCTGACTCCGGCGACGGGGGGCGCGCGCGCTCGTTGGGCACCATGGCGGAGGAGGGGCGCCGCGCGGGGGCCGCGCCCCCGGCACGCGGGGGAAGCAGTCGCCACCTGACGGGGGCCTCGGTGCCATCTGCGACCTCGCCATCTCGGCGGAGTCGCGGCAAGAGGTAGCATGGCTTGCGGAGGACGCCCAGAGACAGCACATGCATTACTGGGTAAGAGAACGACATCCTAGGTAAACTCCAAAATTATTACAAGTCTTTGAGCGGTCAACGTATACGAAGCGTCACTATACAAAACAACTGTGGCATATCGATCATCAGTTCCAACGACGAATCACGCCTTCGACATGTCCTAACATAAACTCGGACAACATCAACATACATTCATATACCCACATCCACGAAACAATAAAAACCTGCTTACCCAGACGGTGCCCGGACAAAAAGTGCCCACACCGACGGCGAGAAGGCAGTCAGACATGATGGCAACAACAATTGCAATATACATTTGACTCGCCCCCCTCCCCACCGAAATTCAAAGTTGAAGTGTCCACATGTTGTCCCTCGCGCGTTGCCTCGCAGCTAACCCCGCCAACTTTGAGTTTGGGGGGGCGGGGGCTACGGATATTTGTTCGACTGAATTCGATGTCGTATCATCTTAGCGCGATGGGTGTGGACACTTGTTGTCCGGGCACCAGAGCTCCACCGAAGGCCCCAGTGGCAGGGTTCGCATGCCTCCCCACCACCCATCTCGGCACACCCCTCACACGTTTCGTGGCCCCATAGGGAGCTCCACCGAAGGCCCCAGTGGCAGGGTCCGCATGCCTCCCCACCACCCATTTCGGCACACCCCTCACACGTTTCGTGGCCCCATAGGGAGCTCCACCGAAGGCCCCAGTGGCAGGGTTCGCATGCCTCCCCACCACCCATTTCGGCACACCCCTCACACGTTTCGTGGCCCCATAGGGAGCTCCACCGAAGGCCCCAGTGGCTGGGTTCGCATGCCTCCCCACCACCCATTTCGGCACACCCCTCACACGTTTCGTGGCCCCATAGGGAGCTCCACCGAAGGCCCCAGTGGCAGGGTTCGCATGCCTCCCCACCACCCATTTCGGCACACCCCTCACACGTTTCGTGGCCCCATAGGGAGCTCCACCGAAGGCCCCAGTGGCAGGGTTCGCATGCCTCCCCACCACCCATTTCGGCACTCCCCAACACCAATTTCGGCACACCCCTCACACGCTTCGTGGCCCCATAGGGATCTCCACCGAAGGTCGGGGGGAGCTTGACACTGGTATCCTTGCGGTACTCGCAGCTTCATATGGTTGGGTCCTTCGTCAGGCTAATTTTTAGAACATCTTTGGGTTCTAAGACTTGTCGTGGTAGGCCTGTAGGAGTGCCGCGACGGTCGGCCCCTGTTCAAAGAGGAAAAGGATGACGAGGAGGAGTGGGGGCGGGAGGGGCGCAGCCGCCGCCAGCCAGTGTTCCCCCGCCCCGTTTGCGCGGCTCCGTGCCTGCCGTCGCCCCCGCGCGGATCTGCCCGGCCCGCGCGCACCGGCAGCACCACGCTGGGCAGTGCGTTGACCGCCCCACGATCCTTGTCAACATATCTGCAACACGACGGCGGGGTTTCGAGCCTTGTGTGTGTGTGTTGTGTTGCGTGCGTGCGTGCGTGTGTGTGTGTGTGTGTGTGTGTGTGTGTGTGTGTTTGTGTTGTGTTGTGTGCGTGTGTTTGTGCGTGTGTTTGTGCGTGTGTGTGTGTCTGTGCGTGTATGCGTGCGTAAATGCGAGTGCGTTCGTGTGTGTGTGTGTGCCCGTAGCATTTTGGCGCCATTTGGTTCAAGCGAGAACTCCAACGTACGCGCCTTACCGCACCATCTTTTCCTCGCGCCACGATGGCCCAGAAGGCGCCTGCCCGAGCGTGCTTGCTGATCCCTCTCCTCGCCCACGGCGTCTTCGGCACGACCGCAGCGGCGGAGGTCGACCCTCAGGAGGACACCGCTCCTGCAGCTCGGCGCGGACGCCGCGAGGCCCGCGTCAGTTCACTGAAGGGCGTGTCTACAGCGCCCCCCATGGTGCTCCACGTGAACACCAGCCAGTAGAAAGGACGACGCCGAGTCGCGGCGGCTGACCACATGGTGAAATTCGGCTTTTGGAACCAGGTGGGGCAGGACATCGATGGCGAAGCCTCAGACGATCAGAGTGGCTATTCGGTGTCGCTGAGCAGCGACGGCAACCGCGTGGCCGTTGGAGCGATCTTCAACGACGGTGCTGGTGGGTCAAATTCTGGTCACGTTTGCGTCTTCGGGCTCTCGGGTAACACTTGGAGCCAACTGGGGCAGGACATCGATGGCGAAGCCTCTTACTGACAGAGTGGCCATTCGGTGTCGCTGAACAGCGATGGCAGCCGTGTGGCCATTGGGGCACGCAGGAACAACGCTGCTGGGTCAGAGCATGGTCACGTCCGCGTCTCCGGGCTCTCGGCACCGACGCCGGTGCCCTCGCCAGCGCCGACGCCCGCACCATCGGCTTCGCCAACGTCAGCACCGACGCCCGTGCCGAGAGCTGCATCTGTGGCTGCTACTGGCAAGCACGTTTTGATGACACTGCTTAATGTAGAAGCCTTGGTGCAACAGTTGGGTGGACGTTGCGCAGACATGTGCTTCCAAGAAGTGAATCTCACAGTGGGCATGGGCGGAGGCGAGGCAGACAGGCGGTCTTCGTTTCCAAGTTCAGGGGAAGGGGATGAGTTGGACAAGATTCGGGGAGTTAGAGCTGAAAGTTGACCGTGGGCACACACAGCTTGGTACCCAGTATCTGAACTTCTACGTCAAGCACCTCGATCGCGTTAGGTTTACCATGGGAGGGTTGCTGGGAGAAGATGATCACACGCAGGCGTCGATGCGTACGGCAGCTTGCGTTCGGCACCTCTCCCTCTGATGCAGGGGGCTAATGGTCTGATGATCTGCGGCAATTCATATTATCAGAACAAAGTTGTGCGGGATACCATTGGTATGATGTTGCCACGACGGACGTTTGGGGAACGATGGAGAGCAGATTTGTCAGTAGATAATGTGATTGTACATTTTTTCATAGCACTGTTTGAATTCCCTCCCTCGCGTTTCCTCCGTCGTCCCTCCTGTCGCTCGTCCCTCCCCCTCCCTCCCTCGGCCTCGCCTCTCGTCCTCGCTTGTCGTGCGTCCCTCTCTCCTTTCGTGCGTCCTTCCCCTGCCATACAGCATCACGCGTTCATGCCACCGCCAACCGGTGCTGAGCCCGCGGCCACGCTCGTTTCACACAATGGCGCCATGGCGCCCGCCTGCAGCGCCCCCGCCGGCGTGCACCTTGCAGGTCCGAGTCCGAGTCCGAGTCCGCAGTGAGTACGGCCAGCATGGATCGGGAGGTTTGCTCCCGCTTTCCATGCGTCGATGCGTACATTACATTGCGTTCTGCACTGTTTTTCCTTTTGGTTCATGAGAATTGAGTCGCTTGCCCGAGATCAGTACGGTCAGCATGCTCAGTTTGCCTCCTCCTGCTGCTCTTCGAGCCGACGGGTCGGGGAGCGCGTTGTCGGCGCGCGCCCCGCGGGTTCGGAGTTGCAATGCTTGGTGGTGCAGAGGTCAGCATGGATTGAATATTTATTAAGGTTTGCTTCCGATTTCCATGCGCCGATGCGCACGTCAGTTTGCGTTCTGCACTTTTCCATTCGTACCGTGCCCGCGATGAGCACGGTCAGCATTGGTCGGGAGATCGCAACATCTTCGGTCCGCAGACATTCGGCCTAGAACAGAAAACAAGCCTCCAGAGCTGTTCACCCCTCCATTGAAGAAGGGGGGCCCTCAATTGCGCCCCGCCCCCTCAGAGGCCGACGCAGAGCATCATGGTGCCCTCTTAGGGGCGCTCTTGGGGCCGTCTTGGGCCCCTCTTGGGGCACCACCTGGGCCCTCTTGGAGCCATCTCGAGGCCCGGCTCCGGTCTCCTGCCACAGTTCTGCCCCGATCGGGGGTCCCTTTTTAATCAAACAACAGCCCGCCCTCGAAGTCCTGGCCCCGGTCCCGTGGCACAAGTCCGTCCCGATCTCGTGTCCTATGTAAAACAATATCCCAGTGCGACCTTACCTAGGAGTTGGAGCCCCTGGGAAAAACAACATAAGCTAAGCTAAGCTAAGATTAGATCAGCTAAGCTAAGCTAAATAAGCTCAGCTAAACTAAGCTAAGCTAAGCTACGATAAGATGATATAAGCTAAGCTAAGCTAAGCTAAGCTAAGCTAAGCTAATATCAGGTAAGCTAAGCTAAGCTAATATGTGATGATATTAACCAAGCTAAGCTAAGCTAAGCCAAGCTAAGATGAAATAAGCAAAGCTAAGCTAAGATAAGCTGAGCTAAGCTAAGCTAAGCTGAGGTAAGCTAAGGTAAGGTAAGCTAAGCTAAGCTAAGCTAAGGTCAGCTATTTTGATTCTCACCCATGGCACTGGGGGAACCGCGGGGCGGATCCTGGGGGAACCGCCCGGGGCGTTTTCCACTGCCCGGCCCCTTTAAGCTAATAAAGTAAGAACCCTTCTAGGCAGAGCCTAGGTAGGGAACAACAACCTGCCCTCGAAATCCTGGCCCCGGTCCCCTGACACAATTCTGCCCCGATCGGGGGTCCCCTTGCTCAACCAAGAACTCGCCCCAGAAATCCTGGCCGCGGTCCCGTGACACAGTTTTGTCCCGATCCGGTGTATCTGAAAACGGTGCTGTTCAGACTCTGGGGCGCCCCCAGACTGGGGGTTGGGGGTTGCTCCGACTTAGTCTCTCGTTGTCCGACTGTGTCTCCTCGCTCCTACCCCCTGCCTCCTTCTCCTGGTCTTCCTCCTTGTTTCTCTTCCTACTCCCTCTTCGCCTGCTTTTCCCAGTCCTTTTCTTCCTCTTCCTCCTCCTCTTCCTCAACCTCCTCCTCCTCCTCCTCGCCCCGAGTGCGCCCAGGAGGCTTCCATGATGGCCCCATGACGGCCCAGGAGGCCCCAAAGACGGCCCCAAGAGGCCTCTAAGACGCCCAAGATGGCCTCCAAGACGGCCCTGAAGCGCCTCAAGAGGACCCCACATTGGTTCAGAGAGGCCCCCAAGACGGCTTCCGACGGCGTAAGACCCGTCAGACGGGCCAGGAACGCTTTAAGGCGGCCAAGGAGAGGCCCCCAAGACCAGGGCGCGTTTCGATTCCTCCGATTCGATTCGATTCGACTTCGATGGATTCCGATTCCGATTCGATTCGATTTCGGATTCCGATTTGGGGTCCGATTTCTTATTGGACGCATACTAGCCTGTCGATTTCCGCCGATTCGACTTTTCCCGACTCGGCTGCTGATTTCCGCCGATCCGATTCATTTCGATCGCCGATCCGACTTATCGATTCGATCCTGGGCTCTCCTGCAAGACGCCCCCAAGGCCCCCAAGAGGCCTAAGGAGGCCTCCAAGAGGCTTCCAAGAGGCCCCCGGGAAGCTCCCAGGAGGCCCTACAAGAGTGCCTCAATAGGCTCCCAAGAGGCCTCCTCCTCCTCCTCCTCCTCCTTCTTCTCCTCCTCCTCCCTCTCCTGATCCTCCCCCTCAGCCTCCCCCAAGTGTTCCCCGAAGAGTTTCCGGAGCGGCTGGGGGAATACATAATCAGATAGCTTGGCCAAGCTGGGGCCCAACGTTTGGCCACATAGGCGCTTCTCAAAAAGGCTGGGGGCGGCGGTGATTTGCCGTAGGCGTCTTGGATCCGCCGCCCCCTGTGCTTGCCACAGGGGTGGACGGCGTGCCAGACATTTTGCTGCTCTTGTTCCCAACCATCCTGTGGTGTTGGGTCCTCGTTTTGAAGAGACGGTGCCCCGCGTTCCTCTCCTCCTCCTCCCCCTCCTCCCTCTTCCCATCGTCATCATCATCATCATCATCAGAATCATCGTCGTCGTCATCATCATCATCATCATCATCATCATCATCATCATCATCATCATCATCATCATCATCATCGTCATCATCGTCATCGTCACCCACGCCCATTCGGCACACCCCTCACACGTTTCGTGGCCCCATAGGGAGCTCCACCGAAGGCCCCAGTGGCAGGGTCCGCATGCCTCCCCATTACCCATTTCGGCACACCCCTCACACGTTTCGGGCCCCATAGGGAGCTCCACCGAAGGCCCCAGTGGCAGGGTCCGCATGCCTCCCCACCACCCATTTCGGCACACCCCTCACACGTTTCGTGGCCCCATAGGGAGCTCCACCGAAGGCCCCAGTGGCAGGGTCCGCATGCCTCCCCACCACCCATTTCGGCACACCCCTCACACGTTCGTGGCCCCATAGGGAGCTCCACCGAAGGCCCCAGTGGCAGGTCCGCATGCCTCCCCACCACTCATTTCGGCACACCCCTCACACGCTTCGTGGCCCCATAGGGAGCTCCACCGAAGGCCCCAGTGGCAGGGGCCGCATGCCTCCCCCCACCACCCATTTCGGCACACCCTCACACGTTTCGTGGCCCCATAGGGAGCTCCACCGAAGGCCCCAGTGGCAGGGTTCGCATGCCTCCCCACCACCCATCTCGGCACACCCCTCACACGTTTCGTGGCCCCATAGGGAGCTCCACCGAAGGCCCCAGTGGCAGGGCCCGCATGCCTCCCCACCACCTATTTCGGCACACCCCTCACACGTTTCGTGGCCCCATAGGGAGCTCCACCGAAGGCCCCAGTGGCAGGGTTCGCATGCCTCCCCACCACCCATTTCGGCACTCCCCAACACCAATTTCGGCACACCCCTCACACGTTTCGTGGCCCCATAGGGACCTCCACCGAAGGTCGGGGGGAGCTTGAGACTCTGGTGACACATGCGTTGGCACGTCTGGGTGGCTATCGGGTGGCTGGAACCGTTGGGGTAATCCGTGGAGAATGGGCTGCCGCTGCTGACCTGCCTTCGACATCTACACGGTGTCTCCGCCACCTCTTCCTGCGTGCCCAGTAACAGGTCTCATGATGCGATGATGATACTGATGTGTTGGCTCGCCCCAGTGAGCTCTCCTCCTCCGCCCGCCACCTCCTGCCCGCGCTGCCCTGTGCCTCGTCCATGCAGTGGCGCGGTGCCTATGAGAAGAGGGGCCTAGTTTGCGTGCCCCCTCCTTCGTTTGATTTCCGTGCGGTACTCGCAGCTGCATATGGTTGGGGCCTTTGCCAGGCTAATTTTTTCCTCTCTTTCTCTCTCTCTCTCTCTCTCTCTCTCTCTCTCTCTCTCTCTCTCTCTCTCTCTCTCTCTCTCTCTCTCTCTTTCTCCGCCCATGTGTCCTGTCTTCTTTCCCCTCGCGCTTCTGTTTGTGCGCGTTGTCACCGTGCGCGCATTCATTATGGGGCGATTGCTGGGAGCTGCGTCGCGCCGAACGGTCTTCGCTCCGTGTTCTGATGCATCTGAGCGCGCGGGCATTGCTCGCGAAAAGAAGTTATGCGATCGCGCTGCGGAATTGCAACGCCCTTGCAAAGTTGCGCGATGCACGGGCCCAGGCTGGCCAGCTGGCTACCCGACTTCGGTTCACGATTTCGCCATCGCAAGCGACGGACCTCATGCAGGACGCGCGCGCCACCTCTCCCTGGCTCGAAAAGAGACTAGAGAATCAGAGGCGCCAGAAAGGCGCGGGTCGGGGAAGTCCTTGCCCGTTTGGACCGCGCGCAAGTCGCAAGGTGCACATCGCGCCGGGCAAGCAGGGGCCGAGTCTATTATGCGCGTGCAGACGACTGCGAGACGTCGATGGTGGGGGCCCATAGGCGCCCGCAGGTGACCCATGATCTTCAGATTTGTTTCCCGGTTGACGGTTGTCGCAGTCTCGTCCAGGTCGCTCTTCCTCGCCGAGCTCGCAGCGGCCGCGACTGCAGGTGGAGTCCTCGCGGCGGGGCCCGCAGCAGCTCCGCGTAGATCTCAATTCCTTTTCTTTTGCAGCGTATGGGCGCGGATGTCCCTCTTCGGGGAGGTCTTTCCTCTTTTCTCTCTTCCTCCTCCCCTTTTTCCGCGGCATCTGGGGGTCGCGGGAATTCAGCCCCCCGCGTCTCTCTGGAGTCGGGTCCGTTCCATTCTTTTCTTCCCCCTGCATCTCGTCGCAAATACGGGGCCTTTGCGGGGTGGTCGCAGCCCTGGAAACTGGCACCTCTCATCACGGAGCATTAAAAGACATGCTTGATGTGGCCAGAGTCCTCCGTCGATATGAGCAGCCGATTTTGGGCGGGGCCGGCGCGCCCCTAATCGTTGAGAGCAGCCCTGTTTGGGCGGGGGCGATACTTCCCTCGATCGAATTTCTTTTTCTCGCGTCCTGTTTTCCCGTGGTCTCGCGTCGGGGCGGGGGCGGCGGCGCTGTCGACAACCCCGCCCGTCTGGGTTATTGAGCCTCGAGGAATCGGTTTCACTTTGTTTCGCTGATCGGCCCGAGCTCGCGCCCCTCGGGTCGACTGGGCGCTGATCCGCCCCCCCGCAGGCGCGCGTCGACACGTTCGTTTCTTTCCCGCGCCTGCGTCGGGAAACGCGAGAGGGTTGAGAGCGAGCCCCGGAGAATGCCGCGAAGCTGGCGGGCGCTCAAGGGCTGGGTGAGCGCGGTGCCTCCGCGCGCTCGGGCGCCCCATGCTTTTCCCGCGACGGCAAGCTGGAGATGGGCCTCGCGGTCTTGATGTCGCGGAGCACGCACTGTCACCCAGGCAACCTTCTCGCCGCGGGGCCCAACGACCTGATCCGACCCGACGCCGCGCGCGGCCGCTGGGGAGTCACCCTGAACCCCTATGGGAGGGACCCCAAACAAGGTCAACGAGTTCGACCAGAGCTGCACGCTGGATCACGGCTTCTGGAGGACGGTGCACGGGCTGCTTGAGGCGTTGAAGGCACGCGCGGCTGGACAGCCCCTCCGGCGTTTCAGCTACCCCGTGCTGGCGCGAGGTTATATCGGCAGTGAGCCAACGCGGTGCCGTGCCAGGCCAGACATTCGGGAGCTTCCCACGACAGGATGAAGGGCCTTCGAGACGTGGCCTCCATCGAGCGGCGGGGATGTTGGAAAACCGACGAGAGCTTACAGCGATACGAGAGACATGACCTGCTGAGCAAGACCTGGGAGCAGCTGCCCGCGCCATGTCAGGGCCAGGCCGAGTTGTACGAGGAGCGTTTCGGGGACATGTTGTTGGGGGGGCAGGCCGCGCCCGTTTTCCTTCCGAACTAGATGGCGAACCCCGCTGGATAGTTGTGCGGGGGCCGCATAGCCGCAGTCTGGGGAGAGCCCTCGGTAGAGGAGGTTCCCGCGTGAGGTGCCAGAGCCCTGTCGGCCGTGGTTTTCATGCCGAAGCGCTGGTGTCAGATATCATTCGCGAGCGCGCGCTACGTGTGATTGCCGAGTCGGGCTGGTGATCTCTCGCCTTC
>CAUYUJ010020816.1:80000-92500 GCA_963575745.1 Prorocentrum cordatum | reverse complement strand
GGATCTTCGCGAGCGGACCGCGGTGGCGAGGAGCCTCCTGGAAGTCCAACCTGCTCGGAAAGCACAGAGCAAGACCCACTTCCATCCTTACAGTGGGGGCCCATGCCAAGAAGCACTCTGCTTGCCTCCAGGGTGCCCTGGGTCTCTTGGGCTTCGATGGTTCTGCCACGGGGAGCGCGACGTTCCCACACCAGAAGCCCATGGACGTCCTGGGGTCTCAGGGTCGGGTTTCTCGTGGAAGGTTTCTTGTGGTCGGGCCTCCACTGAAGTACAGTGGGGGCGCGCATCAAGAAACCATATGCTTTTTCGTCAGGGCGCCCTGGGTTTCCTCGCTCCGCGCGCTGCGCGGTGACCTCCTCGCGGCCGTCGAAGAAGCCGGTGCGTTCTGAGTGCCCTGGGTTCCCCCTGCTTGCATCTTGCGCCTGAGGGCTCGGTTTCTTGCGAGGGTTTCCTGCGACCGCGCCCGCACTGTATTCCCATTCTGGGGCGCAACTGGCCGATAGCGACCACATCCTGGGGAGGTCAATTCTACCCACAGAGAGCAGTGTAATGGCATATTGTGGCTGCCTTGTCGCGTATAGGTAGGATGGGGCGCGGCGCACGTCGCCGCTGCGACATGCGCGCGTGTCAGGAATGGGGCGCGGCGCGCATCGCGACCTGCGCTGCTGCCGCCAGCGATGCGGGAGCACGTGGCAGGAACGGGACGCGGCGCACCTCGGGCCCCAGACCTCGCCAGACGGTGTGTTGTCGACGATGCCGAATGCGCTGTAGTAAAGGGACGCAGCGCAGGTCGCGCCCCGGACTCCGTCGTCGGCGATGCAAGCTGCGCGGCAAGAGCTGGGACGCGGCGCACATCGCGCCCCGTCCTCCTCGCCGGCGGGACAAACAAACACGCACAATAATGGGACGCGGCGCGCGTCGCGCGCTGGACTTGGCTCGCCGCGCGCTGAGCTTCTTTTTGTCGGCGCTGCCGAGACGATCTGACAGGAATCGGGCGCGGCGCGCCCCGCGCCCTGGACAGTCCAGGGCGCGGAGCGCGCCCTGGACTGTCCAGGGCGAAAACAAAATGCGTGGGAGGAACTGGGGCGCGGCGCACATCGCGCGAGGGCCGCGTGCGCCAGGCGTCTCGGAAGCCCTGGGAACGCCCAAGTCCGATCGGGTGTCTACAGTGCCGTTTTTATACATGCTCCGCGTGCGGATCATGTATTGAACATGCAGGGATTTAGTATCGGGCGAAGAGAACTATGCACATGCACCGATCCTGGCAATGCCCATTTTTGACCCAGGATCGGTGCATATGCCTTCCTGGCCAAGGCAGGAGGGCGTATGCACCGATCCTGGGCTCAGGATGGGCCTGGCCAGAATCGGTGCATGTGCATAGTTCTTTTCCCTCTAACAACGATGAGTATTTAACTCCTATGTGTTAAAAGCTCCCCTGTAGGGTCGGTCGCCCAGCGCTCCTCGGGGCCCAGCACTCGAACCGCCGACCCCTTCGCCCTGCGGCCGGCCCGGGGGGCCGGTTGAGTGCGCGCGACGCCCAGCGCATTGTTCAGGAGGGGAAAAAACACACAGACACAATTAATCGTCGATTCCCCAGAAAATATGGGAAAATATGGGAAGTGGGGGGAAGACAAAAACTTAGAAAATATGGGGAAATATGGGGAATATGTTTATTTGTGTGTATTTATTTGTGTGTCCTGGGGCCCCTTCAATTGTTTCTGCAGGTTTCAGGCGGCCAGCCCTCATGGTGGGGCATTGCGCAGTCCCGGCTGGCCTCAACAGGCCCCCCGAGAAGTCGGGTGCGGTTTCAGCACTTTTCTAGACCTCGTAGATTGGGTCGGAGTAGATGGGGTTGGAGGATCGCGCCGCGTCGCCGATGCATTGCCGATGCGGCTCGATGTGCAGCCCGATTTGCTTCACGTCGACGTCGCCGATGCATCGCCGACGTCGATGATGCGTCGCCGGTGCATCGCCGATGCATCGCTGATGCATCGCCGATACATCGCCGGTATATCGGCGATGCGGCGCGATCCTCTGACCCTATCTATTCCGACCCCATCTAGGAGGCCTTTAACTCGGGGGCGGCAAAGAGGGGGTGATGACTAGGGGAGGATGGATATCATGGCGTGGGCCATGATATTTCCACAGATTTCATGGCGCTCTTCTTATTCCATTACGTCCCTGGCCCCCCCGCTGGGCCGCGCACATGCCGCCGGTCATGATTTGCACCCCCCCCTCTTGGACACCCCCCTCTGGTCAGAGCGTGAATTACCTACCACGCTTTCGCTTCCAGGCAAAACCAAGTCATACCACACGCCTCCCCGTCGAGCGGCCTTACCAGTGCGGGCCGTAATTTGGCATCGCTTGAGGGAGGAGGGAGGAGGGAGGAGGGCGGAGGGAGGAGGGAGGAGGGAGGGGGAGGAGGAGGAGGGGGAGGGGGAGGAGGGGAGGAGGGAGGGGAGGAGGGAGGAGGGAGGGGGAGGAAGGGAGGGGAGGGAGGGGGGAGGGAGGGAGGGAGGGAGGGAGGGAGGGAGGGAGGGAGGAGGAGGAGGAGGGAGGAGGAGGGAGGATGGAGGAGGAGGAGGAGAGGAGGAGGGAGGGGGAGGAGGAGGAGGAGGAGGTAGGGAGGAGTGGAGAGGAGGAGTGAGGAGGGAGGAGGAGGAGGAGGAGGAGGAGGGAGGAGGAGGAGGCGGAGGAGGAGTCCCAGATTCGGAAGCTGGGCGAGGGCTGCTAAAACCGTGGCTGCTGAAACGGCCCTCCCGGAAGGAAAAAACAGCTTCCCGGAATGAGGCGCGGCACGCGAAGCAGTCAACGGGCTTCTTCCCGGAAGGACGAGGACAACTTCTCGGAGGTCGATTTTAGCAGCCACGGATTTAGCAGCCCTTGCCCGGCTTCCGACTTGTGGAGGCCAGCCGGGACTGCCTGGGAGGGCCGTCCGTGCGCAGTTTCAAGCCGGAGCTCTGCCAAACCATCACGGGGCCCGTGTGTTGTGCAGACAGGTCGGCTGGCGGGCTTTGTCCTGTTGGGCGCGTTGTCGCGCACGAGGGGGAGTTCTCTACACTGCATGTGGTCTTTTACTTCGTCGTTGTGTGTGCCCCGATGCACGATGCAATTGATCATTGAGGATAAAAAGAACCCCTATTCCTAATAACACGATGAAGAGGTGGCCTGACTGAGGTCCCCGTCTTCGGGAAGATACATCTGGGCGGTTTGGTTCGATACGTTTGCAGAAAAGACACCCTATCCCTAGTGTTCCTGGCCCCCCTAATTTAGGAGCTCTCCCAAGGGGTTCGGGTTCTCTGGTCAATCAAGTGAGGCCCATTTCAGGTGCAGCCAGCCGTGCCAGCCGCGGAGGCACGAAGAATAACGGCGCTTCGCGCGTCGCGGCTCGGGCCGGAAAGCTGCCCTTCTCGAGGACGGCGGCGCGAGGGCGCGAAGAGAACCGCGCGTCGCGCATCGCGGGGCGCGAGGGCGCGATGTCAGGCGGCCCGGGTAAGACGTGAGGTGCGAGGCTGGCTGGAAGCCGTCGCCCGAGCCCCCGTCGTCCCATGCGCAGGCGGCAGGCTGTCACAGGTGCCGTGGGGACGCTCACGATTTCTGAGGGGGAGGGCACACGATTTCTGAGGGGGAGGGCGGGGTAAACTCTGTCCAGGAGCTCCAGAGCGAAGTGAACCCCACCCTCCCCCTCAGAAATCGTGTGGGGTAGGGGTAGGGTTCGCATGTGGTCCCCTAAGTGGGGGTAGGGGGGAGGGAGAAGGCTTCCTAGCAGCACCCCTGCTTCTTAGGCGGCGCGGGCCTTGCCTGTAGACGTAAGGCCGGCGCCTTCCGGGAAGCAGCCCCCTTTCCAAGAAGCCTTCCTCCCCCCCTCCCCCCCTCTGCGCGCCGCCAATTTTCAGTGCCAGCATGTCCTTGAGGCCACCCTCAGGGGCGCGAGTATAACCGTAAGTCGGGTCGGTCCCTCTACAGGGGGAATATTCAAAAACAGTTAAAACATAGTCTGGGGACGGACTATTTTTGGAGTATGTTTTGACCATTTGGGGATAGTGTTTGACTATGTTTTATTTTTCGTCCAACATCCCCCTGTAGGGGGACAGGCCCGACCGAGATAACCGCGCTTCGAACGTCGCGGAATGGGCCGCGGGGCTGTCCTTCCCCAGGTTCGCCGCGTGGACACAAAGATGGCCGCGCAGCGCGCATCGCGGGGCGGGGTGCTCCTCCTCCTCCTCCTCCCCCTCCTCCTCCTCCTCCTCCTCCTCCTCCTCCTCCTCCCCCTCCTCCTCCTCCTCCTCCTTCCTCCTCCTCCTCCTCCTCCCTCCTCCTCCTCCTCCTCCCCCTCCTCCTCCCTCCTCCTCCTCCTCCTCCTCCTCCTCCTCCTCCTCCTCCAGCCGCTGCAGCGGCCCAGACCACCCCCCTTTCCCGCGGCACTTCAGTACACTTCCTTACAACGTCAGGTGTTTCAGCGGCATGGCTTCTCCCTCGAGGGGCTCTCCTCGCCCGTGAGAGAGGGGGTCGGGCCCCTCGCGCGAGGCGCTGGCTCCTCGCCGTGAGCGCCTTCGCCTTCCTGCAGCTGGGCGTGCTTGGCGCCCTGGTGATGGAGAGGACCCGCCCCCACGCTGAAGATGGCAACACATTCACACTTCGGACGTGCGTCTATAATCCCATGTTCCTGACGGGGGCTACGCGGGCATCGGAGGTCTCTGACGAATTCAAAAATATTGGAGCTATCATGCTGCCAGGTACCTCCCGTCGCCAGACAGAGGACACACACTCACTTTTCCTTCATCCTTATCACTGGGAACTGAGTTTCGGGTGGACGAGGGCCTCCAACAAGAGTTGCGGGGTGTCGATCTTCCTCCACCAGAGGCGCTTCCCGAGGAACTTCATTCGTAAGATTTTCACGCTGCCCAGTTTCTTAAGCGGACGTGGCGGAGCAGTACGTTTAAAATCACAGACCTCGGACGTTCTATTCATGGTTCTCTACTTCCCCACTCTTCCGTCGCTCCGCGGCGGACGTACACAGTATCGGAACGTCGTGCTGGGACTTTGCAACTGGGCGAAGTCGGTCATCAACGGAGTGGGCTCCAGGTGCACACCGTTTGTCGGCATCGATTTGAATGACCAACTGGGCTTCTGCGCAGACGACACGCTGGACGGCGAGTGCGTCACGGCCCCACGGGACACCAGTACACACGGAGCCGATTGGGACTGGGAACGGGAAGCCGAAGCACACGTGGGCCCTTGTGGTGCTGAGTTGGAGCACTTCGCTGGCAAGCATTGGCACCAGGTTCTGAGGGACACGGCGCTGAGCGCGATCAACACGCACTACCCAGCTGGGCCAACGTTTCACGGGCCACTGGGACACACGTCGCGGATAGACTTTATCCACGCTCCGACGGGCTTGCTTCCTCACGTCCGAGTCTGCCGCGTTCTTCGACCTGCGGGGAGGCGGCTCCAGCCCGTGAATACCCTGGACGACAGGGACCACCGCCCCGTCTTCATGGAATGCAGCCACCGCTTCGAGGCCAGTTCTACCCAGAGGCAGTGCTGGGACTTCGATACCATGTTGCGCATCCTGCGCGGCGGTGAGGAGTGCACCTCTGCGGTGGAACGGGTCCACGAAGCCATCCTGACCATCCCTGAAGATGAATGGGTACGGCTTTGCTCACGGCCTACGACAGACGAGCTGTGGAACTCTATTTCGGTGCTGCTCAGGGAGGCGGCGCTGACGGAGTTTTTACGCCCTTCACCTTCGGCGGCTGAGAAGTCGGTTCTGGAGAAGCTGCGTTCGGAGGTCCTGGCACGTCGCCGACGGTTGCGTGAACTTCATATTGGCCGAGACTCGGAGGCACGTGCGGACGTCGAACTGGAACTGGCGAGGATCACGTTCAGGCTCAGGCAGCTGTCACGCCAGATCACCAAGGAACGCAACTCCCTGCTGGTCGGTGAGCTCAACTCCGCCTGGAGGGAGCATGACCACTTCGCCGTGCAGTCTCTGCTTCGGCGACTGGCCCGCAAGGGCAGAGGGCCCCGACAGCGGAAGTACTTCAAGGCACGAGAGGAGAACTGCGAACCACAGGACATCGCCGACTTCCTACGCTTGCCCGCTCCGCAGGGCGGACTCTCGGCGGTGGACTGCGACCTACAGGCGGAGCTGACGGAGCGCTTCGACCGCACCTTCGAGGGGGACGAGGCTCACCGCACGGACCAGCAGCGCTACGACACGATGCAGATGGCAGATTTAGAGACGGCAGATCAGGACCTTTCGGGCGTCATCAGGGCGCTCCGCAGGGCACCGAAGAGACGAGCTACACCCGCGTGGAGTATGCCGTCGGAGCTCTGGCTGATCCTGATCGACCCCGACCAATGGCACAAGTTCAAACGTGGTGGAGTGGGTTCGTGCCCTACCCCTGCGACGGCACAGGCCTTCAGGGAAAGAATGCTCGACATCATCGGATCCTTTCGGCGGACTTCCTCCACCCCACTGGTCTTCGACATCTCTCACATCGTGGGCCTGGACAAGGGCAATGGCAAGCCAGGACCGCTCGGACAACGTTGGATACATCTCTTCTGCCCGATGGGCAAGGCGTGGAACGCCCATCTTTGGAATCGGGCTCGTCGCCACCGTGACCCACTTCCGTATTTTTGTCACGGCTTTGCTCGTCGCCGCCGGCGTGAAGACGCCATCGCGGTGCAGGACTGCTTGAGCTGGAGGCTCCAGAAGTTATCGCTATCACACGCCATCATCAATGAAGATGCCACGAACGCTTTCGCCAGTACGACACGAGAGACGATCTTGAATTGCCTCGAGTCCCTCTACCTCCCCGAGGACGTTAGGTTCCAGCACTCTCGCACGATGCAGACGGCGATGCAGATCATGGGACCCGACAGGCCCATCTCCCTCAGGCCTACCTCTGGGGAGCTCATGGGACACCCTAATCCTGCCAGAGGCTTCCCGTATTTCTATCTTCAGGGCCTGGAGGCTTTTCTGAGCTGGAGGGCGGGGACGAGCTCGTACACGTATTCACAGGCGGAGGAGGTGGACGGCACACGCACGGACACGGGCATCACACTGTACGCCGACGATATCACGAAGACGGTGATCCCAGGAAGAGGACCTGAACCCTTTGGAGGAGGAGGAGAGGCACGTCACCTTACCGCACTGGCACAGGCTAGCAGCAGTAAGTTAGCATCCTCCCTGGACGGCATCGGCGTGGGGCTCAACGAGGGCAAGCGAGTCACACTTGCTAGGTTTTTTGGGAAAGGCTGCATCGCCCAACGCCGCCTCCTGCATGCAGGCACTCTGCGTCTCTCTGGGCAGCTTGGCAGATTTATGCGCATCCTCGGCGGTTGGCTGACGGTGCAGGGATCGTTGCAGATTGAGAAAGGAAAAAGATTCCAGGCTGGACGGACTGGCCTCGGCATCATCTCTAACTTCCTTGTCCACGAGGCTGCCCGCGGCATCAAGCGCATGGCCATCCTCTCGTATGTGCAAGGTGCTCTCTTGTCGGGGATGGAGGGGAGGGTCCCAGATAAAAGTTTCACGGTCGAGGGTGACAAGATCATGATGAGGGCGATGCGTAGGGGTCTCGGGGTCAAGGGCACCGAGGACCACGACGGGGTGCGCTGGAAGTGGAGCTCTCATAGGGTATGGGCCTACTGGCAGATCCTTCCCTTGGCAGACGAACTGCGACTTCGGAGGCTACGCTGGTATCAGTCCTGGATTAAATACCCTAGCGCTCACAGGCAGGTTCGGGCATGCATACTAGGCACGATCAATGACATACCTAGCATGAACGACGACTGGACCATCCACGAAAAGGCTAACCCCTGGGCCCGTCAGGTACTTGAGGACCTCCAGTTTGCCAGAAGCCAGTCTGAGGAGTTCGCGGATTTAGTTCCAGAAGATTTTCCTCTCTTGGGTCTATTTTACACTAAGGAGTTCGACGACTGGGCCTCGATTGACCTCACAGTTATCAGGGCCACCTATTTTGCTAAAGCGATTGCACCACCTAGTGGGCCCTCGGTGGCCCCGAGTATCGTGATGGAGGAGGAGGTGGAGGAGGAGGTGGACGCCCCTGGCGAGTTCGTCTGCAATCTGAAGTACTCAGAGGGGCAGCGGTGTGGTGACACCTTCACCAGCATGAAAGCTCTTTTATTGCATGCAGGCAGAGTTCACAAAGTTCGAAACGAGGCAGCACTTCTCACGGTCACGAACCAGTGTTTCAGGTGCCTCCAGGTTCTCAGCACTCGGGAGAATGCTCAGCGACATGTTATGAGGTCTTATGCCCACAATCGCTGCGCTCTTGGACGCAGTAGCTACACGGCGGCAGAAGTTGTTCAACCTTTTTCACTCGAATGCCCCGTATGCAGCTTCACGGCTCAAGATCTCCGACAACTGCAAGTACACATACGCACACACTGTGCCCTGGGTGCTCCTACTCTCCCTCGGCCTCGACTTCGACCGCGGCATGTCGCAACCAGACGCGGAGTCCATGGGCCTGGAGCTGCTGATCAAGAAGCACAAGCGCAAGGCAGGCGACGGCGAGGACCTCGGAGGAGCACCCTCGGGGAAAAAAAAGGCCAACCTCGGGGACGCAGCAGACGAGGCAGAAGACGGTCTTCAGCAGGTCGAGGGGGCCCTTCGGGCTCGAGACATGCAGCAGGCCATATCGATTTTGCTCCAGATGGCGTGCATGCACGCGCAGCTGCTGAGGGACCTGGCGGCGTCGGAGTGGGTGTGCCTGGTCGTCCCGACGCTGAGCTTCCTGGTGGTCGCAGGGCGAGGAGCAGGCAAGATGTACGCGGAGGCGGCAGCCATCGCGGCAGCGAAGCCCCACCTGGGGCCACCACATTTGTACATAGCGCGCGGCGTGTTCAAGTCGATGGTCGATTCAGAGAAGCTGCAGAAGTTGGGGACTCAGGCGTACCAAACCCTGGTCCTTTTTTACGAGAAGTTCGTGTCGATCAGCTCGGCCGCGGAGCTAGGATTAGTGATCAGGCACTTCCGTTTGAAGAAGTGCTACAACGAGGAGTACACACGACTGCAGTTCGCGATCGGCGGGGACATCACGGTGCAGCTGGCGGACGCTCAAGGGGGCCCGCCCGAGCGTCATCTGAGCAAGCTGGAGGTGGAGCAGGCGATCATCAAGCTAGCCCAGCTGGAGGACGCGAAGCTCAAGCTCGGGACCGCCCCTCAGGGGCACTTGGAGACCATGGCGCAGCGCATCCTCGACAAGACGAAGCAAAAGAGCAAGGGCAAGGGCGCGAAGTAAGTCAGCCAGATTCGGGCCCCGCCCCGTGGGAGGCTCGTCGGGCTGCCCTCTTTGCCCGCATCAGAGCACGGGAACTCTCGCAGAATGACATTGTATGACGGACGTGGACAGCACCTCCATATTCTGAGTTCACGAACTATCTTTCCGAAGGAGCGTTGTGTACCGGAGGATTTGAGGTTGGTGGACTCCCGCCGACTCGTGCTTCAAGTCTATGCGACGGAACCCCTCGTCTTACTTGACTGCTCACAGTTGGCTCAGATGGACACTTACTTTTCACAGATACTTGACATTACACACTCAGACGGGCTGGTCCATACGTCCTCCTCGCACCCACGTACCTGATGCCGCCGCCCGACTTCGGCGTCTGCGCGCTCTCTCTCGTTCTTTGATGATGTTATGTGGTGTATTCGCGGCTTTGTGTGCACGCCCGCGCTGACCACCACCGAGTACCTGACTGCCACGTGACCTCGATGCCCGAGGCCCCGTTCCTCTAGGCCGCGCCGAGCGGGGGGCGCGGCGCGAGTGGGGACTGCCCGGCGTTGCGCCGTTAGTGACCCTCGCACCGTTGCTCCCCGCCCCCGCGCACGGCACTGTCCTCACTGTCTTTCTCGGAGTGGCTATCTTCCAGAATTCGGGGACCCACACTCCCCTCCGCTGCTTCCTCTGCTCGCCCTCTCGCCTCGTCGCCCTCTCTCCCGCGTCGTTCCCCTTTCGTCCGTCGCTTGCTGGAGTGTGGGTCCCTCCTCGGGGCGGGGCGGGTGCCTCGGAGGCCTGCCCGTCGCCCGCAGCGACGTGGGCTCGGCACTGGGAGGCCAGTGGGGTGTCCCCCCCAGCCCTCGAGGGGTCTCACGATTTGCGACTGCCTGGGTACGAGCACGTACGACAGGCTGCACGGCGCGCGCTACTCACGACCTCATCGCACTCGCTCGATGATCGTTCGAGGTAGGGCTCTGATTGCACGGGGTCACGCGCGGTCAGGGATCGGCACAGACCACGCGCAAGGCCGAGTCTTCTTCTTCTTCTTCTCCTCCTCCTCCTCCTCCTCCTCCTCCTCCTCCTCCTCCTCCTCCTCCTCCGCCTCCTCCTCCTTCTCCTCCTCCTCCTTCTCCTCCCTTCCTCCTCCTCCTCCTCCTCCTCCTCCTCCTCCTCCTCCTCCTCCTCCTCCCCCCTCCTCCTCCCTCCTCCTCGTCTCCTCCCCCCCTCCTCCTCCCCCCCTCCTCCCCTCTCCCCCTCCCCCTCCTCCTCCTCCCCTCCTCCTCCTCCTCCTCTCCTCCTCCTCCTCCTCCTCCTCCTCCTCCTCCATCTTCGGGACCTGGCTAAGGAATGCAGATGTGTTCGAGGAGAGAAGCCCACCAAGATGGGGGCTTGGGTCCTCCAGCGTTTGTCTGATGGGAGGCCACTCAATTGAAGTCCTCCGCAGTATAGCGTGCTGACAGAGTCAGATTGGGGTAATCCTTGGGTAATCCTCCTCCTCCTCCTCCCTCCTCCTCCTCCCCTCCTCCTCATCCTCCCTCCTCCCTCCTCCCTCCTCCCCCTCCTCCCTCCTCCTCCTCCTCCTCCTCCTCCTCCTCATCCTCCTCCTCCTCTCCTCCTCCTCCTCCTCCTCCTCCTCCTCCTCCTCCTCCTCCTCCTCCTCCTCCTCCTCCTCCTCCTCCTCCCCCTCCTCCTCCTTCTCCTCCCGCCCCCAGGGGCGGGCGGTGGGGGAGGTGGATGGGGGAGGGCAGCGGGATCGGGGAGGGGCGAGGTCGACGGGGCGGACTCCGTTGAGAGGAACGGGATGGAAAGAGGCAGGAGGACGGAGGGCAGAGGAAGGAAAGAGTGAGGAGGAAGGAGAACTGATGGGGGGCGGACACGAGGACGCACGCGGAAGGAAGGAGGCGTAAGGACGGAGGACGGAGCATGCGCCTTTGCCCATCTGGTGGCGCCTACAAAACACCTCTGCCCGGCATGGCGAGGACACCGAGATGACGATGAAGAGGAGGGGATGACGAAGGTACGGACGATGTTGAGGATGGTGATGGTGGTGTTGCTGCTTCTGTTGCTGTTGCTGCTGATGACGATGACAACGATGACGATGACAACGATGACGATGACGATGACGATGATGTTGTTGCTGCTGATGCTGCTGATGCTGCTGATGATGATGATGATGATGATGATGATGATGATGCTGATGATGATGATGATGTTGATGATGCTGCTGATTCTGCAAATAGGCTTGCCCTATAGGAGTGCTAACTCAAACCCTACTAGTGGGCCCGTTGCTCCCCCTAATTCCTTTCCCCCCCACAAGTCCTAGGGCTATGCCTATGCCTGTGTCTATGCCTCCCCCTAACTCATACGCCTACGCCTGTGCCTATGCCGATGCCTATGCACCACCTCTGAGCGCTCCGATGCCTATGCCTATGCCTATGCACCACCTCTGAGCGCTCCTCCGCCTATGCCTATGCTTGCTTGCTTGCTCGCTCGCTCGCTCGCTCGCTCGCTCGCTCGCTTGCTTGCGCGCTTGCACGCTTGCGTGCTTGCGCACTTGCGCGCTTGCTTGCACGCTTGCTTGCTTGCTGAGTTGGGAATTCCAGGCATGCTTTATGATTCCGTGGGTTGAGTCGTCTGATCGATTTGGAATCAACGTTGACTGCTATGTTGATGATGATGTTCATGATGCTCATTATGCTGCTGCTGTTCATGATGATGCTGATGATGGTGTCCACAATGATGCTGATGATGATGCAGATGATGATGCTGCTGAATATTATGATGCTGCTGCTGATGGTGAAGATTATGATGATGATGCTGCTGACGATTATGATCATGATCTTGATGATGCTGATGATGATGTTGATGATGCTGATGATGATGATGATGATGATGATGATGATGAGGAGGAGGAGGAGGAGGAGGAGGAGGAAAAAAAGAGGAGGAGGAATAATAATAGGAGGGGGAAGCTCAGGAGGGGGGAGGCACGAGGAGTGGGGCAGGAAGAAAGAAAGGAAGGGCAGGGAAGAGGAGGAGGAGGAGGAGGAGGAGGAGGAGGAGGAGCAGGAGGGGGATGAGGAGTAGGAGGAGGAGGAGGAGGAGGAGGGGGAGGAGGAGGGGGATGGGGAGGAGGAGGAGGAGGCAAGAGGAGGGGAGGACGAGTGGGACGAGGTGGCCTCGCCGCTTACCCGCCCCCCCTCATGGCGCCGCAGGCAGCGGCTGGGCCGGCTTCGCCGACGGCCCGGGCATCGC
>CAUYUJ010020816.1:67500-75000 GCA_963575745.1 Prorocentrum cordatum | reverse complement strand
ACTCCCTTCCAGGTGCCCCGAGTCGCCTTGGGCGCGCCAGACCCCGCGGGGAGCCCTGCCTCCAAGGCCCCCCGCCCCCGAGAGGGCTCCAGGACGGCTCCAAGACGGCACCACGAGCCCTCCAAGAGAGCCCTCGATGATGGGCTACACGCGAACCCTACGCTAGGGGAACAAAAAGTGGCATAAACATAAAGCAAATCGGAGGTCCGCGCGGATTTCTCGGATCGGCGCTGGACCCCCCTCCCTGGGGCGCGGAGCGCGCCAGGGGCGGCGCCGGAGGTGCCGCCGGGGGGCCTCAGCGCCGATCCGAGAAATCCGCGCGGACCTCCGAGTTTTTGTGTTTATGCCACTTCTTGTTCCCCTATACCCCTATCCCCCACGATTTCTCAGGGGGAGAGTGGGGTTCAATTCGCTCGGGAGCTCCCCAACTAAAATGAACCCCGCCCTCCCCCTCAGAAATCGTGGGGGGTAGGGTAGGGGCAGGGTTCGCATGTGGCCCCCTGCTTGACCGCCCGAGAGCGTCTCAAGATGGCTTCAGAAGGCTTCGGGACGGTCCAACAGGGCCCCAAGACGGCCCAAGAGGCCCTCAAGAGGACCACCGAGAGAGCCTCCGGGAGCCCAAAACACAGATTTTCCACCGGTTTTTGAAGGCGTTGTTTGGATTCTCGCCTGCTCGGGCTTCCCACGGCCTACGACGGACTCGCTCCGAGCCCCAAGACGGCCGAAGAGGGTCCAAAGACAGCCCAAGAGCGCACTAAGACTGCCCAGGAGACGTCGACGGCACAGGACAGGGCGGCCCCGCGAGGCCCCCAGGTGAACCCAAAGCGGGCCCCGAAACATCACCACCCAGAGTCCCCCAAGGCAGCCCAGAACATCCCCAGGACGGCCTCAGTGGGCGTCCACCATCGATGCCCCGATATGCCGCCAAGAGAGCGCCAAGGGAACCCCGAAGGCCGCCACGACGCCCCAAGACGCACCCAAGGCGACCTCGGAGGCCTCTGAGACGGCTTCGAGCGATGTGCCCACACCTAGCCCCAGAAGGTAAGACGCCCCCGACAGGCTCCCAGTCTCCGTTCCTACGTGCTCTGGAAAAGTCTCTCTGCAGCACGTACCCAGGTCGGCTCCAAATCGGCCCAAGAGGCCTGCAAAAGAGCGCCAAGATGACCCACGACGCCCCAAGCCACCCCCAAGGCGGCCTTCGAGGCGCCCCAAGACGGCCTCGACCGCTGTGTCCCGACACGGCCCCAAGAGTCTCCCAGATGCCCCCCCCCCCCGTGGCCCCCAGAGTCTCCCAGGGCCCCCCCCGCGGGCGGCCCCGAGATGCCTTCAGGCGCCCCCCACAGGCTCCCGGGAGGAGGCGGGGGGGGGAGGAGGAGAAGGAGGAGGAGGAGGAGGAGGAGGAGGAGGAGGAGGAGGAGGAAGGAGGAGGAGGAGGAGGAGGAGGAGGAGGAGGAGGAGGAGGAGGAGGAGGAGGAGGAGGAGGAGGAGGAGCAGGGGAGAGGAGGAGGAGGGAGAGGAGGAGGGGGAGGGGGAGGGGGAGGGGAGGGGGAGGGGGAGGGGGAGGAGGAGGAGGAGGAGGAGGAGGAGGAGGGGGAGGGGAGAGGAGGAGGGGGAGGGGGAGGGGAGAGGGGAGGAGGAGGAGGAGGAGGAGGAGGAGGAGGAGGAGGAAGACGCCCCCAGGGCGGCCTCAGAGGCATCCCCGGCGGCCTCGAGGTGTGTGCCCCCGCGTGGCCCCCAAAGTCTCCCGGGTGCCCCAGAGGCGTCCCTCAAGAGAGCCTCGGGCGCCCCAGATGAGAGGCGTCCCTCGAGAGGGCGCGAGACGCCCCCAGCAGGGACCCAGGAGACTCCACGAGGCCCGCCCGCCCCCGATGGCGCGCTCTCCGGGAGCGTCTCTGCGGAGCACGCAGACCGGCCCCGCACACCCACTGCACGGAACGTCGCTCCGACCCCGCCTGGGGTGTTCTCAACTTGATCGTGCTCCGGACACGTCCCTCTGGAGCACGGCGAAGCTGCTTGGCGCCCGCCTCTTCGATTCGGCACGGCACCTTCTTATCCCGGGTCCGCCGCCCAAGGGAAGCCCCGCCGAATTCTTTGGCGGCCCCGAAGACGCCAAAAAACGCTCCAGGATTACCATATGGCTTCCAGCGTGGCCGAAGAAGCTGCCGTAGTGGACCCACAGAGGTATGGGGGTCGTGTTTTGAGTTGACCCTGTTAGCCGTCGTCGCACGTCGTCACCGTCGATCGCGTCGATCGCGGGTGCAGGCTTCAGACCGCGCTTCGCGGGTGCTTCTCGGAATCTCTTTTTGTATGTCCTTGGGGCCATTCTTCGAAGCTTTTGGAGTCGTCGGGGGAGCCTCGTGGCGGTCCAGGCCCTTCCTGGGGACGTCTTCGGTGCCCCCAGAAGTCCAGGAGAAGCCTCCTCGGGCAACTTGGGTCCAGCGTAGTTTTCCACCGGCTTTCCTTCCGGGGTCCTTTGGTGGCGCCTTCCCGCTCTCTTTGGCCACTCCTTTCAGGCGGGAAAAAACACACAGACACAATTAATCGTCGACCCCCAGGAAAATATGGGAAAACATGGGAAGTGGGGGGGAAGCGAAAAACCCAGAAAGTATGGGAAAATGTGGGGAATAGTTCCATTTGTGTGTAACGTCGACGGATCGAGATCCGGGGAGTATGAATGTGCTCAGGAGGTGAGGCCCCAAGTGCGATCTTTCCGTAGCTTTTGGGTTCAGGCTTTGTGCGATCCGGCGCGCGCGCTGATGATCATGATCATGATCATGATGATGATGATGATTGATGATGATGATGATGATGATGATGATGATGATGATGATGATGAGATGACGATGACGATGACGATGACGATGACGATGAGATGACGATGACGATGACGATGCTGATGCTGATGCTGATGCTGATGCTGATGCTGATGCTGATGGTGATGCTGATGCTGATGCTGATGATGGCTGATGATGATGATGATGATGATGATGACGATGATGGTGGTGATGATGATGATGATGATGATGATGATGATGATGATGATGATGATGATGATGATGATGATGCTGGTGATGGTGATGGTGATGGTGATGGTGATGGAGATAGTGAGTGATGATGACGATGACGATGACGATGAGGATGACGATGACGATGACGATGACGATGCTGATGCTGATGCTGATGCTGATGCTGATGCTGATGCTGATGCTGATGCTGATGCTGATGCTGATGATGATGATGACGATGATGGTGGTGATGATGATGATGATGATGATGATGATGATGATGATGATGATGATGATGATGATGCTGATGATGGTGATGGTGATGGTGATGGTGATGGAGATAGTGAGTGATGATGATGAGGAGGAGGAGGAGCAGGAGGAGGATCGACCCAGATAAGAGGGCGCGCCGAGTTCGGTGACGGGACGGGCGGCAGCGGCGAGAGAAGCAGAGGTAGCACAGCCCCAAATCGACAAAACTTTGGGCGACGGGCTTACGACCCAGGGCAGCGCATGCCGCCCATCACGGCCAGCTCGAGACCGAAGGCGACGGGTTATACCCGCGAGCAGGGCCAGGCCCAAAATCGCGGCGGCATCATCTGAGGAGGAGGAGGAGGAGGAGGAGGAGGAGGGGGAGGAGGAGGAGGAGGAGCAAGGACGGGGCGGAGGAGGAGGACGAGCAGGATGAGGAGGAGGAGGAGGAGGAGGAGGAGGAGGAGGAGGAGCCGAGCCTCCCCGCGCCGTGCCCCCACGTCCGCAGGTGACGCCGGAGGGCGTCGTCACGACCCTCACCACAGACGGCTGGTCCACGCTGCTGGATGGGCGCGGGACACGCCAGCGCGGGGTGCCGCACTCACGAGGGGGTGTCCAGGGGCAACGTTGGGGGGGGTGGTAGGCTCAGGGGGGCTCGAGGTTCGAGGCTTTGAGTTTTTCTGGCGTTTTCGTCGGTTCCCAGCGGTGTTCCAGCCTCGGGATGCTTTCCAGCAGCTGCGTCTCGCCTTGTGGTCCGTGTCACGGTTCTCGTTCCGGTCGAGTGGCATTAAAAATATTAGAATAATATTAAACTGGTCTTGGTCACGGTTCTGGTTCTGGTCGATGTGCATTAAGAATATTCTTAAGATATTAATGCAACCCGAACCACAATTGTGACCAGGACCGGTCCTGGTCACGGTTCTGCTTTGGTCGCATTCTCCTGAATGTATTCGAATAGTGTGTAATTACCAGGACCACAACCAAGATTGGTTATGGTCACAGTTATGGTTGGCGGGCATTAGTATCAATCTAGTAATATTTTGAGTCGCAGTAGTGTACAATTATTGAATAACGCGCATCGTAACTGTGACTCTGGTCTGAGTCTGGTTCTGGCATTATTCGAATTATCGAGTAATGCCAACTTCTACGAGAACCAACACTAGAACCTCACTGCATTTTTCGGCGGGGGGGTGTCCTTGACCCCCCTCCGAGTAATTTTCTAGGGAGAGTGGGGGTCGGGAGTTCCTGTGCTTGGGGAAGCGGCAGGGGGAGAGGGTTAGAGGGGCTGGCGGGGGGGGCCCTGCTTCTGACCCCTCCATTGCGATTTGTCTCACGGGGGTGAGTGGTGGGGCCCCCTTTGGTCTCTGAACCCCCCTTACAGAAACTGTTCTGCCCAGCGACGGTGGATCGCGCCCCCCAGTTACTATCTTTCCTCTTCACACCCCCCTCTGATCACCCCTGTGTGGGTAGTGAGTCTCCCCCCCCCTTGCGTCACTTCCAGCACCCTCTCCCCCTCCTCCTCCCTCTCCCCCTCCTCCTCCTCCTCCTCCTCCTCCTCTTCCTCCTCCCTCCTCCTCCTCCCTCCTCCTCCTCCTCCTCCTCCTCCTCCTCCTCCTCCTCTTTCTCTCCCCCTCCTCCCCCTCCCCCCTCCTCCCCCTCCTCCCCCTCCTCCTCACCCTCCACTTCGCCCGGCTTCACATTCTCTCTCAGCCGACCGCGCGGCCCCCCGCCGCCCTCACCCATCATCAGGCAAGCGGGTCTTGAGGGAACGGGGTTCTGGACCGGACCCAGGGGCCTTCCCCAGGGCCAGCCGTTCATCCCGAGTCGGGGTGTGGTTGCGACTGGGTAAAAGGGGGTCATCTGCGCCGACACTGGCGCGCAAGCTGCTCGCGTAAGGTCGCGCGTAAGCGCCCTCGTCTCCGAAGTAGCGTGCCGGGCTGGCGGCCCGCGTAAGCCGCCGGCCCCGGTTCGGTTCACTTCGGTCCGGTTCCGCGCTCCTTCGGGTCGGTTCGGCCGGTCGGGTTCAGATCACCGTCCGGTTCGGTCCAGCCGGTCCGGTTCGAGCCAAGTGGCCAGTCCGGTTCGGCCAGTCCAGTTCGGCCGCCCAGTTCCGCCGTTCGGCCAGGTTCGGCCGGGTCGGTTCGGCCGAGCTAGGGTTTCCCGTTCGGCCGGTTCGGTTCGACCGATGTATCTGAAAAGCGCCCGAAACATCCCATAACATCCCATGCGGGAAGCCAACCCCCCGCCGCGACTCGATTACGATTCGATTTGGATGCCGTTCCAGTGCAAGGCACACGACGGTGCGACGCGATTTCCGATTCGGTCGGCACTTGCAGCGGGACGAAGAGAATGAAGAGGAGGAGGAGGAGGAGGAGGAGGAGGAGGAGGAGGAGGAGGAGGAGGAGGAGGAGGAGGAAGGAAGGATGGGGAGGAGCGGAGGAGGCGGAGGAGAATGAGGACGAGGAGGAGGAGGAGGAGGAGAGGAGGGAGGCGGAGGAGGAGGAGGAGGAGGAGCAGGAGGAGGAGGAGGAGCAGGAGGAGGAGGAGGAGGAGGAGGAGGAAGACGAGGAGGAGGAGGAGGAGGAGGCAGGAGGGTCCGGGCCCCGCGGTCCGGACCCTCCCCAGGCCCCGGTCTGGAGCCCCCCTCGCAGGGTCCGGCCGGACCCCCGGGGGTCCTGACCACTGGAGTTCTGGGCCGCCCCCCCCGGGCCTTGGTTCCACCTCGATCCGGACTCCCGGCCCCGCCCCCTGGTCGGGACCCCCTCTGGTCTGGACCCGCATGCACCCCCCCTGGTCCAGACCCCTTCCCGGTCTGGACCTCCCCCGGTCCAGAGCCCCCGGTCTGGATCCCCCCGGGGGGGGCCCGGGTCTGGCTCCCTGGGGTGTCCCGGGAGGTCCTGGGGGTCCTGGGGTCCTCGTTCGGGGGTGCTGGGTGGTCCTGGGGTCCTGGAAGGTCCTGGGGGTCTGCAGGTCTGGGGTCTTTTGGTCCCAGACTCGGGCCGCCAGGGTCGCGTCTGGTCTGGTTCGGCCAGTTCGGTTCGCTGGGCCAGTCCGGTTCGGCCAGTTCGATTGGCTTGTGGCAGTGGAGAGGGAGCATGCTGCCAAATAATTTCCAGACGTCTAAAAGATGATTCAAACATGCTTTAAATATGTAAAGAAACATGCTTGAAACAGTTTTAGAACATGTTGCACACATTTTAACACATCTTTAATTTAACGATAGGATTGTTAGAGTGGCCATTGTCATGGCATCCACAACGATTGGCCGGTCCGGTTCGGTTCTGCCAGTTCGGGTCGATGTCAGTTTGGTTCGGCTGGTTCGTTTCGAGGACCGGTTCTCGGTCTTCGGTCCGGTTCGCGGTCGTTGTGCCATGTCGACTAGACGTAAGTAAGAGTGACCTTTCGCTGGAGTGACCTTTGGTGCGGGCACAGATGGGTCTCAGCTCCAGATGGCTGAAACGAAGCAGTAGCAGCTGCTTGCGCGCCCAGGTTTGGTCCCCCCGCGGCCCCCTAAAAGTCGCGCACCAAAGGTCACTCTTACCCAGGGTCCCTCTTGCGTATAGCCGACCAACTCTCGTAAGTCATCTAGGTCGTTGGGGTTTGGGTGCGCACCACGTTGCCTTCGTCGGGCCTCTTTGGGGCGCGGCGGTCGCCGGCCCCCCAGGGTGCCCCCAGAGAGCCGATTGCAGACCACACCCTTTGCAAACCTCACTCTTCGGAGTCGCCGACCCAGGACGAGTTCTTCATCCTGAGTCGTCTCATGACGGCCCCAGGGCCCAGGCCAGGAGCCCGACAACTGAGAAAAACCTCAGGGCCGCCCGTTTCCCTCGGGGCCCTTTTTCTTTCGCGGCGGCCACCCCAAGATTTCGCCCTCTCAGGCCTGCATGCCAGCCCGCAGGAGCACCGTCAGCTTCGGCGGCACCATCGGCGTGGCAGTTGCGCGCGACGGCAGCATCATCGTCGCGGACAGCGACTGCCACCGCGTCCACAGGCCAGGCGCTATCGGCCAGGGATCCGTTCAGTCCTCGTCGTCGTCGTCGGCGGCGGCAGCGGCGGCGGCGGTGACGGCGGCGGCGGCGGCGGCGGCGTCGTCGTCGTCGTCGTCGTCGTCGTCGTCGTCGTCGTCGTCGTCGTCGTCGTCGTTGGAAGGTCTGAGGGGTCATGGGGAGGAGAAGAGGCGATGGAGGCGGCGACGGAGGAGGAGGAGGACGAGGAGGAGGAGGAGGCAGCAACAGCAGCAGCAGGA
>CAUYUJ010020816.1:0-65000 GCA_963575745.1 Prorocentrum cordatum | reverse complement strand
ACGGCGATGGCGACGGCGACGGCGATGGCGACGGCGACGGCGATGGCGACGGCCTGTGACGGCGGCGGCCCGCAGGGTGTCCGCGGGGCTGCAGGGCATGCAGCGGCGGGCGCCGCTGCCGCAGCTGCCCTCCTCCTTTGCGCAGGACGGCCGCCTAGGGGGCGCCCGGGGGAAGGAGGGGGATGTCCGAGGGGGGGGCAGGATGGGGGGGTCAGGGCCTGGGCAGCGCCAAGGCGCGCTGGGCTGACCTCTTCCTCCCTCCTCCTCCTCCTCCTCCTCCTCCTCCTCCTCCTCCTCCTCCTCCTCCTCCTCCTCCTCCTCCCCCATCTCCTCCTCCTCCACCCCCTCCTCCTCCTCCTCCTCCTCCTCCTCCTTCTCCTCCTCCTCCTCCTGCAGGGGCAGCGTAAGGGTGGGATCGGCTCAGGGGGGACGCATGGACCCCCGGTCGCCCATGTGTCGCCGACTGGGGCCCGGTAGCCCCCCCCCCCCGCCCAGTACTGCGGGTTCCTTATCGAGGGCTTACAGTCGGGGCGCTGAAAAAGGAACCCTTTTCGTTGGGGAGGGGCTCCGTGTTCCTTAGTTGTTTCGCAGTTTGCCTCAGGTTTTCCTTAGGTTTTCCATGGGGCCTCGTTCCTTATTTTGGGCTCCTTAGGTCAAGGCCCCGACTGTATCGACTTATCGCAGATCTGTCAGCCACGAGTCGCCGATGCCAGCTCGCTGTTTCCGCCCCTGAGCCGGCCCCTGCCTAACCCTTCACCCCCTTCGAGGGTGGGCAGGAGGGGGGGGGTGGAGGCAGGAGGAGGAGGAGGAGGGGGAAAAGGAGGGGGAGGAGGAGGGGGAGGAGGAGGAGGAGGAGGAGGAGGAGGAGGAGGAGGAGGGAGGAGCAGGAGGAGGAGCAGGAGGAGGAGGAGGAGGAGGAGGAGGAGGAGGAGGACCAGTGCAAACCCAAGACTCATCAACGATGTTGGAATGCACCTTCCCTCCAAACTCCCTCTTCCCTTGCAACAGTTCATTTTTCGCTGAGGGAAGTGCCCCGTTGGGGGACAACCGTGTGAACATTTTGATGCGCGCCGAAATCCGATCTCTGGAGTTCAACGCCACGAGTTAACCTGCTTGTTGCGTCTCGACGATCCTGAATCGTGTCAGAACGCCACTATTGGGGCTCTTGGGACTTCAACACTGCGAATCAACGTAACTGTTGCGCCTTGACAGTCCTGAATCGCTCCACGAAATCATTTCCGGTACGTTACCTATAAGAACCAGTGGAACTTTTTTGCAAAATATTGAAACGAATGTGTGGGCGCTAAGGCGGGAGCCAAATTTTGAAAAGGAACCGCCCTCAATCTGAGAAGCTCTTGCAATGTGTTGTAAGGCATGCGCTAGGCGGTAAGGCGAGCGCCGCATTTTGAAAACGAGCCGTCCTCAATCCGTGATACTTTTGCAGTTGCAACATGTTAAAAACAAATGAACGCGGCGCTAAGGCGAGAGCCATATTTTGAAGTCACCTGTCCTGAAGCCGCGAAGCTCTTGCAGATGCTGAACACAGATTTGCTCGGAACTCAGGCGAGAGCCACGTTTTGAAAATGACGTGTCCTCAATCCGTGAAGTTTTTTACAGGTCGAAGACGAATTTCGCGCGGCGCGAGGGCGAGAGCCACATTTGAAAACCACCCGCCCTCCACTTGGCATCGCTCGGACGTGTGCATTTTTCCTTCGGCGGGGACCATCGAAGAGCATCCTTGATCATTTGGCGAAAGAAACCACGCACGAAACCGGAAAACAACACAGGGAATGGACGTCCGAGCGATGACCAGTCCATGTGTGAAAGGGTTGTCAGCTTTTAAGCCTCAGGCTCAGAACTGGTAAGTCGGGGCGTCTTAGGTCAAGCGCCCGGCCCGCCCTTCCGACAGGCCTCGGGGTGCGACAGGGAGGAGTTAGTCAGAGGGACAAGGAAGGGAGGGAGGAAGAGGAGGGGGAGGAGGAGGAGGAGGAGGAGGAGGAGGAGGAGGAGGACGAGGAGGAGGAAGAGACGGAGGAGGACAGTCTCTGCATGAATGGGCGTTGCCCTTGTCAGGGCTTCCCTGTTTCCTCAACTCCTTGTTTTGTTTACCTAACAGCTCTTGCTGATAGGTTTCTAGTGGTCTCAAAAGAGAGCATCATGACTTCTCAGGGGGGTCTGGGCGGGACCCGGACAGGCTGCCGCCGCGGCTGCCGCCGAAGCCGAAATCGCTTGGGACATCCTCGCAAAATCGCTCTTGGTGCTCCCAGAACTCCATTCCGGGGCCACATTTTGGATGCCCGGAGCCAACTGTAGGCCACTTCGTGCTCTTCGACTTCCCAGAACTCCATTCCCGGGCCACATTTTGGATACCCGGAGCCAACTGTAGGCACTTCGTGCTCTTCGATTTCCCAGAACTCCATTCCCGGGCCACATTTTGGATGCCCGGAGCCAACTGTAGGCCACTTCGTGTTCTTCAAGTTCCCAGAACTCCATTCCTGGGCATGATTTTGAATGCCCGGAGCCAACTGTAGGCCATCTCGTGTTCTTCTAGTTCCCAGAAATCCATTCCTGGGCCACATTTTGAATGCTGAGGCAGGCTGATGCTGCGGCCGAGGCAGGCTGAGGCTGAGGCAGGCTGAGGCTGAGGCCGAGGCTGAAGGCAGACTGAGGCTGAGGCTGAAGCATACTGAGGCTGAGGCTGAGGCAGGCTGAGGCTGAGGCTGAAGCAGGCTGATGCTGAGGCAGGCTGAGGCTGAGGCTGAGGCTGAAGCAGGCTGAGGCTGAGGCAGGCTGAGGCTGAGGCTGAGGCTGATGCAGGCTGAGGTTAAGGCAGGCTGAGGCTGAGGCCGAGGCTGAAAGCAGACTGAGGCTGAGGCTGAAGCAGGCTGAGGCTGAGGCTGAGGCAGGCTGAGGCTGAGGCAGGCTGAGGCTGAGGCTGAGGCAGGCTGAGGCTGAGGCTGTGACTGCGACTGCCGTTGCCGCTGCGACTGTCATCGCGAATGCGATTACGACTGCGAGAACAGCAGAATTCGACAACTGGATTTTCATTTGAATCTTAAGGGGAATGCTTCCAGATATGCTCCTACATATCGCTGTTAGGTTGCTTTGCCGGGATATTTTTCCAAAATGCTCGATCTTTGAAGGTTGGAAGCGGGAAAACGTGAGAAGGCGAAAAACACTATGAGAAAGTACTGGAAATCAACGATTTGACCCTCTTTGGGCTCTCTCGGGGCGGATCGCGCAGCTCTCTCGGGCTGTTCCTGGAGCCTCGTCGGGCCTCTTTGGGGCCTCTCAAGGATGGGCGTGTGTTGGGGGCCTCTGGGGGGTCCCGGAGGCTCTCGGAAGTCTTTAGAAGCGGGAGGCACCGAGCCCCCGCGCGCGGCTACCGTGTTTTACGGGATCTCACCCATCTGGGCCTAGCAGAAAGGGGTGAGATCCCGTAAGAACACGATCCTAAAGCTCACGGTCGGCCTCGGCGCAAGCCTGGAGGGTCGTGGGCCCAACGTTTTTTTTACGAGATCTCACCCATCTGGGCTTAGCAGAACGGGGTGAGATCCCGTAAAAACACGGTACGATCGTCGGAGCACATACAGAAAATTTGGAGCGAGAAACAAAAAACTCGAAAAATCACGTTTTTCTGTTTTTATTCAACGTCGGATCCGCCAAGTGATGTGATAGTAATACTGCACCTATAAACCTGAAAATTTTACTGGCAGACGCGAAATAACCCACTACAGGTGCGAAAAATCTGCCTTCTCAAAATGAATTGTCAAATATCTTTCAAATATTCGCAAAACCACCCAAAAGTCATCACTGGGCGCCGGCGGTAAACCGTCAACCTTTGTTACCGCCGGGGGACTCGTAGAGCTTCCTGACAACATATAATGTCGAAAAAAATTGCAGAGAACGAATAGTTTTTCAGCCCAACTCGGAGTATAGGCACCGAGTTCAGACTTCTTGAATGCGACAGAACGGACGCGTAATGATGTCTCTGAATCGGTCTGTGATTAACGCCCTGAGCCTCCCTACAGCCGAGTTAAGTGCAGAAACGCGACAGCACCTCCAAGATGACTGAAGAATACGAACAGTTTCGTGATTCTGGATCGCAGCAGCAAGCAGGAGTTTCAGAGCTCTTGGAATTCGACAGACAAAACGCGACTGAAATTCTGAACCGGTTTCTTTAAGCATCACCCGTAGTGTCCTATAGCTCGCGGTTAAGTACAGGAAACCGAGAGCGCTATCAAGATGATTCGATAAGATGATCGAATAATACGAACACGAATACGTTTGCGGAACCTGGCTCGGCTAGCCGACGAGTTCAGGACCTTCTGCAGGACTGGTTCGAACAGCCGAACGCGCCTGATCATTCTGAGTCGATGAGGCGTGCTTACCAGCTCTGTAGCTGTCCTATATATCGAGTTAAGTTCAGAATACCGACAGTGCGAATCAAGATGACTCGAATAGTACGAATAGGTTTGCGGACCTAGCTCGGCTAACGAAACGAGTTCAGAGCTCTGGGTTCAACAGGCGAACGCGCCTAATCATTCTACATCGATTAGCTGTGCTTACCAGCTCTGTAGCTGTCCTACAGCTCGAGTTAAGTACAAAATACCGACAACGCGTATCAAGATGACTCGAAACGGCCGATTCCGCCAGTGTGCTTTTTGGCAGTAAAAGATACCCGATCGAGCTGAGATCAAGATGGCGAGCGGGAATAAGATCGATATCACGGGAAAAAAACTAGAGCAAAACCGAATTGTTGAATTTCGAGAACAAAAAATTTTCAACCGACCAAAAGTTGTGAAAAGTTCAGTTCTTTTTTTTTTTCGAGCAACTAAGCTCTCACGGCGCGCCGGAAATTTAACTCTTCAGGTCCAGCAACTAAAGCTTGGGGAAGCTTCTAGGGCGCCGGCGGTAAACCGTCAACATTTGTTACCGCCGGGGGACTCGTAGAGCTTCCTGACAACATATAATGTCGAAAAAAATGCAGAGAACGAATAGTTTTTCAGCCCAACTCGAGTATCAGACCGAGTTCAGACCTCTGAATGCGACAGACGGACGCGTCTGATGTCTCCGAATCGATTCCTGTGATTACCCGCCCTGCAGCCTCCCTACAGCCCGAGTTAAGTGCAGAACGCCGAGAGTAGCTCTCAAGATGACTGGGAGAATCCGAACAGTTTCGTGATTCTGGATCGCGCAGCAGACCGAGTTCAGAGCTTTGGATTCGACAGACAAACGCGACTGATGATTCTGAATCGGTTTCTGTAACTATCAGCCCTGTAGCTGTCCTATAGGCCGAGTTAAGTACAGGAAACCGAGAGCGCCTATCAAGATGATTCGAATAATACGAATAGGTTTGCGGACCTGGCTCGGCTAGCAGACCGAGTTCAGACCTCTGGTTGGAACAGCCGAACGCGCCTGATGATTCTGAGTCGATGAGGCGTGCTTACCAGCTGTGTAGCTGTCCTATATCTCGAGTTAAGTTCAGAATACCGACAGTGCGAATCGAGATGACTTGAATAATACGAACAGGTTTGCGGACCTAGCTCGGCTAGCAAACCGAGTTCAGAGCTCTGGATTCAACAGGCGAACGCACCTAATCATTCTACATCGATTAGCTGTGCTTACCAGCTCTGTAGCTGTCCTACAGCTCGAGTTAAGTACAAAATACCGACAACGCGTATCAAGATGACTCGAAACGGCCGCTCCCGCCAGTGTGCTTTTTGGCAGTAAAAGATACCCGATCGAGCTGAGATCAAGATGACGAGCGGGAATAAGATCGAATATCACGGGAAAAAATACTAGAGCACAAACGAATTGTTGAATTTCGAGAACAAAATTTCCAACCGACCAAAAGTTGTGAAAAGTTCAGTTCTTTTTTTTTCGAGCCAACTACTGGGCGCCGGCGGTAAACCGTCAACCTTTGTTTTTGCGGACTTTGCGGTCGACTGTGCAGGCTTTCCAGCCTAGTCGGAAGCAAGGAGCGGGCGCATCGGGAGTAGGCGGAAGCCTCACCGATCCAAACGATCAGAGGCGAAAGCCAACTCTTATTAGGAGGATGAGAGGTCAAGCACACACACACGACAAACGAAGGCAAGGCGTGAGTGAGCACAATCAAAATCACATCATATCCTGTCCGAAATACGCTTGTACAACCCGCGGCAAGATCATAATCGTATGCTCAACGGCCGAGACCTCGGCATCAGTCACTGTTGAAGTTGGATCAATCGAGAACGCCGCACTGTACACCTCCGTCCAAATGATCTCATGGCTGAGTGGCTGCCTTGAGGAGTCTCGATACCCTTCCAACATCTATCCAGCACCCGACTCCCACGCCGTCGCAAGAGACACCACCATCGAATCCAGCTCTGATGGCACAAACGCGAAACACCTGTTGTAACTGAGGGGCGTGAAGCCCCAACCTTTGTTACCGCCGGGGGACTCGTAGAGCTTCCTGACAACATATAATGTCGAAAAAAATTGCAGAGAACGAATAGTTTTTCAGCCCAACTCGAGTATCAGACCGAGTTCAGACCTCTGAATGCGACAGACGGACGCGTCTGATGTCTCCGAATCGATTCCTGTCATTACCCGCCCTGCAGCCTCCCTACAGCCCGAGTTAAGTGCAGAACGCCGACAGTAGCTCTCAAGATGACTGAAAGAATACGAACAGTTTCGTGTTTCTGGATCGCGCAGCAGACCGAGTTCCGAGCTTTGGATTCGACAGACAAACGCGACTGATGATTCTGAATCGGTTTCTGTAACTATCAGCCCTGTAGCTGTCCTATAGCTCGAGTTAAGTACAGGAAACCGAGAACGCCTTTCAAGATGATTCGAAGAATACGAATAGGTTTGCGGACCTGACTCGGCTAGCAGACCGAGTTCAAACCTCTGGTTGGAACAGCCGAACGCGCCTGATGATCCTGAGTCGATGAGGCGTGCTTACCAGCTCTGTAGCTGTCCTATATCTCGAGTTAAGTTCAGAATACCGACAGTGCGAATCAAGATGACTTGAATAATACGAATAGGTTTGCGGACCTAGCTCGGCTAGCAAACCGAGTTCAGAGCTCTGGATTCAACAGGCGAACGCACCTAATCATTCTACATCGATTAGCTGTGCTTACCAGCTCTGCAGCTGTCCTACAGCTCGAGTTAAGTACAAAATACCGACAACGCGTATCAAGATGACTCGAAACGGCCGATCCCGCCAGTGTGCTTTTTGGCAGTAAAAGATACCCGATCGAGCTGAGATCAAGATGACGAGCGGGAATAAGATCGAATATCACGGGAAAAAATACTAGAGCACAAACGAATTGAATTTCGATAACAAAATTTTCAACCAACCAAAAGTTATGAAAAGTTCAGTTCATTTTTTTCCGAGCCAACTAGCTCTCCAGCGCGCCGGAACTGGGCGCCGGCGGTAAACCGTCAACCTTTGTTCTAGGCGTTCTAGGCGGGTCCTGGCAGGGTTAAGCTCCTTAGGAGCCCCAGACCCAGTCCTACAGGGGATATCCTGACAAACTCAGGATATGCACCACTCCTACAAGGAGCTTTCGGGCAGCTTCTAACTCAGCCTCTGTGATAGTGCATTGTGCTGGGAGAAGGAAGCTTTTGAGACCTACATCCTGGCGCCAGCCAGTCTGATTATAGTAAGGAGAAGAGGGGAGAGCACTACACACATAGCAATCCAGATACCAGCCACAGCCTACTCCAAGAATCGATCTCCCACCATCAAAGCCTCCTTTGATCCCCGAGATCACAACTTTACAATCTTTCACTTCCTGAAGAAAACAAGTGTCATAATATTCGTAACATTCACCTCTCCGCGCGGTCCACGTTAATTCATCGGCACGAGTGTTGCCCTCCCTATACACCCACTTCCACACGTTCCGTCCTAAATTGGCAGCTCGTAGTCCACATCTGTCGGCTAGATCGTTTGTAGTGTCCTGCGCCCACATCACGCGGCTAGCATACTTTCTATTAGTGATACTACTCAAGCCCTCCAACCACCTGATCACACACTGTGATCCAACCACCTGATCACCTCAAGCCTCCAACCAACCTTTGTTACCGCCGGGGGACTCGTAGAGCTTCCTGACAACATATAATGTCGAAAAAAATTGCAGAGAACGAATAGTTTTTCAGCCCAACTCGAGTATCAGACCGAGTTCAGACCTCTGAATGCGACAGACGGACGCGTCTGATGTCTCCGAATCGATTCCTGTGATTACCCGCCCTGCAGCCTCCCTACAGCCCGAGTTAAGTGCAGAACGCCGACAGTAGCTCTCAAGATGATTGGAAAAATACGAACAGTTTCGTGATTCTGGATCGCGCAGCAGACCGAGTTCAGAGCTCTGGATTCGACAGACAAACGCGACTGATGATTCTGAATCGGTTTCTGTAACCATCAGCCCTGTAGCTGTCCTATAGCTCGAGTTAAGTACAGGAAACCGAAGCGCCTATTCAAGATGATTCGAATAAGACGAATAGGTTGCGGGACTGGCTCGGCTAGCAGACCGAGGTTCAACAACCTATGGTTGGAACAGCCGAACCGCGCCTTGATTGATTATGAGTCGATGAGCGTGTTAAAGCTCGTAGCTGTGCCCTAGGAAGTTCTAGGGTTCAGAATTACCGAGCAGTGCGAATCAAGATGACTTGAATAATACGAACAGGTTTGCGGACCTAGCTCGGCTAGCAGACCGAGTTCAGACCTCTGGGTTCAACAGGCGAACGCGCCTGATCATTCTGCATGCATTAGCTGTGCTGACCAGCTCTGTAGTTGTCCTGAAGCTCGAGTTATCTTGAGAAAACCGACAGCGCGTATCAAGATGACTCGAAACGGCCGTTCCCGCCTGCCTGCTTTTTGGCCTTCAAAGTTACCCGATCGAGCTAAGATCAAGATGGCGAGCGGGAATAAGATCGAATATCATGGGAAAAAATACTAGAGCTCTAACGAATTGTCAAATTTCGAGAACAAAATTTTCAACCGACCAAAAGTCACCAAAAGGTCCGTCGAGATTTTTCTTGCCAACTAGCTCTCCAGCGCCCCGGAATTACTCTTAAGCTTCCAGCAATAACTGGGCGCCGGCGGTAAACCGTCAACCTTTGTTACCGCCGGGAGACTCGTAGCTCTTCCTGACAACATATAGTGTCGAAAAAAATGCCAGAGAACGACGAGTTTTAGCCAACTCGAGTATCAGACCGAGTTCAGACCTCTGAATGCGACAGGCGGACGCGTCTGATGTCTCCGAATCGATTCCTGTGATTACCCGCCCTGCAGCCTCCCTACAGCCCGAGTTCAGTGCAGAAAGCCGACAGCAGCTCTCAAGATGACTGGAAGAATACGAACAGTTTCGCGATTCTGGATCGGGCAGCAGACCGAGTTCAGAGCTCTGGATTCGACAGACAAACGCGACTGATGATTCTGAATCGGTTTCTGTAAGTATCAGCCCTGTAGCTGTCCTATAGCTCGAGTTAAGTACAGGAAACCGAGAGCGCCTGTCAAGATGATTCGAATAATACGAATAGGTTTGCGGACCTGGCTCGGCTAGCAGACCGAGTTCAGACCTCTGGTTGGAACAGCCGAACGCACCTGATCATTCTGGTTCGATAAGGTGTGCTTACCAGCTCTGTAGCTGTCCTATATCTCGAGTTAAGTTCAGAATGCCGACAGTGCGAATCAAGATGACTCGAATAATACGAATAGGTTTGCGAACCTAGCTCGGCTAGCAAACCGAGTTCAGAGCTCTGGGTTCAACAGGCGAACGCGCCTAATCATTCTACATCGATTAGCTGTGCTTACCAGCTCTGTAGCTAACCTAGAGCTCGAGTTATGTTGAGAAAACCGACAGCGCGTATCAAGATGACTCGAAACGGCCGATCCCGCCACAGTGCTTTTTGGCAGTAAATTACCCGATCGAGCTGAGATCAAGATGGCGAGCGGGAATTAGATCGAATATCACGGGAAAAAATACTAGAGCACAAACGAATTGTTGAATTTCGAGAACAAAATTTTCAACCGACCAACAGTTGTGAAAAGTTCAGTTCTTTTTTTTCGAGCCAACTAGCTCTCCAGCGCGCTGGAATTACTGGGCGCCGGCGGTAAACCGTCAACCTTGGTTACCACCGGGGAACTCGTAGAGCTTCCTAGCTCGACTTAAGTTGAGAAAACCATATTTGTTGACCTCTGAATGGGACAGGCGGACGCGTCGGACGTCTGCGAATCGACTCCTGTCATTACCAGCCCTGCAGCCCCCCTACAAAGTGCAGAAAACCGACAGCACCTCTCAGAATGACTCGAACAATACAATAGTTTCGCGGACCTAGTTCGGGCAGCAGACCGAGTTCCGAGCTCTGGATTCGAAAGGCGGACGTGCCTGATCTCTTCAAATCGATAACTATAACAACAAGCACTGTAGCCCCCCTCAGCGCGAGTTGAGTGAAGAAAACCGAGAGCACTTCTCAAGATGACTCGACCAATACGAATAATTTCGCGATTCTAGATCGGGCAGCAAACCGAGTCTAGAGCTCTAGATTCGACAGACAAACGCAACTGATGATTCTGAATCGGTTTCTGCAAGTGTCACCTCCGTAGCTGTCCTATAGCTCGAGTTAAGTACAGAAAACCGAGAGCGTCCGTCAAGATACCTCGAATAATACGAATAGGTTTGCGGACCTAGCTCGGCTAGCAGACCGAGTTCAGACCTCTGGGTTCAACAGGCGAACGCGCCTGATCATTCTAAATCCATAAGCTGTGCTGACCAGCTCTGTAGCTGCCCTGAAGCTCGAGTTATCTTGAGAAAACCGTCACCGCGTATCAAGATGACTCGAAACGGCCGATCCCGCCAGAGTGCTTTTTGGCAGTAAAAGGTACCCGATCGAGCTGAGATTGAGATGGCGAAAATAAGATCGAATATCACGAAAAAAAAAACTAGAGCTCTAACGAATGTTCAAATTTCGGCAACAAAATGGTCAACCGACCAAAAGTCAGCAAAAGTTCCGTCGAGATTTTTCTTGCCAACTAGCTCTCCAGCGCGCCGGAACTGGGCGCCGGCGGTAAACCGTCAACCTTTTTTACCGCCGGGGGACTCGTGGAGCTTCCTGACAACATATAATGTCGAAATAAAAAAAAACACAGAAAGAAAGTTTTTCAGCCCAAGCAATTTCAGACCTCTCGGATGCAACAGCCGAAAGCCCCCGATGCTTCTGGATTGTCTTCTGCACGAGCTCTGTAACTCTCCTACAGCCCGAGTGACGTGCGTAAATCGACAGCACCTCTCAAGATGACTCGAAACACGAATAGTTTGGCAAACCTAGCTCGAGTATCAGACCGAGTTCAGACCTCTGCATACGCGGCTGATCTCTCTGAATCGATTCCTGTGATTACCAGCCCTGCAGCCCCCCCTTACAGCCCGAGCTAAGTGCAGGAAACCCACAGCACCTCTCAGGATGACTCGAACAATAGGAATAGGTTTGCGGACCTAGTTCGGGCAGCAGACAGAGTTCGGAGCTCTGGATTCGACAGGCGGACACGCCTGATGTCTCCGAATCGATTCCAGTGATTACCAGCCATGCAGCCCCCCTACAGCCCGAGTTAAGTGCAGAGAACCGACAGCATCTCTCAAGATGACTCGAACAATACGAATAGTTTCGCGATTCTAGATCGGGCAGCAGACCGAGTTCAGAGCTCTGCATTCAACAGACAACGGCCACTGATCATTCTGAATCAGATTCTGTACGTATCAGCTCTGTAGCTGTCCTGTAGCTCGAGTTCAGTACAGAAAGCCCAGAGCGTCTGTTAAGATGACTCGAATAATACGAATAGGTTTGCAGACCTAGCTCGGCTAGCAGACCGAGTTCAGACCTCTGGGTTGAACAGACGAACACGCCTGATGAGTCTGAATGCGATAGGCGTGCTCATCAGCTCTGTAGCTGCCCTACAGCTCGAGTTGAGTACAAAAAATGGCAACGCGTATCAAGATGACTCAAAACGGCCGATCCCGCCACAGAGCTTTTCGATAGTAATATTCACCCGATCGAGCTGAGATCAAGATGGCGAGCGGGAATAAGACCGAATATCACGGGAAAAAATACTAAGGCTCAAACGAATGGTCAGATTTCGAGAACGAAATTTTCAACCGACCACTTGGTAGCGTTCACTTGGTAGCGTCCAAAACCCGGAGAGCGAAGACACCCTCAGGGACGGGAAACTTGTAAGCGTCCAAAACCCGGATAGCGAAGCCAAGCGCGGAACGCCGCACTGGGCGCCGGCGGTAAACCGTCAACCTTTGTTACCGCCGGGAGACTCGTAGAGCTTCCTGACAGTGTATAGTGTGGGGAAAAATCCAGAGAACGATTAGTTTGCAGCCCAAGCGATTTCAGACCTCTGAAGATGACTCTAACAAAAACAAACAGTTTCGCAACCCAGTTCGAGTATCAGACCGAGTTCAGACCTCTCAATGCGACAGGCGGACGCGTCTGATGTCTGCGAATCGACTCATGTGATTACCAGCCCTACAGCCCCCCTACAGCCGCGGACCTGTTTCGAGCAGCAGACCAAGTTCTGAGCTCTCGAATCGACCAACGAACGCGCCTAATGTGTGAAAATCGATTTCTATGACCCGCAGCACTGTAGCCCTCCCCCAGCACGAGTTGAGTGCAGGAAATTCAGAGCACTTTTCACGATGATTCGGACAATACGAATAGTTTCGCGAACCTAGCTCGGGCAACAGGCCGAGTTCAGAGCTAATACAACAGACAAACACGCCCGATAATTCCCAATCGATGTCTGTGACTATAGGCTCTGTAGCTGCCTACAGCTCGAGTTAAGGACAGAAAACCGAGAGCGTTTGTCAAGATAACTCGAATAATACGAATAGATGTGCGGACATAGCTCGACTAGCAGGCCGAGTTCAGACCTCTGGAGTCAAGAGGCGAACGCGCCTGATGATTCTGAATGCGATAGATGTGCTTACGAGCTCTGTAGCTGCCCTGCAGCTCGAATTAAATACAAAATACCCACCACGCGTATCAAGTTGACTCGAATAATACGAATAGGTTTCCGGAGCTAGCTCGGCTAGCAGACCGAGTTCAGACCTATGGATCCAACAGGCGAACGCGCCGGATGATTCTGAGTGCGATAGGTGTGCTTACCAGCACTCCAGCTGCCCTACAGCTCGAGTTAAGTAGGAAATACCGGCAACGCGAATCAAGTTGACCCGAATAATACGAATAGGTTTGCTGACCTAGCTCGGCTAGCAGACCGAGTTCAGACCTATGGATTCAACAGGCGAACGCCTCTGAGGATTCTGAGTGCGATAGGTGTGCTTACCAGCACTGTAGCTGCCCTACAGCTCGAGTTAATAGAAAATACCGACAACGCGTATTAAGATGCCTCGAAACGGCCGATCCCGCCAGCGTGCTTTTTGGCAGTAAAAGTTACCCGATCGAGGTGCGATCAAGATGGCGAGCGGGAATAAGATCGAATATCACGGGAAAAAAAAACTAGAGGTCAAACGAATGTTCAAATTTTGAGAAAAAAAATTCAACCGACCAAAAGGTCTGAAAAGTTCAATTATTTTTTTTCGAGCTAACTAGCTCTCCAGCCCGCCTGAACTGGGCGCCGGCGGTAAACCGTCAACCTTTCTTACCGCCGGGGGACTCGTAGAGCTTCCTGACAGTATATAGTGTGGGAAAAATCAAGAGAACGACTAGTTTTCAGCCCAAGCGATTTCAGACCTCTCAAGATGACTCTAAGAAAAAAATAAACAGTTTCGCAACCCAGTTCGAGTATCAGACCGAGTTCAGACCTCTCAATGCGACAGCCGAACGCGTCTGATATCTGCGAATCGACTCATGTAATTACCAGCCCTGCAGCCCCCCTACAGCCCGAGTTAACTGCAGAAAACCGACAGCATCTCTCAGGATGACTCGAATAATACAATAGTTTCGCGGACCTGTTTCGAGCAGCAGACCAAGTTCTGAGCTCTCGAATCGACCAACGAACGCGCCTGATTGTGCACATCGATTTCTGTGACCAGCAGCACTGTAGCCCTCCCCAGCACGAGTTCTGTGCAGAAAATTGAGAGCACTTTTCACGATGATTCGGACAATACGAATAGTTTCGCGAAGCTAGCTCGGGCAGCAGGCCGAGTTCAGAGCTCTCGATACAACAGACAAACGCGCCCGATAATTCCCAATCGATTTCTCTGGCTATAGGCTCTGTAGCTGCCCTACAGCTCGAGTTAAGTACAGAAAACCGATAGCGTTTGTCAAGCTCACTCGAATAATACGAATAGGTTTGCGGACCTAGCTCGGCTAGCAGACCGAGTTCAGACCTATAGATTCAACAGGCGAACGCGCCTGATGATTCTGAGTTCGATAGCTGTGTCTAGCAGCACTGTAGCTGCCCGACAGCTCGAGTTAAATAGAAAATACCGACAACACGTATCCAGTTCATTCGAATAATACGAATAGGTTTGCGGACCTAGCTCGGCTAGCAGACCGAGTTCAGACCTATGGATTCAACAAGCGAACGCGCCTGATGATTCTGAGTGCGATAGCTGTGCTTACCAACACTGTAGCTGCCCTACAGCTCGAGTTAAGTAGAAAATACCGACAGCCGGAATCACTCTTAAGCTTCCAGCAAGAACTTGCTAAGGGAAGCTCTACGAGTTACTGGCGCCGGCGGTGAACCGTCAACCTGGTCACCGCCGGGAACCTCGTAGAGCTCCTTCCACGAGTGAGAGTGCTTAGAATCGACATAGAGAGCTTCTAGAAGCATTTCGCGGAAAAGGCAAAATTGATTTTTATTCATGTCAATATGAAGTTGGTTTCGGCAAGTGTTTTGATAGTAAATGTGCGCCTACAGAGCTCATATTAAGACGCAGAGGCCCCCATAATCGTTCACAGGTGCGAAAAATCTGCATTGTCAAAATGAATTATCAATTATCTTTCAAATCTTAGCAAAACCGACCGAAAGTTGTCACATTGTCTCTTCTGGTCGGGTCGGCCAACTAGCTCCACCCCGCGCCGGAACTGGGCGCCGGCGGTAAACCGTCAACCTTGGTTACCGCCGGGGGACTCGTAGAGCTTCCTAACAGCATATAGCGTGGAAATAAAATCGGAAGAACGACTAGATTTTCAGCCCAAGCGATTTCAGTTTCGCAACCCAGTTCGAGTATCGAACCAAGTTCAGACCTCTGAATGCGACAGGCGGGCGCCTCTGATGTCTGCGAATCCACTCATGTGATTCCCAGCTCCGCAGCCTCTCTACAGCCCGAGTTGAGTGCAGAAAACCGACAGTATCGACTCGAATAATAGAATAATTTCGCGGACCTAGTTCGAGCAGCAGACCGAGTTTCGACCAACAGACGCGCCTGATGTGTGCAAATCGGTATCTGTGACCCGCAGTACTCTAGCCCTCCCCTAGCACGAGTTGAGTGCATAAAATTGAGACATCTTCTTAAGATGATTCGGACAATAAGAATAGTTTTGCGAACCTAGCTCGGGCAGCAGACCGAGTTGAGAGCTCTCAGTTCAATAGACGAACGCGACTGATGATTCGCCATCGTTGTCTGTGACAATGAGCCCTATAGCTGCCCTACAGCTCGAGTTAAGTACAGAAAACCGAGAGCGTCTGTCAAGATGACTCGAATAATACGAATAGGTTTCCGGACCTAGCTCGGCTAGCAGACCGAGTTCAGACCTCTGGATTCAACAGGCGAACGCGCCTGATAATTCTGAATGCGATAGCCGTGCTTACCAGCTCTGTAGCTGCCCCACAGCTCGAGTTAAGTAGAAAATACCGACAACACGTATCAAGATAACTCGAAACGGCCGATCCCGCCAGTGTGCTTTTTGGCAGTAAAAGGTACCCGATCGAGCTGAGATCAAGATCGCGAGCAGGAATAAGATCGAATATCACGGGAAAAAATACTAGAGGTCAAACGAATGTTCAAATTTCGAGAACAAAATTTTCAATCGACCAAAAGTTGTGAAAAGTTCAGTTCTTTTTTCTCGAGCCAACTAGCTCTCCAGCGCGCCGGAATTACTCTTAGCTTCCAGCTATAACTGGCGCCGGCGGTGAACCGTCAACCTGGTCATCGCCGGAAACCTCGTAGAGCTCCTAGCACGCGTAAGAGTGCTCAGCATCAAAAGAAAGAGCTTCTCGAAGCATTTCTCGAAAAAGAGAAGACACGATTTTTTGGATGTCGACATCTAGAGAAGTGTTTTCATAGTAAAAGTGCATCTAGAGAGCTCATATTAAGACGCAGAGGCCCTCATAGTCGTCTACAGGTGCGAAAAATCTGCTTTCTCAAAATAAATGGTCAAATATCTTTCAAATATTCGCAAAACCACCCAAAAGTTGTCACATTGTCCGTTCTGGCCGGGTCGACCAACTAGCTCCACCCCGCGCCGGAATTCCTCTAGCTCATCGATGTCGAAGAGCTCTACGAGGTACTAGCAAGGGAAGCTCTACGAGTCATTCCTCTAGCTCATCGACGAGGTACTGGGCGCCGGCGGTAAACCGTCAACCTTGGTTACCGCCGGGGGACTCGTAGAGCTTCCTAACTCGACTTAAGTTGAGAAAACAGACAGCACTTACCAACAATCTAACTTATAGTGAATAGTTTTTGACCTCTAAATGCGACAGACGGACGCGTCTCATGTCTGCGAATCGACTACTGTCATTACCAGCCCTGCAGCCCCCCTACAGCCCGAGTTGAGTGCAGAAACCCGACAGCACCTCTCAGGATGACTCGAACAATAGGAATAGTTTCGGTTCGGGCAGCAGACAGAGTTCAGAGCTCTTTATTCGACATGCGGACGCGCCTGATGCCTTCAAATCGATCCCAGTGATTACCAGCCATGCAGCCCCCCCTACAACCCGAGTTGAGTCCAGATAACCGACATTATCTTGCAAGCGACTCGAACGATACGAATAGTTTCGCGATTCTAGATCGGGCAGCAGACCGAATTCAGAGCTCTGGAGTCGACAGACAAATGCAAATGATCATTCTGAATTGGTGCCTCTGAATATGAGCTCCGTAGCAGTCCTAAAGCTCGAGTTAAGTGCGGAAAACCGAGCGTTTCTGTCAAAATGACTCGAATAATACGAACAGTTTTGTGGCCCTAGCTCGGCTAGCAGACCGAGTTCCCTCTGGGTTCAACAGGCGAACGCGCCTGATCATTCCGCATGCATTAGCTGTGCTTACCAGCTCTGTAGCTGCCCTAGAGCTCGAGTTATGTTCAGAAAACCGTCAGCGCATATCAAGATGACTCAAAACGGCCGATCCCGCCACAGTGCTTTTCGACAGTAAAGTTTACCCGATCGAGCTGAGATCAAGATGGCGAGCGGGAATAAGATCGAATATCACGGGAAAAAATACTAGAGCTCTAACGAATGTTGAAATTTTGAGAACAAAATTTTCAACCGAGCAAAAGTTGTCAAAAGTTCAGTCGAGACTGGGCGCTGGCGGTAAACCGTCAACGTTTCTTACTGCCGGGGGACTCGTAGAGCTTCCTGACAGTATATAGTGTGTAGAAAAACTGAAAGAACGACTAGTTTTTCAGCCCAAGCGATTTGAGACCTCTCAAGATGACTAACAAAAACAAACAGTTTCGTAACTCATTTCGAATATCGAACCGAGTTTGGACCTCTAAATGCGACAGACGGACGCGTCTGATGTCTGTCATGTGATTCCCAGCCCTGCAGCCCCTACAGCCCGAGTTTCTGTGCAGAAAACCGACAGTATCGACTCGAATGCTAGAATCGTTTCGCAAACCAAGTTCGAGCAGCAGACCGAGTTCGGAGCTCTGGAATCGACCGACAGACGCCTGAGCTGTGGAAATCGATATCTGTGAACCGCAGCACTGTAGCCCTCCCTCAGCACGAGTTGAGTGCAGAAAATTGAGAGCACTTCTGAAGATAATACGCACACTACGAATAGTTTCGTAACCTAGCTCAGACAGCAGGCCGAGTTCAGAGCTTTCGGTCCAATGAACGAACGCGACTGATGATTCCCCATCGATGTCTGTGACAATGAGCCCTGTGGCTGCCCTACAGCTCGAGTTAAGTCCAGGAAACCGAGAACGTCTGTCAAGATGACTCGAATAATACAAATAAGTTTGCGGACCTAGCTCGGCTAGCAGACCGAGTTCAGACCTCTGCATTTGACAGGCGAATGCGCCTGATGATTCTGGATTGCGATAGGTGTGCTTACCAGCTCTTTGGCTGTCCTACACCTCGAATTAAGTACAAAATACCGACAACGCGTGACAAGATTACTCGAAACGGCCGTTCCCGCCAGTGTGCTTTTTGGCCTTCAAAGTTACCAACAGACGCGCCTGATGTGTGCAAATCGGTATCTGTGACCCGCAGTACTCTAGCCCTCCCCTAGCACGAGTTGAGTGCATAAAATTGAGACATCTTCTTAAGATGATTCGGACAATAAGAATAGTTTTGCGAACCCAGCTCGGGCAGCAGACCGAGCTGAGAGCTCTCAGTTCAATAGACGAACGCGACTGATGACTCGCCATCGTTGTCTGTGACAATGAGCCCTATAGCTGCCCTACAGCTCGAGTTAAGTACAGAAAACCGAGAGCGTCTGTCAAGATGACTCGAATAATACGAATAGGTTTCCGGACCTAGCTCGGCTAGCAGACCGAGTTCAGACCTCTGGATTCAACAGGCGAACGCGCCTGATAATTCTGAATGCGATAGCCGTGCTTACCAGCTCTGTAGCTGCCCCACAGCTCGAGTAAAGTAGAAAATACCGACAACACGTATCAAGATAACTCGAAACGGCCGATCCCGCCAGTGTGCTTTTTGGCAGTAAAAGATACCCGATCGAGCTGAGATCAAGATGGCGAGCAGGAATAAGATCGAATATGACGGGAAAAAATACTAGAGCTGAAACGAATTGTTGAATTTCGAGAACAAAATTTTCAACCGACCAAAAGTCACCAAAAGGTCCGTCGAGATTTTTCTTGCCAACTAGCTCTCCAGCGCTTCGGAATCAATAACTTGCTAAGGGAAGCTCTACGAGTTACTTGGTAGCGTCCAAAACCCGGATAGCAAAGAGGCACTTACATAAACGAGCATACGCACATAAGCACGCACAAACGAACACACACATACAAACACATATACATACACAAGAAAGCACACATACGCCAGCATGCTCCACACACACACGCACCCATACACACACACACACGCACACGCAACACATCAACACGCAAACGTCGACACACACGCGCAAACGCGCACGCACAAACACACAGCACATCTCACACACACACAGAGGGACGCGCACACGCACACCAATCACACATGCACATACACACACACGGGGGCACACACAAACACTCACACGCACACACGCACACACACACACACACACGCACGTACAACCCACGCACACAGACGCACACGCAAGCATCCAGGGAAACCCACGCACTGACGACCACACGATGACGCACGCACCGCAGCCACCTCAGCGCCCCCCCCCCGCGCTCCCCTGCCGCCCCCACGCGCCCCCGCCCTCCCCGCCGGCGCTCCGGAGGGGGGAGGCTTGGCTTGGCTTGGAGTCGACTGAAGCGGGCTCTCAGAGCCCAGTCGCAGTGTCCACACGGCAGCGTCAGCTGTAACAATTCAGCCTGTACAGTATAAAGCGCGAAGCGCGTAGATATACACAAGCACAGGCATCAACATGACAAGAGACGGCAAACACGCGCAAGACGAGCTGTGGCTGCAAGCAGCCGTTCCGCGGCACTCAGTTCAGCTTGAGTAACTGTGCAAGCATCGCTCAAACACCAGGCTTCTCTGTACACCTCCGTCCAAACACAGTCGTTAGTATTTGTCCGAAACCCGATATCGAGCCAGCAGCCACACCCAACCCCTAAGGCCGAGACGCCACCATCCCAGGCACCCCGAATGGCAACGACATTCATCGTGTTAGTAAATATAGAATCGTACGACTCTTTGATATAAGTTTGGCCCTCGCGGGCCTCATGTGTCAGTCTGTCAGCTCTCTCATTATTCTCCCTAAAGATATGCTTCACAATGTCACGTCCCTTCATAGGTGGTCTCCCCCCCTCCTGCACACATACATTGTATAACCGATCCTGCAAGTTGGCAACTCGTTTGCGATAGTCCACCCGTTCACATGCCCACACACCGTTGATCCACGACACAATCAGCAGACTATCACCGCAGATCTCCACAGGTAGTCCAGGGGTGGTAAAATCCCAGACCGTCTCACGCATGTACGATAATGCAATCCGTTTGCTGAGTCTCAAATTCTCCTCCTCCTCCTCCATCCTTCTTCTCTTGGGTTCCCTTTCATCCTCCATACCTCCACTAATACCGAACTCCTCCTCCTTCTCGTAGTTGGTACCACATCCTCTCTTGTGTTCTGGCTGAAAATATTTGTGTACATGCTCGGCCGCCGTCACGACAGCCCACGTGAAAAAGTCACTTTGTAGCATGCAGTCCCACCAGTCTCACCAAAGAACTGCTGTAGTGGGTACTGCCATGTGCGCTGAGCCGTCACTTCCCTCCCCATTTTCCTCCTCCTCATATCCCCTTCCTCCCGACGAATACGTGTGGAAGCATGTGCATGGAAAAATGCGGCAGCTCGGTCACGCATGTTATCCCATTGCTTAGGGAAGGCCATCATACCAAATCTCGCATCATACCAACAACGATCGTGGCAGTTATACACAGGCACAGATTGGATAAAATTTGACAAGTCCTTGGCAACATTCCAGCATGCTAACAACAAACGCTGTGGCAGTGGCATAAAACCTGCCTCCTGAAACAAAGTTCTGCATCTCCTCCTCCGACGCAGCTCATAGTCCTGAATAGACTCCTCTGGCAGTCTCCTCGTGGCCACAATTTGCAGCAAGCATTGGCCCTCAAAGCGGTGGATGTCCTCAAGACTGCTGTCATCCAACGTGAGATTCTCTCCTCCATACAGTATCTGAGATTGAATCCGCTCCGTATACCTCTGGAACTTAGCGTTGATAGGTACACATCTGGCCCCATAGTAAGCCTTCTGTGCATAGAAAGCCCTCCTTGCAGCATCCAGTCGATAGGCCAGATCCTCATGAGAATGTGCCCGATAGTCGGTGGTAATGAATACACCCAGCAGCACCGTAGACGTCACACGAGATAAACGAAAAGTCTGAAATTCATTGGTCGTCGATGAGATCTCAATATTATGTGCCTGTGAGATCGTACCATCCTGTTCAAAATAACATCCTGTCCAAATACAAGGTATTCGCCAAGCAGAGGGATGGGAGTGGCATCAGCTTGAATGGGTTTCCATTCCATGCCGTGTCGCACAAGAGAGTGTGTGAGCTGCGAAAGCATCTCTGTAAGTTGTGATTCGCTTTGAGCCAGTACTACCACGTTATCGGCCCATACCATGTGGTTGACCGTATGTTGAACCGTCGTACTCCATTTTTCCCCTACAATCTCGCATCTGTAACCGTACCCCAAGACATCCCATGTATGAAACGTCGCACTCCACATGTGGGCAGCAATAAGGTTGAAAGCCAGTGGCCCTTCTGGACCTCCAGTTCTAATATTCACATCCCAAGAGAATCCCTCAATACTCAGACCCTCACCTGTGACCTCACAACTCCCATAGAGTACAGCCTCCAGAAGGGGTATCTGAAACTGCAGAGGTACCTGACTCCATTGAAGGGCCTCACGGAGTTTCCCCACAGTGGCATGGTCGAAGGCCCTACGGATATCACAGATAGCAACGTGCAGTTGTTGATCACGCCATTTGGACGCATGTTGGCCCATATTTTTGAGGGCCGCAGTGATTTCGAAAGTCTTGCGATTGCGCTGGAATCCGTAGAGGCCCAAACGGCGTAGTACACCCGAAGACTCCACAGACTCCTCAATCATACACACAAGCGTGCTGACATACCAACGTGCGATAGCATTGAGCAAGCACAGGAACCTGCAGTCGGACATGTTACTAGTGAGGGTCTTCTTCGGCATAACACAAACAAGGATCTCACGCCAACTTTCGGGGTATGGGATCACACCCCTAAAGACCTGGTCAAAGATTGTGTGCATCTTATTCAGAGAGGCCCATGGCATTTTCTTCAATATCTCGCACGGCACACCGTCCCGTCCTGTCGCCCTGGACGATCGGAGCCGACTCCGAGCACGCAAGAGCGTGCTGAAAGGCAAATTCGAGGCCGGCATCATGTTGGCCTCCCGTCGCAGCTCCTGCAACAGGCGACTGTTGGCCGAACGTGCCTCAAGAGATGAGAACTGCTCCTGACAAGTACGATGTATGATCCTCCTTTTTGGGGCCGGCCCTCCCTCCGCTCCAACCACTCCGCCCTCGCGGAGCGCCGGGGGGGGGAGGGGGGAGGGGGGAGGGGGGGCGCGCGGACGGCGGCACCACACCGCGCGCGCACGCGCACACGCACATGCGCAGACGAACACAGACGCAGGATAGCAAACAGGCAGTCACACAAGCAAGCACACGCACATAGGCACGCACACACGGAGACACACAGACTAATACACAAGAGTACACACGTACGCCAGCATGTTCCACACACATGCGCACATACACACACACATACACACACACGCACACACACATCCACACGCGAACGTCCACACACACGCGCAAACGCGAACACACAAACACACATACATACACAAGAACACACATACGCCAGCATGCTCCACACACACACGCACAAATACACACACACGCACACAGACACACATCCACACGCAAAGGTCTACACACACGCGCAAACGCGCACACACAAACACACAACATATCACACACACACACACGGACACGCACACGCACGCGGATCACAAGAGTACATACACACACGGGGGGCACGGAGCGCCCCCGCCCTCCCCGCCGGCGCTCCAGAGGGGGGAGGCACCGCCCCATTCTGTGGCCCGCCCTTCCTCCACTCCAACCACTCCGCCCTCGCGGAGCGCCCGAGGGGGACGAGGGGGGAGGAGGGGGCGCGCGGACGGCGGCACATGCGCAGACGAACACAGACGCAGGATAGCAAAGAACCAATCACACACGCAAGCACACGCGCATAAGCACGCACACGCGTACACACACGGACAAACTCAAATCCATACATACACAAGAGCACGCACGTACGCCAGCATGCTCCACACACACGCACACATACACACATACACACACGAGCGCACACACGTCCACACGCAAACGCACACACACTCACACACACACGCGCATGTGCACCCAGACACACGCAGGGGCACACACACACACATACGAGACACACGCGCCCCCCCCCCACCCACCCACCCACCCACCCCCACACACACACACATACACACACACGCACAAGCGCACACACAGACGCAATGGCGAACACCCACGGATAACCACGCACAGACGACAACGTTGTGACAGACTCATTCCCCGACTGGTCAGCGCACTCTTCCACCGCGCCCCCAAGCCCCCCCCACGCGCCCCCGCCCTCCCCGCCGGCGCTCCGGAGGGGGGAGGCACCGCCCCATTTTGGGGCCGGCCCTCCCTCCACTCCAGCCACTCCGCCCTCGCGGAGCGCCGGGGAGAGGGGTGGAGGGGGAGAGGGGGGGGCAGGAAGGGGCGGGGGTGCCAGCGCCATGCGCCCACACACACACACACGCACGCACACGGGCACACACGCACTTTTCCTCAGGGAGCGCGCAGTGTCGCACACGTACGCAAGCATGCTCCACACACACGCACACACACACACATCCACACGCAAAGGTCGACACCCACGCGCAAACGCGCAAACACAAACACACAACACATATCACACACACACACCGCGGACACACACACACACACACACACACACACACACACACACGCAAACACACCAGACACACACAAACACACTGACACACACACACAGATACACACACACGCTCGAGCACACTCACATCCACACGCGCCCACTCTTACACACACACACACGAACAGACACGCGCACAAAAAGAGATACAAACAGAGATGCATACAGACACACAGACAAACACACACACATACCCACGGACACACAGACAGACACACAGACAGACACACAAACAGAGCCACAAACACACAGACACAAAGACACCCACACACACACTTACACACACACGCCAGCAGACACACAGGCAAACACAAACACACGCCAGCGCACACACACTCACGCACTGACAAAACATCCTCATGCACACAGGCACACAAGAACACACATGCAAGACGGACGCGCCTACAGGGCGCCCGTGCCAACCTCCAGTGGCAGCCCAAGCGCCCGGTGCGCTTGAACGGCAGAGCTCTGTCAACGGCACACCCAGGGCCGGCGAGCGCCGCTGCACACGAGGCGCAGCTCTCAGAGAGCCGCGTCCGACACCGCCACGATCGTTGGCTCGTCATCTCCGCCCCCGCGCAGGCGGCGCAACGTCTGTCGCAGCCTCTCCTCAGTCCACCTGCCAATTCCGACGGGCACGCCCTCCCGACGCGCCACGAAAGCTCCAACGACTTCGCCGATCAAGTCCTGCCGCTGGTTGTGCTCGGCGATGGCCAGGCGCTGCCGCCTCTCATCAGGATCCTCCTGCCGCGCGCGATCCTCCGCAGCAGCGGCAGCGATATCCCGCGTGCTCGCGCGGCTGCCACGCTCCCCGCGCTCTTCGCCCGACGACAGGGCCGAAGCCGCACTGGGCGCGCCAGCCCCTCCAGCACCGTCGCCGCCCCCTGTCGGCGCCCTCGCGGCGACGCCATCGCTGGCGGGCACCTTGGCGGATCGCCCCTCCGCGGGCCCCCCCGCGGGCGCGCCACTCGCGCCAGCCTCGGCCGCGGGCGCCGCGCGCGGGGCCTTGCCTGCATGCCCTCCCCCCGGAGCCGCCTCTGCACGCGCCGCCCCCCCCCGCCCGCTTCCGCTGGCAGACCCAGCACCTGCTCGCGTGACGACCGCGGCCCGCCCCGCGCCCTCGCCAGTCGCGCCAGCCTCAGCCGCGGGCGCCGCACGCGGGGCCTTGCCTGCGTTCTTCTCCTTGAACACCTTCAACTTTCCCTCCGGGATGGGCCCGTCCACACGCCCATGCCAACCATCCTTGTGCTGCTGCTTGAAATGCTGCCCGCACAGATCCCCGCATCCCTGCTTTGGCGCGCTCCGGCATTGCCCGCCAGCTCCGTCCGCCCAGGTACGAGCCATGCACTTCGCGGTGTCAATGTTTTCTGGCGTAAAGCGACGCCATTCGTCCCCCGCGAGCGACGCCCCCGCGCCTGGCTGGACTCCAGCAGGAGCCGGGTCCGCGGACGGAACGCCAGCGGCCCTGCCAGCGTCGTCGTCCTCGTCGCCCGTGCTGCCCAGAGCCGGCGGGGACAGCCCGCGCTTCTTGCCCCTGCGCAAGGGCTGCTGCGGCTGCCCCGAAGCGCCGGGGTCCCCGTCGCCAGCGCCAGGATCCCCGCCACCCGCCCGACGCCGCTTGCCCGGTGGCTCGCCCCCCGACGCCTGCTGCCCGGCGGGCGCACTCGGCGGCGCAGACGGCGCGGCAGGGGCGCTGGAAGCAGCGCCGCCGCCGCCATCGCCGCTCCCCGCAGACCCCGCCGCGCGCCCGCCTGCATGCCCGAGAGGCGCAGTCGGCGGAGCCGGCGGCGCCCCAGAGGGTCCCGCACCACCGCTGCCGCTGGCGCCCCCCGGAGACCCCGCCGCCGCGCGCCCGCCGCCTCCGCCCCGCGGACCCGCCCTGCGCACATACGCAAACACATAGGCGCCAACGTGCACCTGGTGGTCTCTGGCAATCTGCGCCCAAGTCCTGGGCTGAACAGCTTCGTCGTCGAATTTGGCGTATTCGTTCACACCCACGGCTGCACACGCATAATAATGAGGGCGATCGTTTTCACGCAGACGCTTCTATATCATGCGGTGTGCAGCCAGACGAGACAACATCATCTCACGAACGCTTTGCAATCGGCAGAGCCTCTGAAAGCTTCTCCAGAGACCCCAGGCAAGGTCAGGGACAGCAGGGTTGGGCAAAGAGAGTCACATAAAATTGGGAGGGAAAACTTTGAGCAAAAATGGGCCGCGGTCGCTTCCCACTCTCGCAGTTTCCACCCGCCCTCATTCCAGTCAAAGACAGTGCCATGAGGGCGATCGTTTTCACGCAGACGCTTCTATATCATGCGGTGTGCAGCCAGACGAGACAACATCATCTCACGAACGCTTTGCAATCGGCAGAGCCTCTGAAAGCTTCTCCAGAGACCCAAGACCACTTTGTGCCCCGGGCCCATGAATGCCCTGGGATCCTTAGATCACGACAAGTTTGAAAGCAGTCCCTGACCAGACCGAGCGAGATGACACAAGTGAAAAACCTCTGCGAGCTTTTTACAAAGGCGGGGGGGGCAGGGCTGCGCAATTAAGGTCCAGAACTTCCCATTCGGGGCTTTGCCAGAGAGCTCGAGGTGGGGGCGACCAGACCGAGAGCACAACCCCCGCCCTTTACACTTAAAAGAGTCCAGAGTCCTACACACATCGTCAGGAATATTACACAGCATGAGTCTAATTGCTTTTCTCCATCGGGTTCCGAATTGGCAAAAATCTACTCGTTCTAATTTGACTTGCGGACAGGTGAGCAACCTTAGAACCTCAGGAAGGATCCAGAACATTGAGGTGAGAGGGTTCTCGACGATGCACGGGACCTTCATCCTCAGGCAGAGGCGTACCAGCTTTATTGTGAACCTGGTCAGCAAGTTACCGATATGCACCTTCTCTACGTCCACGGCACTGAGCCCTGCCAGGCCCCAGGGAAACTCGTTGGATCGGAGCGGCGGTGGGCACCCACGACGTGCCCGGCTCAGTGTGTGGCAAGGGGTTGCGATCATCACTCCTTTCACTCTGCCAGTTCGGACGCGATTCAAAAGTCTTTGTTGATTTCGATTCTTTGTTAGATCATGATCTGGGCCATGCACGACATCGGTCACTGTCGCACGGCCTCCAAGCTTTGTCACTTCCGCCGCGACACCTCCGCAGCCGGAGTAGACGTCCTCAAAAGCCCACTGCGCGGCAGCAACGGTGCGGCGGGCGGGGCGAGGCCGTCCAGCATCACGCGCTGCAGGTTGGCCTCGCACCACAGGGCGAACTGCTGGAAGCTCTTGGGCAACCGCTGCCACTGCGCCTGCACACGGCCGCCCTTCTCGTAGCGGGCGACGCTTTTGTGGCTGCCCCAGCGGCCACGCTTCATGATCTCGTCCAGCGTGCGTCGCAGCTGCAGCCGATCCCACGACGCGCCGCTGTGGCGGAGCTGGTAGGGAACCAGCTCTGGAAGCCCCAGCCGCGTCGCAGCCGCCTTGAACTGCTTCAGGTACGCGGCGTAGCTGTAGTCGAAGACGGGCTCGTCGCCGCTCTTGCCGCGCACCAGCTCGCGCAGCAGCTGCGTGGTCCACGCCTCCTCCTTGTCCCAGATGACGGTGTCGTCGTAGATCCCCACCTTGGTCGGCCTCAGCTCCTCGGACGGCCGGATGACGAACGTCCAGTGGGGCCCCACGTTCGACGACGGGGGGATGAGCCACTTCGCCTTCAGCTCGTGAATCTCCCCAGGCCGCGCGTAGGTCACAAGCGCGGCCAGCGTCTCGATGGCCATCGTGCGGAAGCCCGCCCGCACCAGCTCCACCATCAGGGCCGCCCACACCGGTCGCGCCTCGGGGAGCCGCGACTGCCCAGGAGCCAGGCGGTCCCAGCCCTGGAGGGCACGGTGGGCACGGGGAAGCCGAAGGGTCCCAGCCCGCCCGAACTCCGGGCGGATGCCCTTGATGGCCGCCAGCAGGTAGTGCCCGACGCTCCCGTCCATGCCGTTGAAGAACTTCTCGTCGAACACCTCGATCAGGGCGAAGTCGACCTCCTCCGGGGAGTCGAGCGAGAGACCGAGCCTGGCGCAGTCCTGCACGAACCCCTCCATCACCTCCACGTACTGCTGGTCGACCTTCTCCCCCACGGCCTTCGTCTCCAGGAACGAGCGGCCGAGGGCGTCGACCTCCACCGAGAAGCGGTCCTGCCTCGCCAGCGCCGTACTCAGCCTCCTCAGCTTCGCCGGCTGCGAGATCGGCACGCTCCTCGGCAGGCGCGGGATCTCCCTCCGCGGCCGAGCCGCCGGGATGGCCGACGCCTTCTGTGCAGCGTTGCGCCCGTTGCTCAACAGGCGCCGATCCTCTCGCCGAACCGGCGGCGGCCGGGTAAGCCCCTGCGACCGCATCGGGCTTCGACTGCTTGTGCCCGGGCTCGTACCGCCGCGAAGGCCCGTCGGCGGGATTGAGCTCAGACGGCACCCAACGAACATGGCAACGGATGTTGAGGGCCAGGGAAAGGGCGCACCACCTTCGACAGCAGATGTTCATCTGGAAATCCGAGGCCCTCCCCTTGCAGAACGCCAGGATCTGGCCCATGTTATCCCCCAAGAAGACGACATGACGACCACCGATACCAGGGCGCTTTGCGAGCCGACGAAGGGCCCAGATCATCCCCTTCGCCTCCAGAATGTGAATGGCCTCCCTACGACAGAACCTTCCAGCGTATACAAACTTCCAGGGGGCCTCGTGGATCCAGTCGGGGCTGATGTCGGGGAACTTGGGGTCCTCCTCCCAGTACTCGTTCGGGTCATTCGTCCCCTTAGGGACGTACACGGTGAACTTGTCCTCCAGGGCATCTCGAGAACCTGCAAGAGCGTGTGCACGATGAGCCATATCTTGTCGGACCCGAAATCGCATACGCTCGTCGACCCTCCCAACCTGTTTCACATTTTTGTCACTCCAAGAGCTCTCGACGACTCCCCATCCTGTAGGGCAGGCATCCGTCGCCACCACCTCGCCATGCCAGGGCAATCTCCACTGAGCAAATGCAAAGGGCAGCAGGGCTCGCGCTGCACTAAGCTCGGCCCGCACAGAGGGCCAAAGCTCGATCTGCTCACCACCAGCGCTACGAATGAACTGGTAGGTCGCAGACAGAACCGACAACAGGGGGCGACGGAGCATGAAAATGAAGGTCAGGTGGCCAACGGTCGACTCCAGCTGGTGCCCCGAGGCAACTCCACGGTCCAGCAGCCAGGTCAGCAGGCTGTCGACTTTCCACATCCTCTTGAGCGACGTGGCCACAATGCCCTTGCCGCCATCGATCGCCACGCCCAGCACCTCCGACTGAGTCTGAGCCTCGACGTGCTCGTGAGTGGACAGCCCCACGCCGTCCAATCGCTCGCAAGCACAATCTTTCATCGTCTGCACCTCCTTAGGCTGACCGCCAAGAAAGCCTACGTTGTCCACGTAGACATAGTGGAGAGGCTGCCCGCCTGAGGTAATCAGGCGCGAGCCGCCAAACGTCTGCAGGCGTCGATCGGCGGTCGCGCCCGTGGCCTCCTCCACCTGCTTGGTGACCGCCTCCTGTACGAGGTAGAGTGACCACTTGAACCCCATGGGGAGCACCGCGAAGCAGGGGTGCACCCAGCGGTCCGCCGACAGCCACTCCCCCTCAGCCTCGTGAAGGTGGAGCTCCTCCGCTCGCAGCGGTGGCAGCCCGAAGTAGCGGCTGAGCTCCACATCGATCTTGAAGCGGTAGAACGCGTCCCGCACGTCGCCTGTACTGATGAACACCTCCGAGTCGTCGTCGACCTCGATGAGCCCTAGCGACTCGGCGGTGGCCAGCTCCACTCCGGGGGGATCGCGAAAGCGGCGGTTGCTGCGGCGAGCGTCGACCACTAGCCGCTGCATCCCCGACTTCTTCTTCACACAGAACACGGTGGCGCGCTCCTTGACAGCGGTGCACCACCGCAACACACCAATTGACTCCAGCCGACGGACAAACTTGATGTAGGCCTGTCGATCCCCCGACAAGTTTCGGTCCATGTAGGGGGTGACCGGCTCCGAGTTGTCCTCCAGCTCCCAAAATTCGATGTCAGGCCTGACCATACGTTCTTCACAATCTACCAGCATTGATGCAGCCTCAGCAGGCACCACATCGACCGCGTAGGGGCAGTCCTTGCACGACGCGGGTACCGACAACAGCTCTTCCTGGTAGTCGCTCACAATGTGCTCATCCGAGTCGTATCCGGCTCGGGAACGCAGAAGCGCGCGTGCGGCTTCATGCGGACGCGGAACAACATCAACAGCCTGAGAGCGCTCCATCACGCCCTTAATGTGCTGGACGGCCTCGGCCTGCGCCGGCGAGCATATCCCCTCGGGGGCCGCCCCACCGCACCCGCTCAGCCAGTTCAGGGTTGAGATGGCATCGTTGGCACGACGAGTGATGGCCTGACGACGAGCGACTCGTTGACACACGCCTCGGCTGAGCCCAGGACGGTGAGGCCCTTCCTCTGTCAGCGACGGCAAAGGGAAGACCTCAGGCTGCATCTTGAAAAAGAAGGTGAAGCTCAAGTAGGCGACGAACGCGAGCCTGAGCTGAAAAACTGCGCCTGGAAGCGCTGCCCCTCTGAGGTAGAAGCGACTAGCAGCGGGGTCCCTGCCAGTCGCCGTCGCACAGCTAAGCGTCTGCCGCGCCTCCAGCCCCCTTCTTGGCGGCTGCTTTTGCCTTCGGATGGGCGGTGGCTGCACGCACTTCTTGGGCCTTCTGGCGCTGCTTCTCGATCTCGGCTTTCTCTTTGGTACGGGTGGCCACGTGAGCGGTGAGGGCCGGGGCGATCCCCGCAGTTCGCTGCTGATGGCCTGACCACAGCTCCTCGTCCTCAAAGCGGCCCTCTCCAGGACCACGACTGGCCGCGTCCAGCAACAACTGCATCCTCCTCGCCAACACCTCGAACGCGGCCAGCGACGCGAGGTTGAGCTGATCGTAGCACCCGGCGTGCTCCAACAGGCGGCACATCGCCTGGAGCTCGTACGCGAGGCGGTCCGAAGCAGCAATGCGATTCTCGGCGAGATACTTGTGGTACCACTGCATCGGGGAGCCTCCAGTCCTCTCAATGTTCTTCGCCATCCAAAGCATGGTACGCGGGCCCTCGACGGGCCAGTCCTCATAGAAGCTCTCGTGCATCTTGGCGACGGCCTCCTTCCACGAGCGGAACCTCTCGCCCTGCTCGTCGTACTGCACGGGCAGGGTCCTGGCGTCGTCAAGGTCCGGCTCAGGCGGCGCGTCCACCGGGGCAGGCAAAGGAGGCTCAGGTGCCACAGGCCCGTCGCGGGGCATGAGCGCGGCAATGTCCCTCCAGCGCCTGGCCCCGAAACCAGGAACGTCGTCCACGTGGAGGCGGTAGAGCACCACGACGCCCTCGGCGGTCCGGCCCGAGGCGGGGGACGCGGTGACGCTCACCAGCATCCGATCCCCCAGCCTGCGGGCGTCCTTCTCGCTGAGGATCGTCGCGACGGTGAACTCGGTGCCGAGCGGGAACGAGGAGTTCGGCTCGCCGACGATCCCAGCGGTAGTCCTTCTCGTCCTCCACGATGGCGGTCGCCGCGGCGGCGACAACCTCCTCTCGAGGTGGAGGGGTCTGGGTGCCCCCCCGGTCGTCGTCCTCGTCGTCGGGCGCGTCCAGCACAGTCGGTGGCGCCTTGCCCCGCCCACGGCGGGCAGGAGCACCCCCAAGCCGCCAGAAGTCCTCGAGCGCCACCACGCGCCCGTCCCACTGCTGCGTGTGAAGCGGTGCGGGCAGCGGCGCCTCGCCAGCGGCGAGCGCCTGGCGCGCCTGGTACCGAGCCTCGATCACCTTCCCGCGGAGCTCCCGGGCGCCGATCTCTCGTCGGAACCGGTACCTCGGCGAGACCACGTGACGAGGCACCCCGCCACCAGGCGCCAGCACGATGAACTCCTCGACGTCGGGGCCTGTCAGACGCTCTGGCATCTGGTCGCCATCTGGTGACTCCGTGATCCACTCCTCGAAGCTCACCGGCCACAGGCATACGCGCTCGTGCAGGAGGTCCTCGCCAGCGTCCACGTAGCGCACGAGGATCCTACTGCCCGGCATCAACCTTCTCAATGAAGCCGCCACCCCGGAGGGCAGGTCGCCTGCTCCTGCTGCCACCAGCATCTTGACGAGCCCCGCGTCGCGCGCCGGCACAGAAGCCGCCGACCGCGGCCACCACACCGTTGAACACGAGGGCCGCGGCAAGAAGCACCCACGGCGGCCCCTCAGGGCAGACCAGCGTCGGGCACGCCGGGCAGACCGCCTCGGGGCACGTCAGCTCCGGGCAGGTCAGGTTGGGGCAGGCCGGCCCCGGCGGACAGGGCGGTGGGAGCGGGCAGGCCTCCGACTGCACACCAGTCGCGGTCCAGCTGGCCACCACGCCAGCCACCGCGCCGCGGCCTATCTCCCGCGCGCCAGACTGGAGAAGGTCGCTCAAATAATCTGGGAGCACCATCCGAGGTGCGACGCCTCAAAAACTTTGAGCAAAAATGGGCCGCGGTCGCTTCCCACTCTCGCAGTTTCCACCCGCCCTCATTCCAGTCAAAGACAGTGCCATGGCCGCTCTTCGCGCTTTCGCCCTGATGCACAACGACCCCAGAGAAATCGTACTCGCACTCAGCATCCACAGGCCGCAGAATCTGAGGAAAGCGCACAGGGCGTCTGTCGTACCACTCGCTCCGATCAGCGCGCGTGACCACCCGCTCCACGGTCACGAAGAGCACCGGCGGCGATCGCTCCCAGCGATTGCCCGTATACACCCTGATGCCTTGACAGACCCCGGCCGCCTCCCTCTGCGCACGACTGAGGTGTGCGTGCGCCGGACATCCTTGACCTGGCCCGCCAATATGCCTCAATTCCAGTCGGATCAAATCCTCCAGATCGCAGGCCCCCCGGTGGTCGGGGCCGAGCAATTCGGAAGGGACCAGCTTCAAGCGCGAATCAATCACCCCCGTGTCCGAACTTGCCCGGCACACGTCGCATCGCCTCCGCTGCCGCAACGCAATGCCGCAAACGTGCTGCTGGAGCGCAGTGCGCGCACCGTGATGCGGTGTCGGTACCTGATATCCAGCCTCGGTGACAGCACGAAGGGCGGCCAGGAAGAACTCTGACGCGTCGCATTGCTTCGGTCTCCCTTGCTGATCGAATTCTGTGAATTCTCGCTGACCGAAAAGCCCCGCGCGCGCGGCAGTAGCGAGCGGCGCGACGGCGTCGACCCCCACGCCCTGGACAGAGAGAGCCGCGGCCTGAGCTCCGAGCGCACACACCGGGCAAGTTTCTGTGTTCAAAGGGCAATTCTGGCCGTGCTCGTGGAGAAGCCGACGGAAGGGAGCCAGGCGCAGCAGCACCTGCGCGACTGCGCTCACGAAGCAAGTATTGCCGAGGTTTGCGATGCCCACGCCAGAGCCGTGGCCGCAGTGCCACTGCAGCTCCCTGGTGACATCCTCCTGGGACACGCCGTAGGCTGCCATGCACAGATCCCGGTCCAGCGGGAGCAGCTCTGGCGGCTCTGCACCATCGCCAACAGTCGCCGCCGTGCGAAACATGTCCCCCCAAAGATCCCTCGGCACTACGGCGCCCCTACCAGCACCGCGGCCGCCACCCGCGCGCCCGCGCCCCCGCGAAACAGCGCTCCCCGTCGACGATGCCGCCGCCGCATCTCCGGCCCCCGTCGCGTCGCCGCCGCGGCCGCGGCCCCTGCCCCGCCCCGCAGGCCCAGCGTCCGGCGCAATGTATGCCGGCGGCACCGTCAGAGCCTGGCCCGGGCGCAGCGCGTGCGAGGGCAGAGGCGTATGCACAGACGCCGCAGGGGCCGCCTCCCCGTCCGAAGGAGCTGATCCGTCGTCGTCGTCGTCGTCGCCCGCCCCCTCACCGACGCCCGCCGAGCTCCCCGCGTCACGAGACGGGCCCAGCGGCGACGGCGGCGGCACCGGCGGCGGCGCGGGCGCCGAGCTCGACTCCTGGGCGCCCCGTGCGGCGGGCCCATCCCCCACGTCCCAGCCGTAATCCTGCGCCCATTGCTTCGCGATTTCGAAACTCTCCCCCATCTTTTTCTCAAAGCGTTGGACCCCTTCGCGGACGTACTGCGGCGGGCCCCGCTGCAGGATGTCCCAGGGCGGCAGGTTGTAGACGAGCACGCGGTGGGCCACGCGAACGCGACTGAGCATGACGTACAAGTGCAGCCACCAGTCATCGGCGCCCATGTTCATGGGCTTCTGGAGCACCATGGTGGCCGCATCCATACCCAGGCCCTGCGCAGTCTGCACGGTGCGAACTTTCTCTGGCAGCAACGGGATCTGGTACCTCGTAACCTTCACCTTCCGAAGCTTTCGCTCGCCATCGTCGTCGTAGTGATGATTCCACTCCCAGGACGCCCTGTGCGGCGCGATCTGCACGACCCCTTGCCCGAACCCAAAGTCCTTCTTGAGGCCATCAAACTCGACGAGGACACCGCGCGGCAAACGCTTGCATCGATAATAACCGAGCCGGTGGGCGTCGTGAAGCTTCTTTTCGCGCCAATCCGCGTCCGGCGTCTCGAACTCCTGCGGGTGGAACCTCACGTCCTTGACTACCCCCACGGCGTCCTGCACGATCTGGTGCTTCGCCGACAACTTCACGTTCAGCCGCACACGCATGCCGATGTACAGCGGGCACATGCCGATGAGGTGACCAGTGTTGTTCACGTTCGGCACCTGCAGCATGGCCTTGTAATGCTCCTCAACGAAGTCCCTGTTTGGAGGCAGGTCCACGGCCTGCACGTACAGCAGCATCTGCCCTTTATCCCTGGCCTCTCGCACGGCCCGATACTGCATCTGCCTGTGCACGGCCTCCCAGGCGATGCCCATCTCGAACCCGTCCTTGACATGGGGGTCCTGCAGCCGCTTGTCGTTCTTACCGGGTCGGACCACCCACCCTTGCACCACCATTTTCTGCTCGGCCGTAAACTTCTTGCCCTGCCTCATGGTCTTCAAGAACCCGGGCATGAAGGGGCAGGGCGCGTGCGGAGTAACGAGACGGTCCTTGAAGCGGTGCGTCTCGTACAGAAACATGGCGTGGGTGACACCGTCCAGGAACATGGATTGCCCATTGCGGACGTGAATCGGCGCCTCGGGCGACTCACGCTGCAGCAAGGAAGACCTTCTGCCCTTGCCGCTCACCGGCCCCAGCTGATAAAAATCCCCCAGGAACATGACAATCGGAACCTTCCCGAACATGTGCCCCCGCGCCATGTACAGGTTCACATCGCAATTATACTTAGCCTTACGGGCTTTGCACATGCGAAACGATGCAGCGCCGAGAAGCTGGGGCGGCACCATGGACACCTCCTCCACGATGACGGCCTTGAGGTCGTTCATGCGGTCCACGATGTCATCGACTTTCTGCCCCGAAAGCCTAGCGATGGTCATGGCCTGCTGGCCGCTCAGCCCGAAGCCGCTGTGGATCGTCTCCCCCCCGATGACGCGCGCAGCGCTGTTCGACGAGGCCACGGCGATCTCCGATCCCGCGCCGAACACCTCGTTGAGCAGACGTCGCAGCAGTTTCACCACCTCCGTCTTCCCCGTCCCGCCCTCCCCGTGCAGCAGGAGAGCCATCTGCTCCACCGGCTTGGGGCTTTTTCCGCTGTCCACATCTTGCTGGTATGCCACGATGGCCTCCACCTGGCCCACGACCAGGGCGACCACCGCCTTCTGCTCCTTATTGAACGTCACGGGGTTGTCCGCCCTGGTCGCCCACTCGTTAAACAGCCCCTCCGCGATGTCGCGCGCCCGCCGCGGAGGCTCCGCGTCGCCGGCAACCGCGGGCGGCGGCGGCCGACCAGGCACGAGCACGGCAGGCGCCGAACCCGCGAGGCCGCTCCGCCCGTCGCCATCCCCAGGCAAGCCCTCAGCTCCCTTTTTCCTGTATCGGAACGCCTCCTTCTGCTGTGCTTTGCCCTCCTCGAACTGAGAGTCGCCCAAGTCGAGACCGCAGAAGCCCGTCTGCGTTCCAGTACTCGCGGCAGCAGGCTGAGGCTTATGGTCTTTCGCATAGCCCTCAAGGAAGATATTCTTATAGACCAAGCTTTGCGACGACCCACGAATCTGCTCCAACTGGGCCACCGCGGGCACCTGGCTATCCGGCACGGCGAACGCGGGCATCTGTCGGTGCGCCGCCCACGCTTCGTCCGCCTCGCCCTCGTCCACCTCCTGAGCCAAACCGTCAGGCGCTCCGCCGCCGGCGCCCGCCCCCTCCTCCTCGTCCGCCTCCCCGGCAGGCCGATTCCCCACTGCCTGCAGCTCAGCAGACTCCTCGAAATCCTTGGCCTCCGGACGGATCTTGATTCGCGGCCGCCCTTTCGCCTCCGCCTCCACGTCGAGGTTCGTCGCGACCTGGACGGTCCAGCGTGCCATGAACTCGGCGGCGCTGGGTTGCTGTGCAAAATGGCCCGGGCCCTCCTCTGAGCCGCGTTTCAGATCAATGTCCTCGATCGTGAACCACTTTCCAGCTCGCCGCTCGCACTCCTCGTACTGCCTGGACAACGCCACCTGCTTCGCCCACCACTCCTCCCAGGCAGGCCGATGCTTCCCGACCGCGTTGACACCGGCCCTGTAGGGCGCCCAGGCCGCAGCCCCCTTCTCAGCCGGCTGCAACGGACGGAAAATCACAGACTTGAACAGCGCGTTCACCTCTGGGTCTTTCTCCTTCGAAGGCATCGTGAAGCCGAAGAACTTGGGCACCCTGAACGGCGCGCCGACGCGGAGCTTCTGCACTCGGGAGGCGGCGGCCGGGTGCGTGTCCGCGAACGCGTACGTCTCGAAGTCCTGCGGGTCGAAGTGGAGCGGGTTGGCCTGCGCGGTGTACACGTACATGGCGTAATGGTACATGCCCATGGACTTCAGGGGCTCCCTGTCGCCGCGATGCAGCCAGTCCATCTTCATGTCGTGGTCCAGCCGCGCGCTGTATTCGACACCCTGCTGCTGCTCCTGCTCGGGCTGCCCCCCCCCAGCAGCACCGGCAGCCGCGCCCTCCCCGACAACGCCGTCGACGACACGGGCGTGCAGCGTTGCGCGCGCCTCGTCCAGCGCATCCATGACACCGCCGCCCCCCTCGCCGTCCACTTCTCCCGCGGCCGGCTGGTCCACCTCGATGTGGTCTGCGCGCGGGTCGGTCCAGAAGTCGTCCTTTTTCTGATGAACGGCGGAGCTTGCCTGGAACGCCAGCGCCACGATCCCCTTGCAATACAGAGTCCAGGTGTCATGGGAGCAATAGCACTCGTGGCCATACTGCATCTGGAACATCATCTCGGGCAGCTTCTTCAGGAGCGCCCGGTGCGAGCTGGTCGTGAGCTTGATGACAGTTCGCCTGGCAGAGTCGAGCACTCCGCCCCAGCCGCTGCGACGAGCGGCAGCAGCGGCCCGGGCCCCGTCGACGTCCTCCTCGCCCTCCGCCTCCGCCGCCTCATCCGCCTCCCGCTCCGCCTTCTGCTGGAGTCGGAGCCACTCCAACCCGGTGCTCTGCGCGTGCAGCACTCCGAGGTCTCCCGCGATCGGCCCCGCCTTGGTCGTGTAGTCCGTCTGGTAGTGCGCCATATTGATGGCGTCCATGAACACGGCCTCCAGCGAGTGCAACACGTGCTCCCGCAGGCTGCCGGGCGGACCGCTGCCGCTCGCGCCAGCAGCTGCGGCGGCGGCGGGCGACGCGGGCGCGCTCGATGCAGGGCTGCCAGACGCCGCCGCGCGCGACGCGGCGCGGCCTGGCGCCCGCGACCTCGGCTCTGTCTCGACGGCTGATTCTGGCAGCTCGCGCTCCGCGCGCCGGTCGCTGTAGTAGCCCAGGCCCTGCTCCCCCTTCTTGAACACGAACCCGGGCCGGCTGCCGTCGTAACACGAAGCCGCGCTGAACCCAGCGATGTCCTCGAATTCCGGCGTCGGCGGAGGCGGCGGATCCAAGCCATACGCATCGGCCAAATCCCACGGCTCGTCATCCTCTTCTCTGAAGCCCCAGATATCCCCCGCGTTCGGATCGTCCATCGTGGTCGGCGCCCCGCCGAGCAAACCTCCTCCCCTGGGCAGGCCGAGGCGGCGCCCCACGGGCACGCGCCCGCCCCCCGCCGCAGCCGCGCGCGCCGCCCCCTCGGCCGCCCCGCCCCCGCCCTGCGCTGCGGCCGACGCCCCGGAACCCGTGGAACCTCCGCTCTGCCCGGTGCCCTCGTCGCAACCGGTGCCGCCAGTCCCGGCGCCAGCCAGCGCGTCCGATGCCTCGCCGACAGGCTCGGCGAACGCACCGGGCTCCGGAGGCGGCGGCACAACAGGGTCGCTGGCGGGCGCGCCCCCGACGCTGTCGTCGCCCGGCAGGTCGAGCACCACGCGGTCCAGGCACTGGACGTCCAGGTTGCTCCGCAGACACACCTGGCCCACAGGGTTCGTGCTCCCGTGGTACGGGTGGTACCGCACCACGTCGACGCGACCAGCTCTGCCGTACCTGTTGCAGCGGTGCGGCCACGGGCCGTAGCCTTCAGCCGGAACGTCGTCCAGATCCAGGCGCTCGCCAGGAGGGTTCCACTCCCCCTCCTCCAACGGACCGCACGCGTACTGAACCTTCGCATCTTCCGGAAGCACCAAATCCTTCCCCTTGCGCAGGCGCCGCCAGACGAAGGCGGCGGCAGGACGCTTCCTGGACGGGTGGCTGTAGACCGCAGTCTCGTACTCGTGGTAGAAGCCGAGCCGGCACACCTTGCAGTGCTGAGGCACATCGTCGTTCGTCTTGTGCTTCCAGCACGTGGGACCGCACCTGTGCAGGTGGCCACGGATGATACACTTGCGCGCGTCCCGCGCGAAGCAGCGCGCCCAGGTCCGCGCCTCATCCCCCGGGCACTCAGCAAAGTGCATGGCCGCGGCGCCGTCCGCGCGCACCACGCGGTACGCAGGCTTGCGGCGGTACTGCGGCTGCAGCGTCACGTGCGCACCCGTGAGAGGCTCTCCAAATACCGCCGGGTACTGTGCCCGCTGCTCATGGGGATCGGGCTCTGGATCTGCCAGCGGCGCGAACGGGCGCTGCCGGAGCGGACCCTCTATTGCGGGCTGCTGCTCCAGCATCGCCCGCTCCTCCACGAGATCGACGTTCATCATGGCCGCAACCTGATTCCGCAGCTCTTCTGTGGACAGTTGGTTGTCAGCACGGACGGAGCGGCGGCCCTCTTCGTACGCCCTCTTGCACAACTTCCCGAGCTGACGACGCGAGGCGCCAGCGATGGTATCGTACTTCAATTGGAGGTCGCTCTCCTCTCGCTTCCCGTCCGCGAACGCGAGACGTCGATCCCGCGGGCCGAGCGGAAGCGGCGGCAGACGGTCCGGCCCGTCCAAGCCCAGCTGCCGGCCCACCTCCTCCGCCGCGTCGAACTGCACGCTGCCGACCCTGGCGAGCACGGCCTCCCTCCACCTCCTCAGACGCTCCTCGAGGCCTTCGACGTCCCCCGCGCGCAGCTTCGCGAGGAACGCGCCGGTCATCGGGTGCAGGCGCCACAGGTGGATGTGCGGATGGATGCCGCCGCGCCCCTGCGACTCCACGGGTCCGAAGAACGCGCGGACGAGCCCGAACGCTCCACACGCCCCCGTGGCGGCCACGCCGTCGGAGACGCCCGTGGCCCCGCGCTGCCGCGTGACGCCGACGACATGCTCCAGGAACAGTTCCAGCATGAGGTTCGTGACCATGGCCTGCGACACCGGGTCAGCGGCCACCCGCCGCAGCATGTCCCGCGTTGAGGGCATCACAGGAGCAGTCTCCTCCAGCAGCCGCCATCGCTGTACGGAGGCGCCCTCGTACATCAGGGACACCATCAGGTTCCGAGTGTCCGCGATGTTCGGCGTCGTGAACACCAGGGGAGGCCCGAAGAGCCGGGTGTAGCTGGTACTGATGTGCCGCAGCGTGGTCCGGTGCGCGTCGGACCCGACGACATCACGGTTGCTGAGCAGCATGCTGCGCAGCGCGCTCTTGACGTTCCGGGGCAAGCCCTCGAGGCCCAGGGCCTCCTTGATGCCCGCCCCCCTGCCGAGCACGGCCACGACCTGCGCCAGATCCTCCGGCGTCAGTGCGGCGAGGTCCGCGATGCTTTCCCCCAGACGCTGCTTGCGCACGAATAACCTAGCCGACTGAATGATAGCCTTTCTGCGCCAGAGGCAATACTGGGCCGTGAGCAGGTCCGCGTGGCGACGCCAGCGCGGCACGGGCGACTCAGACGCGGCGGGCGCCCGCGCAGCGTCGGGCGCGGGCGCCCGCGCAGCGTCGGGCGCCGAGACGTCGTCGGGGACCTCGTACTCGAGCTCCTCGCGAGCCATGAGGCACCTGCACCACTCGTCGTACGTCAACTTCGCCTCCCTGTCGAGTCCGAAGACGCCGTCGCCGTAGGGAAACGCGACGGGGTCGAAAGCACTCCAGAAACCGGGGGAGAACATGCTGACAGGCTCGGTTCCAGTGGGCACGACGACCCGCACCGCGCGCCTCGCCCCCCCGCCCTCAGCGCCCCCGGCCGGCGCGCCGCCGCCGCCGCCGCCGCCACCGGCCGCGCGCTTCCCGGCGACTCCCGGAGGAGGCCGCGTGGCCTGAATCTTCTGCTCCGTCTGCTCCAGCTTCTTCGTGAGCGCCTCCTTGTTGCAGTTGGTGAGCGCCTTCGCAGCCTTGTGGGCCTCTTTCGCGGCTTCCGCCAAGCGCAGGTCGGAATCTCGGTCCTGGAAATTCTCCATGTCGTCGAACTGCCGCGTCAGTGCCTCCACACGCCGCTTCTCGCGCGCAATCACCTCCGCCTTCTGGAGGCTGAGGTGCACGGTCTGCCACTGCTTGTCCAGATCGGCCAGCATGTCGGCGTCCGCGACGGCGGCGCAGTACTCGCCCTCCTCGACACCCTCGCCGCCCTCTCCCTCACCAGCCTCGCCCTCGTCGCCCTCTGAATCCTCCCCGCCAGCGCCAGCCGCGTCCTCACCGGTGGGATCCCCGCACCCGCCCCCTGCCTCGCCCCCGCCGTCAGCCGCCGCGTTCGCTTCGCCCTCCGCGCTCGCTGCGCCTGCACTCGTCCGCTTCGGCGGGGCCGAGCCCGCGCCGGGCTGCACGGCATCGGCCGGGCCCTCCTGGCGAGCGTCGCCGCCCTTACCCCCCACGGCCACGCACGCCGCGAGACAGCGAGGCAGGCCCAGGAGCGAGGAGCCGTCGCCATCGCCGTCGCCCTCGGGGTCCGCAAAGTTTTGCGCGGCCTCTTCGTCCCACCGCACCGCGGCGCACTGCTCGTTCGTGTCGCGGAGGTACTCGTAAGCGCGCTTGAAATCGGCGAGGGGCACGCCGAGCTCCTCCAATAGCGCCTTCTGCAGGGTGGCGGGGTCGGACCCCGCGAAGACAATCTGCACGAACTCGACGAGGTCGCTCTCCCGCGGCGGCAGCGACAGCACCTGCCGGCCGCCGTCCGCCTGCGGGAACGCCACGAAGTTCCCCACGTACGCCTTGATCTTCTGGTCGATCGGAGCCCACTCACCAGAGTCGGCCTTGCAGTTGAACCGCCGCACGATGCCCCGCGCGATGGGCAGCAGAAGCTTCGCGCCCAGCGTGAGATTCCGCAGCGGCGGTGGCAGCCGACCGATCCAGAGATCGTTGGCCAGCGCGCAGGGCGGCATCGTGGGCAACCTCTTGGAGAGCGCGCCGTGACACCCTGCGCAGATGGGCACCTTCTGCTTCGCGTCGGCCACGAGCACCCCGTCTGACTGGCGCCTGTCAATCTTGAAGCACTTCTTGTGCAAGAGCCACAGCTTCCCGTCTGGGCCAGGGTCGCGCACTGCGGACGCCTCCAGCTCCTCGAGGGGGATGCCGCCCGGGCGCTCGACGCCGTTGGGGCCCTCGCGCACGAAGCGCCACCGAGCGTGGTACCGTGCCGGGTCCAGCAGCGCGTGGGCGCGCTGCCGCTGCGTCAGGCGCATGGCCTGCGCCTGCGCGCCCGCGGCCTCGGATGCCTCTCCCCTCGCCGCCTCGAGCTCGGCGCGCGCGGGCGGCTTCGGCACCTGGTCGCAGAGCAGCGAACGCTCCCCGGCGCCGTCCGGCTGCTGCCAGAAGTGCACGCGCTGCAGCTCGTCCGCCCAGTGGAGACGAGCGCAGACGCAGCACGCGACCCTCGAGCGCACGGCGCGGCGACTCTGCCCGGGCTCGGGCCCCTCGACGTCCGACGCCGCCGGCGCAGCGCCCAGCGCGTCCAAGTCCACGGGCGGCATGTCCACGCCCGCGGGCGGCACGGCCCCGTCCGCGCCTGGCGGCTTCCACCAGGCGCGCGGCGCGTCCGGCGCGGCAGCGGCGGCGGCGGCCTCCCCCGAATCGGCGGGCGCTGCGCAGGCCGGCCAGTCGTGAGACCCCGTGACGAGGTGCTCAGAGAAGGCCTCCACGCACTGCCGCCACTCCTGGGGCCTCACGGGCCGCACGTCGTCGTCCTGCTGGGGCCACTGCTCGGCCAGGTAGAACAAGCGCTTCCTATACTCCGGCCACCCGTGGTGCTTTTCGTGCACGTGCGTCATGAAGCCGGCATGCGTGGCGAAGTTCTTGTCGCAGAGGCGGCACGGGAACGGCGGGAGAGCCTCCGGGGCCTCTTTAAATGCCCGCAGAGGACGGCGCTCGCCACACGGGAGGGCCACATACTCGGGCTGGAGCCTGGGCACGCGCGCCTTGCGAGCGGCAGCGATGGCCGGGGTCGGCGCGGGCGGGGCGCCGCCGGCATCCGTCTCGCGCTTCCGCGCCTCCTTCACGGCCAAGCCATACCGTTCCGGGCACTCGCGCGTCAGGGAACTGTGGCGCTGGTCCGGGTCCCACTCCCCAAAAGGTCGCTGCTCGGGTCTGCCGTGGCTCCCACAGAACTGCCCTTCGCCTTTGCAAGAATGCCGGCACTGCCCGAGCACGTGCACGCCCCGGTGCGGGTGCCAGACGCGCGCGACGCACCTGCCAGCGACGCACGGCGCGGGGTCCAGGAGCCAGGCCGGCAAGGTGCCCTCCTCGCTCACGTGGGGGTCATCCAGAGCCACGTTCACCTCCACGTCCCCTGCCTTCACTGTCTTCCCTCTGAGACGCTCCTCCTCTTCCTTCCGCAGCCGCTCCTGCTGCAACCGCTCCTGGTCCCTTCTCGCCGCCCCGCGAGTCCGCGGCCCTGGGCCCTCGGGGGCTTGCCTCTTGGGTCCGCCGCCGAGCAGCCGACCCGCGCCCCCGCCCGCGCCCCCGTCGCCGTCGCCGCCCGCGCCACCGTCGCCCGGCCCCTGCGCACCAGAGCCCGACCCCGACGCTGGTCCACCGTTCGCACCGCTGCCCGAAGAGGACCCGCCGCCGCCGCCGCCGCCGCCCCCGGAAGAGTCGTCGCCGCCGCCCCCTCCTCCCACCACCTCATCCCCGCACCCCGCCAGCCGCAGCCATTGGCTGCATGTCCGGTCCAACCAGATGCGCACGAATTCCTGCGAATACTTCGTCGCCACCCTTGCAACACCCCGCGCGAGCTTCGCTTCCTTGAAATCGGGCTCCCCGCGCCGATCGGCGAACGCGTCCGGCCAGACACCGCCGTGACGGGCACGGAAATCGTCGAGGGCAATCAGAACGTCCTTATCATTCTTTGCGGCCGCGTCGTCCTTCTCCACCGCGGCGAGCAACGCGGGATCCCTCTCGAGCGCAGCGAGCAGGCGCTGCTGGTCCAGGTCCCAGTGCCCCGCGGCGAGGTTCCACGTCAAGCCCACGCCCGCCCGCTCCCGGCGCACGAAAGCCGCCACCTGCCGCGCCGCCTGAGGCTTCAGCTTGAGGAGCTGCTGCCAGACGGGCCACTCGGGGATCGCCTGCGGCTTCAGGTCCGCCAAGTACACGGGCGGCTTCAGGTCGCCACTCGGGGACCGCCGCGCGCCCTCGGCGGCCTCCACCCTGTACATTATGTCGCGGTCGCCCTCGAGCTGCTGCAAGCGCGCGGCCAGGGCGTCGCCCATGCGAGCGACGCCGCCGCGCGCGCGGCACCAGGCCCGCAACAGCCAGAGCTCCGCGGGCACGTCGCCCGGCTCGCCCGTGTAGTAGCCGCGCCGCCCCTGGGGGAACGTGTCGGCGGCGAAACCCGACTCCACGGCCTCGGAGAAGAACGCACGGCCAGGGCCGGCCCACGCTTTCGGGATACCGAAGACGCGCGGCCAGGGCGCCAGCCTGCTCCCGTCGGGCCCCGCGCGCTGGTACCACGGCTCCAGAGCGTGTCGCTGGTCCAGCTGCACGCTCGCTTCGCAGTTGTCCTGGTGGAAGCACTCGTCCTCCAGCAGCAGACCACGGAACTCAGCGAATCCGTTCTCCCCCCCCGCCGCGCACCGGGCCGCCTGCGCGCGCTTCCTGGCGCGGGCGCGCTCCGCCTCCACCGCCTCGCGCTTCATCACCGCCTGGCTAGGCAGCTTCTTCGGCGCGAAATGCAACCTCTTACACCAACCATCGACCTCTCCGTCGGTCAGCTCCCGCGCGCTCTCGAAATCCTGCTGGCACTTGTAGCAGAGGAAATCGGAAGGCAGGCGCAGGAGCACGCTGCCGTGCACCGGGGCGCCAGGAGCGCCGTCCAGCCGCGCCTGCTCTGCGTACCGCGCCTGGCGCGTCGCCTCGCGCACCTCCCCCGGCCTCCAGACCTCGCCCTCGGCGGCGTCCAGCGACGGCAGCAGCGGCGCGCGGACAGGCCCCGGCTTGCCGTCGTCGCGGAGCGGCGCGCGCCAGCGCAGCGGCTCGCGACGGCAGCAGACCCAGACCTCGCGCTCCACGCCCTCCTGTTCGAGCCGTTGGAGCAGGCGCTGCCACTGCTCCCAGGGCTCCCGCACGTCCGAATTGGGCACGGGCGTGCGGCGCAGCAGCTCGGGGTCGGCCCTGCGCAGGCGCCGGATCGCCTGCGACCGCGCCACGTTGTCCTGCGCCGTGGCCGCGTCGAGCCCCAGGGCGACGTCCCGCAGCCGCTCCAGCTCCGCCACCTGCCGCTGCAGCTCCGCGTCCGGGGCCTCCCCCGCGAAGAACCTGGGCGCGACGGGCACATACGACAGCATGCAGGTCGCCAGCACGTACCGCACGAAATCCTCGTGCTCCTCGTCGATGCCCGTGGGGAGCTCCTCCTCGTCCGCCATGCCCCGCGGCTCCTCCTCCGCGTCCGCCATCTCTGCGCCCCCCTCCTCCTGCTCCCTCCGCTCCTCGTCGCCCTGCTCCTGCTCCTGCTCCCCCTGCTCCTGCTCCTCCTCTTCCTGCTCCTCTTCCTCCTGCTCCTCTTCTTCCTCCTCCTCCTCATCCTCCTCCCCGAGCGCCTCGCGGCGCGGCTCTTCGGCCGCCGGGGCGGCCAAGGCTTCGCGGACCCGCCTGTCTTTGGCCAGGGCAACGAAGACGTCGAGCCCGAGCGCGGCGCCCTGCAGCGCGTCCACGTGCTCCAGCAGGGCGCCCACGAGCGCGGTCTTCAGCCGCCGAGCCAGCGCCCTGTCTGCCCTCTGGAACCTGGCGAACATATCCGGCGTGACCTCCGCGCGCCGCTCCTCCGCGAGGCAGTCGGCCGGATCCTCCTCCCCCTGCTCCTCCACCTCCTCGCCGAGAGCCTCCTCCTCCTCCTCGGCCGCGCGCCGCAGCAGCTCCAGCCGCTGCGCCTCGAGCGCCCGCGCCTCCGCCTCCCTGCTCTCGGCGTCGCGGCGCGCGGCGGCCGCCTGCGCGTACTTCTGCCGCAGCGCGTCGAAGGTCGCGGGCGCGTTGAAGGACGCCGCGCGGCCCTTCCGCTCGTGGTTCGCGATGAAGTTCGCCAGCCTGCGCTCCTCGTCATCCTCCGCCTTCTCCACCGGCATCCTCTGGTTCTTCTCGCACCACGCCTCCAGCGCCTGGACCTGGATGAGATCCGCGCCCAGCGCCGCCTCCAGCTGCGCGCGCCAGCCCTCGTCCAGGCCCTCGACGCCCCGCGCTCGGACGTGCTCCACCCAACGCGCGAGCAGATGCTCCCGCGGATCGTCGTCGTGACCGAAGCGCTGCGGCCCTCGCCGGTGCCTTTCCACGAACGCCTTCACATCGAGCACGCGCTGCTGCGCCGTCCGCCGCTGCCACATGCCCCTGTTCACCAGCTCATCGAACCTCTCCTGATTGTCATCGTCCAGCTCGTTCTGTCCTTTGACGACATTGTGGATCCAGTCCGCAAGCTTCTTCTCCTCCTCGTCCTCTGCCCCCTGCTTCGGCAGCTCGTCGAGCACCTCCACGTGCTCCTCGATGCGGTCCAGCATCGCGCGGGCGCGCGCGCGCCTCTCCTCCCGCCGGTCCACGAGCCCGTCGAACCGCGCGCGCCGCTCGGGCGTCAACGGGAAATGCCCCGTGCTCACGTTGTGCACCCATGTCCCAAGGGCGGACTCCTTCTGCGCTGGAACGCGGTCGTGCTCAGCCACGTGCCTCGCCAGCTCGCCCAGCATCTCCTCCGAGTGGTCCCGCCATCGCGCCTCCGCGCCAGCATGCTGCACACCGCTCATGTCGATGCCCAGGTGCGCCGCGAGCGCAGCCCTGCACACCTCAATGTCCAATCGCTTGCGGCCCGGGCCATCCCAGCGCCGCGAAGACGGCACCCCAGTCTCGCGGTCGCCCCGCAATCGCGCAGCCAATTTTTCCAATTCAGCGAAACTCATCCGGGCCAACGCCGCCGCGTCCACCCCATCGCGCGCGCCCCCGCGAGCGCCCTGCGCCCCTGCGGCACCCTGCCCCACACGGCGCTTCGGCGCCCCGCCCCGCAGCGCGCCACGCCCCGCACCCGCGCGCGGCGACCGCGACGCCGAGCCCGAACGCCCGTGCGCGACGACGCGACACCACGGCGCGCTCTCGGCTTCCCCCCACTCCACGTCACCAGAACCCACCGACTCCTCCACCGCGCACACATGACCGCCGTCAAGCCACAGCAGAGCACCAGCGCAGAAACCCGTCGCGTGCCCCAGCGACCACGCCACGCGCCCTCCCTCCTGCGCTCCGAACGCTTCCACAGATTCCGCAGAGAACACACGCACGCGCAAGAAGCGGGAGCGCAAGTGCTGGACCACGACCTCAAGATTGCAGCGCTCCACCACCGACCCACAAGCGCCGGAACCCTCGTGGTTCTGGCACGCGCGGCCGAAATGCCGCGCAGCGTCGCCCCCGACAAGCTCAGCCACTGCGCTCTGCAGACACTTCCCACGCCACTCGACTGGACAACTCCCGCGCGCGCGGCGGTTCCCCCGCCCGCGTCCGCCGCGCGGCCGCGGGCGAAGCGGGCGCGCGGCACCGAATGCACCCACAGACGTGGGCACGGCGCCGTCCTGCGTCGCCCCGCTGAGCCCCGCCGGACACGCTCCGAGCGCGATCATGGCGCAGGCAGCGCGCACGGCCATGTCCCCGACGAAGTCCTTGGACTCCCGCGCAGCCCGGCACTTCGCTCCGCCAATCCCGACGCCCGGCGAGAACCGGCGCGCACAGACGCGGCGGCCGCCGCACGTCCGCGCCGAGAGACCGTAGAGCGCGCAGCAGAACCACCTGGCGGTGACGACCGCGGCTGCACGATCGGCCAGCTCGGGCGCGTCCGGGAGCTCCCGCGCGAACACATCCCGCTGCCGCCACCAGCGCGCCGCCGCGATCTTCCTCGTCATCACCACTCTGCTGTCTTCTTGTGGTGGGCACACGCCGAGAGCGACCAGAACGCAGGCTGCGCGCAGGGCCGCGTCGCCCACGGTCCACGACAACGCGTCGGGCGCAGCCTCGGCAGCGGCGCGGGGAGCGCGCGCCGGCGGCTGTTCCGGGTCGACGGCACGTGCCGCGCGCGCGGTCAGGAACTCCGCCACGCGCCCGTTCTTGCAAACCACCCCCCGCGCGCTGCGCCCAGACGAAAGCCGCTCTGGCGACGCGTCGCGCAACAGGGGGCGCGGCACGACGGGGAGCAGCACACGGTGTGCAAGGTGCCCGTTCCGCTCGGCCGCCGCCTCCGCCGCGCCCACTCCGCCTCCCGCCGCGCACACCGAACCCGCCGGCACGACGCGCGGCACGCTTTCCGGAGCGATTTCTGCTCGCGCTCCGCCGCCTCCAGCGCGGAATCATCGACGACCTCCTCATGGATCACGTCGTGCTCTGCGAGCAAACACTCCTCCACCCGGTCATCCCATGCGCGCGACTCCCGGGCCGGCGCCGGGCGCTCCGCGCACCGCCCCCGAGATCCGGGACCGCCCCCCGCCCGGGTCCCGTCCCCGTCCCCGTCTTCGTCCCGGTCCCGGCCCCGGTCCCGGCCCCGGTCCCGGTCCCCGTCCCGGTCCCGGTCCCGGTCGTCGCCGTCGTCGTCGTCGTCGTCGTCGTCGTCGCGCGTTCCCCTCCTCGTCCTCGTCCTCCTCCTCCTCCTCCTCCTCCTCCTCCTCCTCCTCCTCCTCCTCCTCCTCCCTCCTCCTCCTCCTCCTTTTCCTCCTCCTCCTCCTCCTCCTCCTCCTCCTCCTCCTCCTCCTCCTCCTCCCCCTCGTCCTCCTCGTCCTCCTCGTCCTTCTCCTCTCCCATGTCCGCCAAAGCCATGGCTACAGCGGAAACCCGGACAGGGACGCGGCAGACGTCGTCGTCGCTGTCGCCGTCGCTAGCAGCGAACGCGGAGATTTCGCCGGCGAGAACACGCTCATAAAAATCATTGCCTCCCAACCGTTTTTCGACGTCTCCGGAACCACATTTTGAACCGCCGTTTCTGACGCCTCCGGGAGACCATTTCAGACGCCTCTGGGGGACCGTTTCGGACGCCTCCGGGGTACCCTTCCGGGAAACCATTTCGCACGCCTCCGAGCCTCTGGAGGACCGTTTCGGACGCTGGGGGATCATTTCGGAGGCCTCTGGGTGAACCATTTTCGACGCCTCCGAGACATCATTTCGGACGCCTCTGGGGGATCGTTTCGGACCGCCTCCGAGCCGGTTTTCGACGCCACCGCCGCCCGGGGCCGAGACCTGCATTTTCTGCTTGTCGTCTTCCTGCTTCTTTTCCTTCGAGCGCAAGACGTTTTCGCACGCCTCCGAAGCGATTTTTGACGCCCCGGGTACGATTTTTAACGCCTCCTGGCCCGTTTCTGCCGCCGCCGCCGCCGCCCGCGGCCGAATTCTCCGAGAAAAGGCGCGCCGGAGCGGAAAACCCATACGGAAAATTTGCGTCGGAGGCTTGAATTGCGCCTTGCGCCCAGGCTGAAATGAGACTGGGGGATACCCAGTCTCACCGGCAGTTCACCAAGTACTACCTCATTCCCCGTCACACCCCCGGGCTGGCTGGGGCAAAACCGAGCCGTCGGGGAGGAAAGTATGCTCCTTAAGCCTGCGCCTTGCGCCACCAAGCCATCCGGAGGGATGCATGGACTGGGACGACGGTCTCTCATGGGATTGAGAAGGACCGCCATCCCCGGAGGGAAGGACGGCCGCCTTGGGGGCGACCGTCCAATCCGGTGTGTGCGCGTGCGTGCGCGTGTGTGTGTGTGTGTGTGGTGTGTGTGGCGCGCGTGTGTGTGCGCGCCGCGCCCGTCCAAGCGCCCGAGCCCGCCCGCCCGGCGCGCCCCCGCCCCCGCGCGCGCGCGAGGGTCCCGGGGCGGCCGCGCGGGGCAGGGCGCGGCGCTGGCGAGCCGGCGACGCGGGCGGTTTGTCGTCGTCGTCGCCGCCGTCGTTTTCCCCCCGTCCCCGTGCTCTCTTTCTCCCTCTCTTCCGCTTTCTCTTCTCTTGCTCCTCCTCTCGTGTTCTCCTTCCTTCCCCCTCCCTCTCTGCTGCTGTTTCTCATTCTTTTTCCTTGCCTTCCGTCCGCGGTTTCTTGTCAGCATTTTTTTTTCCGTTCCCCGGAAGTTTGGGTAGGGTCGATCCGGAAGAGGCCCCCTAAGGCCCCCTCCGGACCCCCCAGGGCGTTCGCCCCGGTGTCTGCCCCCAGGGGGACCGGAGCAGTTTAACGACCTGCTCAGGTCGAAGCCTTTCACGCTCTGCTCAGGGCGAGAACACGCGCGCCCGAGGTCTCGCCCCCCGGGCCGCGCAAGCGCCAACCCCGGATCCTCGTCCCGGGGCCGCGCTCGCCCAGAGTCTCGCCCCCTGGGCCGCTCACGCGCGCGGTTTACGCGTGCGGGGACGGCCTGACGCACGCCGTTTACCGTGCGTGGAGACGCTGGAGACCTCGCGTGACTTGTACTGGCGCCGGCGGTGAACCGTCAACCTGGTCACCGCCGGGAACCTCGTAGAGCTCATTTCACGCGTGGGAGTGCTCGGAGTCGAAAGAGAGAGCTTCTCGAAGCATTTCTCGAAAAACTGAAAAATTGTTTTTTTCGTGTCGACATGAAGATGGTTCCGCCAAGTGTTTTGATAGTAAAACTGGGCGCCGGCGGTAAACCGTCAACCTTTCTTACCGCCGGGGGACTCGTAGAGCTTCCTGACAATATATAATGTGGGAAAGAATTTCAGAGAACGACTAGATTTTCAGTCCAAGCGATTATAGGCCTCTCAAGACGACTCTAACAAAACAAACGAACAGGTTTCCAATCGAGCTCGAGTATGAAACGGAGTTCAGACCTCTGAATGCGACAGGCGGACGCGTCTGATGTCTGCGGATCAATTCCTGTGATTACCAGCTCTGCAGTCCCCCATACGGCCTGAATTAAGTGCAGAAAACCGAGAGTACCTCTCAGGATGACTCGAATCCTACAACAGTTTCGCGGATCTTGTTCGAGCAGCAGACCGAGTTCCGAGCTCTCGGTTCGACGAACGGACGCGCCTGATGTCTCGGAATCGATTCCTGTAACCAGCAGCACTGTAGCTCTCCCCCAGCACGATTTAAGTACAGAAATCCGAGAGCACTTCTAAAGATGACTCGAACAATACCAATAGGTTCGCGAACCTAGCTTAGGGAGCAGGCCGAGTTCAGAGCTCTTGATTCAACAGACGAACGCGCCTGATGATTCTCAATAGATTTATGTGATTATCAGCCCTATGGCTGCTCTGCAGATCGAGTTAAGTACGAAAAACCGAGAGCGTCTGCTACAATCACTCGAATAATACGAATAGGTTTGCAACCCAAGCTCGGCTAGCAGACCGAGTTCAGGCCTCTAGATTCAACAGACGAACGCGCCTGATCATTCTGAATGCATTAGCTGTGCTGACCAGCTCTGTAGTTGTGCTGAAGCTCGAGTTATCTTGAGGAAACCGACAGCGCGTATCAAGATGACTCGAAACGGCCGTTCCCGCCTGCCTGCTTTTTGGCATTCAAAGAAACCCGATCGAGCTGAGATCAAGATGGCGAGCGGGAATAAGATCGAATATCATGGGAAAAAATACTAGAGCTCTAACGAATGGTCAAATTTCGAGAACAAAATTTTCAACCGACCAAAAGTCAGCAAAAGGTTCGTCGAGATTTTTCTTGCCAACTAGCTCTCCGGCGCGCCGGAATTACTCTTAGCTTCCAGCTATAACTAGCTCAGGGAAGCTCTACGAGTTACTGCGCCTAGAGAGCTCATACTAAGACAGAGAGGCCCTCATAGTCGTTTACAGGTGCGAAAAATCTGCTTTCTCAAAATGAATTGTCAAATATCTTTCAAAAAGAGGCAAAACCGACCCAAAGTCACCACTTTGTCTCTTAAGGCCGGGTCGACCAACTAGCTGCAACCCGCGCCGGAATTCCTCTAGCTCATCGATGCCGGAGAGCTCTATGAGGTAAGCGTCCAAAACCCGGATAGCAGAGCCAAGCGCGGAATGCCGCAGAGGGACCTCTGCCAGGCCGCCTGAAACGACGCGCGGGACGCTGGAAACCTCGCAGGAGACGCTTTGCAGGGGCGCCTTTTACGATGCGTGGGGCCCTGGAAAGCGCACAAGGATGATCTGCCTAGGAGCCTGGAAGAACTGCCGAAGCTCTTCCGAAGCTCTGCCGAAGCGCTTTGCGCACCCTGGAGCCACGCGTATTGGGAAACGCTAGGAAGCCACGCTCCCGGACACGCTGCAACCCCCGGCGAGCCGCTGCGGGGATCGTGGACCGGGAGCATGGGAGTGCGGCGATGCACGCGCACCCGCCGGCTTCTCCTCTCACAACCCTATGTAGCCCAACGAAAAGGCTATCCGGGAAAAGAGCTCTGGGGGCGCTGGGAACCTTTCCTGAAGGGCTCTGCAGAGCTCCCCTGAAGCGCTCCTGAAACGCTGCCAGCGACGCGTGCACGCCTGCCTGCACGCGTGCAGGCACGCGTGGACGCGTGCCTGGAGCGCCCCCGGACACGCTGCGAACTCTGGCAACCCGCTCCGGGGATCGTGGACCGGCGGAGGTGGGCGTGTCTCCCTCACCACCCACCTCCGGCTTCTTATCTGAAACCCTCAGCTCTCCAAGGAGCTATCCGGGAACTTGTAAGCGTCCAAAACCCGGATAGCGAAGCCAAGCGCGGAACGCCGGACGGGGACCTCTGCCAGGCCGCCTGAAACGATGCGCGGGACGCTGGAAACCTCGCAGGAGACGCTTGCAGGGGCGCCGTGTACGATGCGTGGGGCCCTTCAAAGCGCGCAAGGAAGATCTACCTGGGAGCCTGCGAGCACTGGCGAAGCTCTGCCGAAGCTCTGCCGAAGCGCTTCGCGCACCCTGGAGCCACGCGCATTGGGAAACGCTAGGAAGCCACGCTCCCGGACCCGCTGCAAGTTCCGGCAAGCCGCTGCGACGAGCGTGGAACGCCGTGGAGGAGCTCCTGGCAGGCACAAGCATCGTCCGGCTTCTTCTCTGAAACCTCTAGCTCCCCAAGGAGCTATCCGGGAATTTTTCGAGCCAACTAGCTGTGAGGCGCGCCGCCTGACACGACGCGCGGGACGCTGGAAAGCTTGCAGGAGACGCTTGCAGGGGCGCCGTTTACGACGCGTGGGGCCCTGCAAAGCGCGCAAGGTAGATCTGCCTAGGAGCCTGGAAGAACTGCCGAAGCTCTCCGAAGCTCTGCCGAAGCGCTTCGCGCCCCCTGGAGCCACGCGTATTGGGAAACGCTAGAAAGCCACGCTCCCGGACCCGCTGCAACCTCCGGCGAGTTGCTGCGAGAATCGTGGACCGGCGGAGGTGGGCGTGTGCTCCTCACCGCCCACCGCCAGCTTCTTATCTGGAACCCTTAGCTCTCCAAGGAGCTATCCGGGAATTACTGGGCGCCGGCGGTAAACCGTTAACCTTGGTTACCGCCGGGGAACTCGTAGAGCTTCCAAGCCCGACGTAAGTTGAGAAAACCGAGAGCACCTACCAACATTCTGACTCATAGTGAATAGTTTTTGACTTCTGAATGCGACGAGCGGACGCGTCTGATCAGACCGACTTCAGACCTCTCAATGCGACAGGCGGACGCGTCTGATGTCTGCGAATCGACTCATGTGATTACCAGCCCTGCAGCCCCCCTACAGCCCGAGTTAAGTGCAGAAAATCGACAGCATCTCTCAGGATGACTCGAATAATACCTCGTAGAGCTCTTCGGCATCGATGAGCTAGAGGAATTCCGGCGCGGGGTGGAGCTAGTTGGCCGACCCGGCCTTAAGAGACAAAGTGGTGACTTTGGGTCGGTTTTGCTGAGATTTGAAAGATATTTGACAATTCATTTTGAGAAACCATATTTTTCTCACGTGTAGTGGGTTATGCCGCGTTTGCCAGTAAAATTTCCAGGTCCGCAGCTGCAGTATTACTATCGAAAGACTTGCAGGAACCGATTTTGGATGGAAACCGAAAAATCGTGATTTTTCCAGTTTTTCGGCTCTCGCTTCAGAAGCTTTCTTGATCTGTTCTGAGGAGCGCTGTGCAACAAAAGAGCTCTACGAGGTGCCCGGCGGTAACCTGGTTGACGGTTTACCGCCGGTTCCCTTATAATAGTTTCGCAGACCTGTTTCGAGCAGCAGACCAAGTTCTGAGCTCTCGAATCATTCAACGAACGCGCCTGATGTGTGCAACTTGATTTCTATGACCCGCAACACTGTAGCCCTCCCCGAGCACGACTTGAGTGCAGAAAATTGAGAGCATGTTTCACGATGATTCAGACAATACGAATAGGTTCGCGAACCTAGCTCGGGCAGCAGGCCGAGTTCAGAGCTCTCGATACAACAGACAGACGCGCCCGATAATTCTCAATCGATTTCTCTGACTGTAGCTCTGTAGCTGTCTACAGCTCGAGTTAAGTACAGAAAATACCGAGAGCGTTTGTGAAGAGCACTCCAATAATACGAATAGGTTTGCGGACCTAGCTCGGCTAGCAGACCGAGTTCAGACCTATGGATTCGACAGGCGAACGCGCCTGATGATTCTGAGTGCGATAGGCCTGCTTATCAGCTCTGTAGCTGTCCTGCAGCTCGAATTAAGTACAAAATACCGACAACGCGTATCAAGTTGACTCGAATAATACGAATAAGTTTGCGGACCTAGCTCGGCTAGCAGACCGAGTTCAGACCTATCGATCCAACAGGCGAACGCGCCTGGTGATTCTGAGTGCGATAGGTGTGCTTACCAGTACTGTAGCTGCCCTACAGCTTGAGTGAGTAGAAAATACCGACAACACGTATCAAGTTGACTCGAATAATACCAATAGGTTCGCGTATCTAGCTCGGGAAGTAGGCCGAGTTCAGACCTATGGATTCAACAGACGAACGCGCCTGATGATTCTGAGTGCGATAGGTGTGCTTACCAGCACTGTAGCTGCCCTACAGCTCGAGTTAAAGAGAAAATACCGACAACGCGTATCAAGTTGACTCGACTAATACGAATAGGTTTGCAGACCTAGCCCGGCTAGCAGACCGAGTTCAGACTGATGATTCAACAGACGAACGTGCCTGATGATTCTGAGTGCAATAGCTGTGCTTACCAGCGCTGTAGCTGTCCTACAGCTCGAGTAAAGTACAAAATACCGACAACGCGTATCAAGATGACTCGAAACGGCCGATCCCGCCAGTGTGCTTTTTGGCCTTCAAAGTTACCCGATCGAGCTGAGATCAAGATGGCGAGCGGGAATAAGATCGAATATCACGGGAAAAAAATACTAGAGCACAAACGAATTGTTGAATTTCGAGAACATAATTTTCAACCGACCAAAAGTTGTGAAAACTTCAGTTCTTTTTTTGGAGCCAACTAGCTCTCCAGCGCGCCGGAATTACTCTTAGCTTCCAGCTATAACTAGCTAAGGGAAGCTCTACGAGTTACTCTTAAGCTTCCAGCAACTAGCTTGGGGAAGCTCTACGAGTCACGGGGACCTCTGCCAGGCCGCCTGAAACGATGCGCGGGACGCTGGAAACCTCGCAGGAGACGCTTGCAGGGGCGCCGTTTACGATGCGTGGGGCCCTGCAAAGCGCGCAAGGAAGATTTGCCTAGGGGCCTGGAAGAACTGCCGAAGCTCTTCCGAAGCTCTGCCGAAGCGCTTCGCGCACCCTGGAGCCACGCGTATTGGGAAACGCTAGGAAGCCACGCTCCCGGACCCGCTGCCGGTTCCGGCAGGGCGCTGCGAGAATCGTGGACCGGCGGGGGTGTGCGTGCGCTCCTCACCACCCACCGCCGGCCTCTTATCTGAAACCCTTAGCTCTCCAAGGAGCTATCCGGGAATCTTTCCTAGAGAGTTCTGGGGGCCGCCCTGCTGCGCAGCCGAAGTGCTACCAGGAACGTCTCCACGCGTGCTTGCACGCGTGCAGGCACGCGTGGAAGCTTGCCAGAATCTCCCCCGGACCCGTCGCCGGGCCTAGGCGAGTCGCTGCGAGGCCTGTGGAGCGACGTGGAAGAGCTCCTGGCGGGCACCACCACCGCCCGGCTTCTAATCTTAGACCCTTTAGCTCTCAGCGAGCTCTCCGAGAAAAACCCGGAGAGCAAAGAGAACACATACCGGAAAACCTTCCTGGCAAGCCCACGGAAGCTTACGTGAAGCTCTGCTGGGGCTCTGGGGGGCTCCCCGGGGCGCTTCCGAAGCGCTGCCAGAAACGCTTCCACGCTTGCCTCTACGCGTGCGGGCACGCGTGTAAGCTTGCCGGAAGCTCCCCCGGACCCGCTGCCGGCTCAAACGACCTGCTGCGGGGATTCTGGGCCGGCGGAGATGGGCTGCTGGCGGGCACCACCACCGTCCGGCTTCTAATCTTAAACCCTTTAGCTCTCAGCGAGCTCTCCGGGAAAAGTCACCAAAAGTTCCGTCGAGATTTTTCTTGTCAACTAGCTCTGGGGCGCGCCGGAATAACTCGTAGAGCTTCCCTTAGCAAGTAAATGCTGGAAGCTAAGAGTAATTCCGGCGCGCGGGAGAGCTAGTTGGCAAGAAAAATCTCGACGGAACTTTTGGTGACTTTTGGTAGGTTGAAAATTTGGCTCTCGAAATTTGACCATTCGTTAGAGCTCTAATATTTTTTCCCGTGATATTCGATCTTATTACCGCTCGCCATCTTGATCTCAGCTCGGTCGGGTGACTATTACTATCGAAAAGCACTGTGGCGGGAACGGCCGTTTCGAGTCATCTTGATACGCGCTGACGGTTTTTTCAACATAACTCGAGCTCTAGGGCAGCTACAGAGCTGGTAATCACAGCTAATGCATGCAGAATGATCCGGCGCGTTCGTCTGTCGAACCCAGAGGTCTGAACTCGGTCTGCTAGCCGAGCTAGGTCCGCAAACCTGCTCGTATTATTCGAGTCATCTTGACATAAACTCTCGGTTATCTGCACTTAACTCGAGCTGTAGGGCAGGTACAGAGCTCATATTCACAGGCAGCAATTTAGAATCATCAGTTGCGTTTGTCTCTCGAATCCAGAGCTCTGAACTCGGCCTGCTGCCCGATCTAGAATCGTTGAACTATTCGTATCGTTCGAGTCGCTTGCGAGATGCTGTCGGTTATCTGGACTTAAGTCGAGCTGTAGAGGGGCTGCATGGCTGGTAATCACTGGGATCGATCTGAAGATATCAGGCGCGTCCGCCTGTCGAATACAGAGCTCTGAACTCTGTCTGCTGCCCGAACTAGGTCCGCGAAACTATTCCTATTGTTCGAGTCATCCTGAGAGGTGTTGTCGGTTTTCTGCACTTCGCTCAGACTGTAGGGGGGCTGTAGGGATGGTAATGACAGGAGTCGATTCGCAGACTTCAGACGCGTCCGTCTGTCGCATTCAGAAGTCAAAAACTATTCACTGTAAGTCAGATTGTTGGTAAGTGCTCTCTGTTTTCTCAACTTAAGTCGACTTAGGAAGCTCTACGAGTCTCCCGGCTGTAACCAAGGTTGACGGTTTACCGCCGGCGCCCAGTTCCGGAGCGCTGGAGAGCTAGTTGGCAAGGAAAATCTCGACGGACCTTTTGCTGACTTTTGGTCGGTTGAAAATTTCGTTCTCGAAATTTGACCATTCGTTAGAGCTCTAGTATTTTTTCCCGTGATCCATCTTGATCTCAGCTCGACCGGGTACCTTTTACTGCCAAAAAGCGTCCCGGCGGGAACGGCCGTTTCGAGTCATCTTGTCACGCGTTGTCGGTATTTTGTACTTAACTCGAGCTGTGGGCCAGCCACAGAGCTGGTAAGCACACCTATCGCATTCAGAATCATCAGGCGCGTTCGCCTGTGAAATCCAGAGGTCTCAACTCGGTCTGCTAGCCGAGCTAGGTTCGCAAACCTAGTCGTATTTTTCGAGTCATCTTGACAGACACTCTCGGTTTTCTGTACTTAACTCGAGCTGTAGGGCAGCTACAGAGCTGGTAAGCACACCTATCGCATTCATAATTATCAGGCGCGTTCGCCTGTTGAATCGAGAGGTCTGAACTCGGTCTGCTAGCCGAGCTAGGTCCGCAAACCTTTTCTTATTATTCGAGTCGTCTTGACATACGCTCTCGGATTTCTCTACTTAACTCGAGCTGTAGGGCAGCTACAGGGCTCATTGTCACAGACATCGATGGGGAATCATCAGTCGCGTTCGTCTATTGAACCGAGAGCTCTGAACTCGGCCTGCTGCCCGAGCTAGGTTCGCGAAACTATTCGTATTATTCGAGTCACCTTGAGAAGTGCTCTCAATTTTCTGCACTCAACTCGTGCTGGGGGAGGGCTACAGTACTGCGGGTCACAAAAATCGATTTGCACACATCAGGCGCGTCTGTTGGTCGATTCCAGAGCTCGGAACTCGGTCTGCTGCTCGAACTAGGTCCGGGAAACTATTCTATTATTCGAATCGATACTGTCGGTTTTCTGCACTTAACTTGGGCTGTAGGGGAGCTGCAGGGCTGGGAATCACATGAGTGGATTCGCAGACATCAGACGCGCTCGCCTGTCGCATTCAGAGGTCTGAACTCGGTTCGATACTCGAACTGGGTTACGAAACTATTTGTTTTTGGGTTAGAGTCATCTTGAGAGGTCTGAAATCGCTTGGGCTGAAAAACTAGTCGTTCTTTGAAGTTTTTTCCCACAATATATATACTGTCAGGAAGCTCTACGAGTCCCCCGGCGGTAAGAAAGGTTGCCGGTTTACCGCCGGCGCCCAGTTACTCTTAGCTTCCAGCAGTGACTTGCTAAGGGAAGCTCTGGGAGTTACTTGGCAGCGTCCAACTGGGCGCCGGCGGTAAACCGTCAACCTTGGTTACCGCCGGGGAACTCGTAGAGCTTCCAAGCTCGACTTAAGTTGAGAGAACCGACAGCATCTACCAACATTCTGACTCATAGTGAATAGTTTTTGACCTCTGAATGCGACAAGCGGACGCGTCTGATCTCTGCGAATCGACTCCTGTCATTACCAGCCCCGCAGCCCCCCTACAGCCCGAGGTCAGTGCAGAAAACCAACAGCATCTCTCAGGATGACTCGAACAATACAATAGTTTCGCGAACCTAGTTCGGGCAGCAGATCGAGTTCCGAGCTCTGGATTCGACAGGCGGACGCGCATGATCTCTTTAAATCGATTCATATGACAACCAGCACTGTAGCCCCCTCTCAGCGCAAGTTGAGTGAAGAAGACCGAGAGCACTTCTCAAGATGACTCGACCAATACGAATAATTTCGCGATTCTAGATCGGGCAGAAGACCGAGTTCAGAGCTCTCGATTCGACAGACAAACGCAACTGACGATTCTGAATCAGTTTCTGTAAATAACAGTTCTGTAGCTGTCTTACAGCTCGAGTTAAGTACAGAAAACCGAGAGTTTCTGTCAAGATGACTCGAATAATACGAATAGGTTTGTCAACCTAGCTCGGCTCACAGACCGAGTTCAGACTTCTGGATTCAACAGGCGAACGCGCCTGATAAGTCTGAATGCGATAGGTGTGCTTACGAGCTCTGTAGATGTCCTACAGCTCGAGTTTGGTGTTTGGTCAGGCTACACAGGGCGCGTGCGCCCAAGCCTAAGGGCTAGAGCCAGTTAAATCCGCCTCCTCCGCTTTGCAGAGGAAATTTATTTAACAATGTGCTCCACACCTGTGCACAGGCGCTCGGCAGCAGATAATTCTGCCTCCGTCACGGTGGCACCTACATCAAACATGTAGGCTTCTGAGCTCACGAGTGTCCACGGGCCATTCTCTGGAGCAACTTCGATCCAGTGACCTCCTGCAGCACCCTCACTGCTCACTCCACCATCCCAACATCCTCTGATGTATTTGATGTTTGTCCTGTTCTGTTTGATATAGTCATGCTTGTAAATTCTGTAACAGTTTCCTTCTCTCGCGTGGTGTGTCAGCTCATCAGCATAGGCATTGGCTTCCCTATAGATATGTTTCCAGAAATCCCTACCGTACGTCGGGCAGCGTATGTTGTGTTGTTCACTCACGTCATACATGATATTTTGTATTCTGGCGATCCGTTTGGCATACCCACTGTTGTCACAGGCCCAGACTCCCCTCAACCATTGTACGACCGTTTTACTGTCTCCGCACATTTCAACAGCGATACCTTCCATCCCAGGGTCCCATATCGTAGTCTGTTCATTAATGACTGCAAGACGTCGGGCCAACTCGTCATCTGTCGGTGTCTTCGCAAACCCTCCCATCCTCCTCTCCTTACTCCTCCTCACAAACATATCCTCCACTTTGGGTATCTGTGATATGTGTTCCACAAACTCCTCCCAATCCGTCAGTACAACGCACGTGTCGTGCCACAGAAGCGACCTCCACTTTTCAAAGGGTGCATGCCAGCTGCTCGCCACGATTCGTGGTCTGCCTCTGAGCCGTCTCGTTCCCTCTCTCGACATCGTCCGACTTACTGCCGCCAGCATTTCATCCCTCTGCACCGTCCACTCCCCCGATACGTGCAACATGGAGCGCAGCGTCTGCTGCCACGACTTGCTATACACAGTGGACGGCGTGTGGCACTTATATTGGGATACCTCCACGGCGAATCCAAAATTGTACCTCACAACTTTCTCCACCAACGTTTTGAACCCCCCCTCCTTGAACATCTCCCTGGATCTGTTGGTACTGCGATCCCTGAACTCCTCCCACGTTTCCGTCTCTTTTCTATGTAATCCCCGCATTGTGTTCAAACATCTTCCTTCAAAGCTCCTCAATATGTTCAGCACATGTTCATTACAGCTCCACCCCACACATCCATGGCATATGATCTGTTGAACTCTGCTCTGATACCGTCTGAATTTTTCCCTCATGCTCACCGCGCGTGATCGATAGAATTTAATATCAGCATAGAAACACCGCCTGCCTGCATCAATACGGTGCCGCACTGCATGGAAATCCTTCGGGTTCGTCACAAATTTAACTCCCAGTATCTCGCACTCGCTTTTCCTCAGCAAAACCACTGCCTCACGTAATTGATAGGGTAGGCTGGGGTCTCCAGCCCGTGCACAGATATCATCTCCCAGTTCGCAAACTAATGATTGTGGTCCCTGGTTTTGTCTCAGCCCAAAAACAAGGTACTCCAGGCTCTCAATCTTCCAGTCCATACCAGCCCGTCTGAGGGCCACGGTCAACATACTCACCATATTCCTCAGCTGATTCGCCGAAGATGCCAGCAGCACCACATTGTCAGCCCATATGTAATGGTTGACCAGCGCCTGTTGTGTCCCCTCGCCTTCCAATCGTACTCCATAATGACATGCTTCCCATGATTCAGCAATAGAGGCCCAAATTGCCTCCAACACAATATTGAAGAGTACTGGGCCTTCTTTCCCTCCAGTTCGCACCGACTTGTTATACAGGATCTCTTCGCTGCACACATCCTGGAAATCAAAAACTGCTGTGTTTCCAATCATAGGCTCCACAATTGCAATAATCAGATCTGTTGGGTATCTCAGATGTTCCATCGCGCGGATCACCATCGAGACAGTGACATGATCAAACGCTTTCTTTATATCCATTATTCCCATATGTACCGACTCGCCTTTTCCCCAGAGAGTGGCATGACGTGTCATGTGCAGCAAAGGGGCCGTCATGTGATGAACTTTGTGACTCTTCTGGAATCCATATGTCGCCAATTTTTTGATATGTCCATGTTCCTCCACAAGAATAAGAAGGCACGCCATGTACCACTTGCTCATAACACTTAACAGCGATATTGCACGAGTCTCCCCAAATGTTTGGATCATGCTCATTTTTGGAATCAACTGCACACACAACTTTCTCCACGAATCAGGTGACGACTTTTTCTGATCATGTATTTCTTGAAATGAGTGTCGTATCAATCTCAATGCATTCCAAGGTATTGCTTTGAGAATCTCCGCCACCAGGCCATCAGAGCCCGCTGCGGTGCCGCCCTTCAATCGGGCTCGAGCCCCCAGCAACACACCCATAGATATGACCCTGTTCGTAGTTCTGCCCTCTGCCTCCCACTGTGTCCGTAGTCGATGCAACTCTCTCTTTGCAGCTCCTCCCTCCCCATCACATGTATATGACCGTTGTACGTGTTTGTTGAGCTCCTCCACCCATCTTTGTTTATTTTCTGTCAGTATCCCGTCACACAGCATTTCCTTGATGCACCTACGGGGTCCATGTTTGAGGCCATTGGAGTCCTTGAGGAGCTGTTCCCGCCTGAACTTTCTTCGGAGTGTTTTTTGACGTCTCAGTAATTGTTTCCTACGCTCACCGAAGACACCCCTCCTTAACTCCGCTTCCACGTCCACGAGTTGGTCAGGTTTTTTGATTGGTTTAGTATCCGCCCTGCCCTTTGTATGCCTACACATCGTCGCAGCACTCACAAGCATCTGTCCAACTGTTTGTATATTTATGTCACCCTGTTGGTTCATATGTTGTTGTACCTGCACATCGGCCAGTGTACTGAACACATTCGCTGACTCATAATCCTCCGGGGCCCAATTGATGAGGCTCGGGGGCCTGGGTCGCACGAAAGGCTTGCGCACCGACACATGTTTTATCCTCACACCTACCTTCGCATGGTCACTGTAGCGTGACGCTCGATCCTGTGTAGGATCCACAAATTCCACCGTGCATTCAAATGAGCAGTTGGTCCGAGCCACCTCGGTACCTGCAAATTGTGTCGGCACAAATACGTAGTCCAACACCCTGGAGTAGCTGCTGGTACTCCACGGCCTGTGCGTCACTTGTCGCACGCCGTAGGTGTTGGCTGCACAAAGACCCCAGTGATTCAGAAAGCGCACGAGCATGTCCCTCCTCTCCTCATGATGTTTCGCCTCCGACCTCATCCACACCTCCTCCAATCCTTCTCCCGTGAACCCCAAGAGATTTGGTTCCAGCTCCGTCTGCGCATCTGTCCCCACAAACTGCAATACTTTGGACCCCTGGTATTGCTCGCTACATAGTTGCATGCATGCACACAGCTTAGCTAGAACGTCACAATATTCATCGAGCCTATCATCTCCCCGCTGCACTGTGGGTAGGTACACTGAGGACACAACCACAGATGCAAATTGTACAACAGCAAACCTCTCACCGCATTTACTGTCCGAAATAGTCGCCGCCCATGGGCCCCTGAAGGCCACAGCAGCTCGTCGGCACACACTAAAACGCACCTGCCACCCACATGCTTCAAATGCTGCAGATGACATGTACTGACACTCCTGCAAGCACAACACATCATAATGACAAAACTCCAGCATTGCTGGCAAAAGCTCGCTATTCCTCATGTTGACATTCCAAGTTGCCACCGCGAGCTGAGTGGCAGACTGGCACCGTCAATTGTTCATCTGTCTGAGCTTCGTGAGTAACCCCTCTTGATCCACCTCAGGCTCCACCCTCCTCAGATTATTAGTGTGTAGCGCCCACCCGCTGTGCACACCCCACTCAGCAATCAGTACTCTTGTGTCTGGATCTGCCTGTGGGTTTTGTGTAAACCATATGTATGATTTTGGCGGCCCTGGCTCCCCCTTGCACATTGTCCCCGTCGTCTTCTTCACTTCCGCAAAGCAACTCTGGAACTTACCAACCTGTTGGACATGGGGTGTTCTCCATGGCGCGCATTCTACATGAAACTTTACATTCGGTGGGAGGTCAGTGTTTCCCTTCTTGTATTCGCTGTCGAAACAATTCCGAACCTGCCATATGATATCCAGTGCCGTCCCCTTTTTGAAATAGATCCGCCCTCGTGTGTATGGCCAGTACCTGCCAGTATTCTCCGCCGCAGTTCTCGCATGATCAAAAGCAGCATTATGTGTTGCGTCCAGCGATGCCAATCCCAATAATTTCGTTATGTTGTCGGTCAGCACCTGTTGTTTCATGGCCTCCCTTTGTTTTATCTCTCTATTCTTCCAACCCTCACGTGATATCCATCCTTTGAACTCAATATATGATGGTACCCAGTTCGAATTATGCCCTGCACCACTGCCCGCGTCACCTGATCCGTATCTAGTCGACCCGCTTGCGCAAGATTGAGCGTCTCCATTTTTCAGATTCTGAATGTCAGCTTGGGCCTGTTTCATTTGCTCCGATAACGTTTTGACATCTGACGTTGTTATGTCAATCTTCTCCTCCATAACATGTAAATCAGCTGCAACCGATGTTTTGAACTCACTAACCGTCGCAGTTACTTCACTCTGGCCTTTCAAAATCTGTCTGAACATTTCCTCGGGCGTCATTGTAGCTGGTTGAGGCGCCTGGACAGCAGCACTTTGGGCCACGGCCAGACCACTCGTAGCATTGGGGACTCGGGCTGTAGCTAAATGAGGCGCCTGGACAGCAGCACTGGAAGCCGCGGCCAGACCACTCGAAGCACTGGAACCTTTGCCCTCCCCTTTCGCCCTCACCTCTCTCAACCATTCACTACTCGCATTCCCTCCCATTTTGCTATCTTCTGCTTTGTCATCCGCCATGATTGCTGGCGAACGTCGTTTATTCCTCTCTTTGACTGTACGCAATGTGTGAAGTGCAGCCTGATATCTATCTGATTGCCCAATCTTCTTGAAATCGTACGCCTCCTGCTGAACAAATGCCTCTGGTGGAGAAATTTCCAACTCAAGTGCTATCTGATCTTCCCTCTTCTCCTGCGTCGTTAATCGCGGCACAGTAGCTGATGTGTCTTTCAACCAGTCACACGGATGTGGGTCACTATCCACACCAAAGTCAGCTGACGTGAAATATTCACTCTGATCTTCTTCTGACGGTATAATATATGCTCCCTGCGAGTCCGTTTTCAATCCAACCGCCCACAGTGGTCTTTTGTAAAAACCAGACAAATCCTGATCTTCCTGCGATCCCCACGATATCTTGATATCAAGGACGAGAGCGAGGAATCAATGTGAACACAGCCCCCGCGATACGTCAAACACGCACCGCACGAGAGGGGGGCTTGAGGCAAGCCTGTGTGTGCGCCCTGACGTGGGCCCTGTTCGACGTCGAACCCTGACGTCTCGAACCCTTGAGCCAAAAAATCCTCCTTGAGCCAAGGACGCGCGTCTCAAGATGACGCGTCAGCGCGTTTCAAGATGACTCGAAACGGCCGATCCCGCCAGAGTGATTTTTGGCCTTCAAAGTTACCCGATCGAGCTGAGATCAAGATGGCGAGCGGGAATAAGGTCGAATATCACGGGAAAAAAATATTAGAGCTCTAACGAATGGTCAAATCTCGAGAACAAAATTTTCAACCGACCAAAAGTCAGCAAAAGTTCCGTCGAGATTTTTCTTGCCAACTAGCTCTCCAGCGCGCCGGAATTACTGGGCGCCGGCGGTAAGCCGTCAACCTTTCTTACCGCCGGGGGACTCGCAGAAGCTTCCTGTACAATATATAAGGTGGAAAAGAAGTTCAGAGAACGA
>CAUYUJ010020815.1:711211-728711 GCA_963575745.1 Prorocentrum cordatum | reverse complement strand
CCCCAGGACACGCAAATAAATACACACAAATAAACAGATTCCCCATATCTTTTCATATTTTCTGGGTTTTTGTCTTTCAACCCCACTTCCCATATTTTCCAATATTTTCGGGGGAATCGACGATTGGTTGTGTCTGTGTGTTTTTTCCCCTCCTGATCTACGTTCTCGTCGGCTCCTCCTCGATCTCCCTTCTCCCTCGTTCGCCCCCTCCTCCTCCTCGTGCAGTCGGGCTGCTCCTCCACTCGGGCTGCTGCCGCCTCTGCGGTTGCGCCCTCCAGGGGGCTCCACAGGAACTTCCAGGACCCCCGGCCGCGAGGAACAAAGAATGCTCCGGAAGCGCACGAAGCGTTTGACAAATTTCCGAGACTGCAGTTCCCACCCTACACCCCCTGGAAAAGTAGTGCAACTTGGAAGGTCGTGTCGAAGAATCGTCCAGGCGACATTCCTGGGGGTAGATGTTAATCCTTGAGGCCAGAACGACGAAAAGCCGAAGGCGACGAAAACAAACAAATCGACGGTTCAAGTTGCATTACTTTCAAGCGCAGTGTAAAGAAAACGTCCAGCCCCCCGTCACGCGCCCGCGCCATCCACGGTGATGCTCCTCCGCCACGGGATGGGAGCAGCAGTAGAGGAGGAGCGGGAGGAAGAAGGCCACGGCAGAGGAGAATGAGGAGGAGGAGGAGGCGGAGGAAGAGGAGGAGGAGGAGGAGGAGGAGGAGGAGGAGGAGGAGGAGGAGGAGACCGACAGACTCAACGAGTTACACCCAGCCACATGCCGGCGCAGCAGACACAATCGAATCGAGGAGGGCGAGGAAAAAGCTGTCACCTTGCCGTCCCCTGGGCAGCCGCTGCCGCTCCTCGGTGGCGTTCGTTTTTCTGTTTTTTTGTTTTTTGTTTTTTGGGGGCGTTCTCTCTCTCTCTCTCTCTTTCTCTGCTTCTTTGTCGCTCTCTCTCTCTCTCTGCTTTACGTGGAAACTGCACGCCTCTCCACCGCCCGGGCAGCGCGAAGGCGGCCAGGAGCACCACCTCCGCGCTGTATTGCTCCCCTGCCCGGGTCCGCGGCCGCTTTTTCTGTGTCGCTTGGAAGGCGGCCGGAGAAGCGGCTCTCCCATCCCAGACCCCCTCGAGTCATGAAAAAATCACGACGGGAGGTTTTTCATTATTTTTGGACTCTGGGGGCCCTTACCGGCCCTCGGGACCGTCAAAAAACGACTCAGGACGAAAAACCGGTCCTGGGGAATGGGTCCAGGCCTCTGGGGGTCGACGTCATGAAAAAATCATGACGTCGGGGGTCTGGGATCCTGGCCCCTGCTCCACGGCGGCTTTCCAGCCTCGGGGAGCCCTGCAGCAGCTGCGCCTCGCCGAGAGCGTTCCGGGAGTGCCCCGATCGGCCCGAGCGTCCGTTGGAGAGCCGAGTTATGACCTGGGAGCCATGAACCAGGGGTGCCACTTCTGGCAAGGGGGTCCACGATGCCTCCCCGAGCCAGGGTTTTGGGGGGGATGTCTCGAGCGAGACGGGGGGGTGGGGCACACCACAAGGAGGACCCTCCCCACTGGCCTTCAAATCGACAGAGGAAATCTGCACCAGTTCACTCGACAGAATTGGTGCAATCCCTAGTCGGTGTTGTTAATCGAGGTGTGTCTTGCCGGATACATTCACATGTTTGTGCACGTCGATTTGCCATCCCGCTGGGGTCCACTCGAAACGCGGAGCCGCGCGCACGTGAAGTGCCCCTGTAAGCTTTCATTACAGGGCGTGTTGCTAAAGAGTGTTCTGTCAATCCTCGAAGGTGGCGGGGGTGGCTCTGCCTTTCCCTTGTTCCCACGCCCCCCGCGAAGGTGGCTCTAAGGTACATGCTAGATGAGCCACTTCTGCTCACCATTCTGTTTTATAGTCAACCCGCATAGTATTGAGTAACAACTTTCCAAGGTTACCCTTACGTCCTGTCCCTTCGGCTCTTCCTTGGCCGCTTTCGCTGGTCGCGCCCCGCTCGCAGAGTGTCGACATGGCCTTCCAAGGCCCTTGCGTCCTTCTCGTGCGTCCTTACTAGGCTGGTTGACTGCATTTTTCGAGCCCAGCGCCGAATCTGAGTTCAATCCAGAGCCAGTCCAGATTGGCAGCCCGCGCCCGCGCGCGCCCGAGCCGAGGAGAGTGGCTCCGGGAAGTCCTCGCTCCTGCGGGCGGTGGCGGGCCTGTGGGAGGAGCGCCGCGCGCAGGGGGGGCTCGACAGGCCGCGTCTGGCTCGTGGGGCGGCCGCGCCGTCGGTGTCGTCGTAGGCGTGCTTGGCATCGTCCTCCTCTTCGTCGGCGGCGCCCCTACAGTAAACAAGCTGTAACGAGGACCCCCGTGGGCTCGGGAGGGGCTCAGCTTGTCGGGCTGCTCCATAGCTCTAGATGGGGGTTCCTATTCGTGGCCGAGGCTCGCCGTGGTAGGAACAAGAACCTTTCGTTCCCGATTCAGCCTTCCTTCTGGCAGCACGATGACTGTATCTGAGTCGTTCTCGTCGTCGTCCCTCGGAGGGAGGAGGAGAGGAGGCTGGAGGGGGGCGGGGGGCGGCTGTGTTCGATGCGAGCACCGACGCCGACAGCGGCCTCGACAGGGGAGGGGCAGTGGAAGTGCGCCACCCGCCTCTGCCCCGCTCGACGTCCGGGAGGCCCAGCCCCCGCTTCCCCGCACACCGTCGGGCTGGGCGTTGGGCCGAGCACACCGCGGGGCGCGGCGCACAGGCTGAGTTGGAAGGTCGCCGCCTGCGTGCAGATACTGGGAAGAAGGGCCCAGAGATTCTCCGTCTCGATCAAAATCGAGACGGAGGCTTCTCATAGTTTCCGGCCTCTCGGGGGCCCTGTGCCTGCCCACGAGTCGCATCGCCCGTCTACCTGCGCCTTCTGGGGCCCCGATCTGGCAAGACGTTGGAGCGCACCGAGATTACCGTTTCGGTAGAGTTTTTTTCATGAAGCCCACGACGTAACCTCAAGCGACAAGAGGGAGTAGTGAGCGCGAAAAAAAAACAGTTCGGCGGCTCGGCGGAAGGCGGCGGAAGTAACAGATGCGCCGTACCAGATGCGCCACGAAGGGATGACAACATTTTTGGGTCCAGGGTTCCCGGAAGTGGCCACGTGGGGGAGGGGGACCGAATGCTGCAGGATATTGGCCCTACATGGCCCCCCTGAGGTCCCGAAGGTGTATGGAAGGTGCAATTTTCAGTTCCACCCGTTAAGCGACTTGTGGCATGAGGACAACTCTGTCAGCGAGAACAAATGAGCCCCGAATCTTAACAACACGATGGAGACGTGGCACCCCGTCCTTGCTTCGGGGCTAATAACAATAAGCGAATTGATCTGATACGCCTGCAATAAAAAAAAAGCCCCTATCTGCAGTGTTTTGGCCTACCTGCAGATACCCCACATCAGTTTCCGATCTCCCAGTGGGCCAAGTGGCCCAAGGAAGCCCACGGGCACCTCAGGAAGTTCAAGGCTCGACGAAGAGGGTGCCCCAAGATTTCTTATAGCCAGACTGTTGCGAGACCTCGTGTCGGTGTGTCTGTTGCATTCGTCCCCGAGGCACGCCGCTGCCAGAGAAGCCTCTTTGTCCCTCCGTTTCTTCGTTTCTTTTCAGCGCTCCTTCTGGCAGCTCGCGGCCTGCACTGGTCGCAGGGGCGCAGGCACGCGCGGCAGTGCTCAGAGCTGGAGTTGCACGGCCGCCAGGGCGCAGGCACGTGCCGGAGCGCCCACTTGCAGGCAGTTTGGGGCGAGGTTTTGCACTCAGAGGCCGGCCTGGCCACAGATGCTCATGCCGACGCTTGCGCTGCTCGGCAGGACGAAGAACTCAGCAGAGCTGCAGTTGGCGCTCCCTGCGGAGCTTCGACCTCCGCTCGGGCCGGCGGCCTCCCGAAGGGCCGGGCCGAACGAACGGGGAGGGGACAGGGAAAGGGGGGCTACAGTGGGGACCCATGCCAAGAAACACCCTGCTTGCCTCCAGGGCGCCCTGGGTCTGTTGGGTTTCGATGGTTTTGCCACGGAGAGCATGGCGTTCCCACACCAAAAAGCAATGGACGTCCTGGGGTCTCAGGGTTGGGTTTCTTGTGGACGGTCTCTTCTGGTCGGGCCTCCACCGTAGGGAAAGGGGGGCTACGGCATCTGCTGCATGCAGCTGGTCTCGGCCCTGCCGCCAGGCCCACTCCTCGGCACCTGGGCGCCTCCCGGCGCCGGGAGGCGCAGTAGAGAACCGGCTGCGTGCGCTGCTGTCCGATCCTGCCTTTTGCTATCCTGCCCTTTGCTTCGCCCCCCTCTCCAGATCCTCCCCCCTCCTCGTCGCCCCCATCGCCCTACTCATCATCATCTTTGGACGCCCGAAATGGGTACGGAAAGAATGGGTACGATGCCCAAGAGCAGTTACTGTTCATTTTGAACAGGGCTCGCTGTCCGCGCCGCCGCGGCCTGTGTCCATTCGAGACAGAAGGCCGCCCGCCCAACAGCGGCCGCTGTTGGTTTGGGACAATATTTGCTGTTGGGCATTGTACCCATTCTTTCCGTGCCCATTCCGGGCGTCCAAAATCCCTCTCCCACCCCCACAGGGGCAGAGGAGTTCCAGCCTGCGTGCTGCGAGCAGGCAGGCGGGGGCCCTGCCCCTGCAGGCCCGAGGGCGTGGGCGAGGGCGGGCGACGGCGGCAGAGGGGGCCCCAAGACCATCCCGAGAGGAGCTCCGAGTGCCCCCACTGGACCCCAGAGGGCGTGTGAAGGATCCCGCCCGCAGATGTCGCCGCGCCGTTTGTCTCGACGCGCGGCCTTGCGTCTTGGGCAGGGCGCCTCGGGCCCCAGGGCCAACGCCGCCCGGGCGCTGTGGGCTCGCCGTGGGGCTTGCCGCGGTGCTGGCGTCATTTCCTTGGGCGCGGGAGGAGGAGGAGGAGGAGGAGGAGGAGGAGGAGGAGGAGGAGGAGGAGGAGGAGGAGGACAGGGCGCTACCGCGAGTTTGCCGTGGTGCTGGCGTCGTCCACTTGGGCGCGCGGCGGACAGACGGCGCGGCGACAGATGGCCCTAGGTGTCCTAGGAGGGCTCCCGGACTGCGTCACGAGGGAACGGCAACCGCGCAGGAGCCTCAGCTCCAACTCTCACGCTGTCCTCGACCGTGTTGTCCTGTGGGCTCGTGCCTGCGTCGGCCCAGCAGAAGCGCGGGCGCGGGCGCGGGCGCACGATTTTGAGCGGCATTTGGCGGCGGAGACCGCCCATCACTGGAGTTTGACTTGTCGACGGTTTGTTCATGCCTTATGAGGAGCCTCTGGAGGCCCAACAGGAGCCACCAACATGTCCAAAAACCTAGGAGACCTCGACCCACTTCCTGGGACTGGCGTTTCATCCTGAGTCGACTTCTGGACGGTCCCGGGGCTCTGTAAGGTGCCCAGAGGCAGAAAACAACAAAAACGAATCCCGTCGCAATGTGTCGCCGCGCCGTCTGTTCCGACGCGCGGCCGCGGCCTTGCGTCTTGGGGAGGCCGCCGCGGACACCAAGGCAAACGCCGCCTCGGGTGCGGTGTGTTTGCCGTGGGGCTTGCCGCTGGCGCCCGCGTGGTTTGCTGTGGTGCGGGACGTAGGGTTTGCCGTGGGTTTGCCGTGGTGCCGGCGTCGTCTACTTCGGCGCGTCGAAGACAAACGGCGCGGCGACATGTTTTCATGACCCTAGGGGGTCTGGGAACTTCGGCCCTCCTCGGAGCCCAGGAGGGCGTCGGGGAGATCTGCCGCGGCCCGGGCGTGCTGTTCGTGCCGCAGACGCCCTACCTGCCGGCGGGCGAGCACGGCGTCCACGCCTCGCTGCGCGACCAGCTGCTGTACCCCGAGAGCCAGGCCCCGCCGCAGGGCGGCCGGCCGCTGTCGGCGGCTCGAGGATCCCAGGCACCCCTCGCGCTGCGAGCAAAATCACGACGGGAGGCTTCTCGCTATCTTCGGCCTCCGCGGGCCCTTTGCTTGGCCTCGGGGTTGTCAACATATGATTCAGGATGAAAAATCTGCCCCAGGACAGGGGTCCAGACCTCTGGGGGTCGACGCTGTGGAAAAACACAGCATCGGGGACCTGAGATGGTGGCCCTGAGAGATGGGGTAGTCTTCTGGGCCTTCGGGGCCCCTCTTCGGGTGCGTCTCGGGGGCCTCCTGGGCCCCTCTTATAGGGGGGACTAGCTCTGCAGTTGACCTCGTGGGCCGTCCTGGACGCCCTGAAGAATGAAACATACAGATTGTGCAGAGCTGTGAAGTCTTCAATGATTGATGGGGCCTCCCCCAGCGTCTCCCCCATGGCTGCAAAGATGGCCCAAGAATCCCCGAAGAGAGCCTAATGACGATCCTTTGGGGCGATTTTGGACAAGCTGACCAATCGCGCTCCCACACAAGGCATCAGGAAACCTCTTGGTTGGAACAATTTCCACGAGCGTCTAGAGATTCCGGGAATCTGGGCTCGGTTCCCTTTGACGGGGATCTTCAATCCTTAGCCCAGAGATCTCGACGGGACCTGACCTGATGCTTCTACACTCAGTGCCCACGGCACGGTGGCGGATATACACCGACACGCCATGTAGGGGATTGTCCGTGGGCATCAGGGGGTACGGTACGCAATTCAGGGGGAGAAGAACACACACACAGATACAATGAATCGTCGATCCCAAGAAACATATGACAACATCTGGAAAGTGGAGGGGGAGACTAATATGACAAACTATGACAAAACAATGTGACCACATATTGCAAGTGCAGTGTGACAAAACATGACAAACTTTATGTGTCCCTGGGCCCTTTTACCCACAACGGGCCAACGATGTTAGAATCCTCCCCTGGACACAGGACAAGCACGAGCAGAGGGACATGTATGTATATATGTACGTTTGTATGTATGTACGTTTATATGTATGTGTGTACGTATGCATGTGTGTAACTGTATATCTATACCAAGCCGGGGTATCAACTTGGGCGCCTCCGTCAAGCGAGGCAGTCCTGGAGAAGCGGGGCCCTGGAGGTTGTTGTGCTTCCCGGTGCTCCCCAAACTGTTTCACAGTAGTACTCAAGCATCATAAGCATACCGCCAATCTTAATCTGGCAGTGTCATAGGACCATTACCGCGATTGTTCAGCATACTAGTTGCATTATTCATCGACTGAATAAGAATACGAATAACAAACAATCATACGAACAAGCATACTCATCCTGACACTAATGAGAATAGTAGTAAGGCTAAATCTACGCCGTTACAGAAGTTTGTCACGTTTGATGGGAGCGTCAAGATGATAGAGGTTTCTTCTGTTACTTCCGCGCGAGGGAGCGAGCGAAGGGTGACCCCTGTCCCGACTGCGCCAAGCTGCCCCCCTTTCCCCCGTAGAATTCTAGCAGGCTGGGTCAAGAGCGGTCAGGTCAAAGATCCAGGATTTCTAAATCCAGGATTGTCTCAAGTTATATAATAGTGTGTATATACCGGCGGGTAAGTTAACATCCCAACGTGGAAACACACGGTTTTAGAAATCCCACCAGGCGGAATCTTGACGAGTCGCGTATCGCGTATCCCCACCAGCCTATCCAGGAACGATGCCCATGAGAGTTGACTGGGGGAGAGAGCAAGAGACACGCATGGTCAAACAGCGAGGGAGGCTTGGGAGGCTCCGTGGCCATCTCGAGCCGTCTTGGAGCGTTCTTGGGGCCGCTTCGGGCATCTTGGGAGCCATCTTGAGCCAACTTGGGCTATCTGAGCCATCTTGGAGGTCATCTTGTGCTCTCTGAGGCCGCTCGGGGGCCTCTTGGGGGCCTCTTGGAGGCCTCTTGGAGCTTCTAGGGGCGCTCTTTGGGCCCTCTTGGGAGCCTCCTGGGAGCCCTGGAGGGCCTCTTGAGGCTATCTTGGAGGCGGTCGGTGAAAAGAGTAGATTTGCGTCCCCCCCTTCGGGGGCCACAATCCTCGTGAGGGGTGGCAGAAAATTGCCCTCCCAATGCCCGAAAAAGGAGCCTCCGACACATCGCCACCCCCTCCCAACAAAAACCTCAGAGAGGGGGGGGGGGAGGGTCCCCCTCTCCGAAGGGAAGAGGGGGTGTGGAAGAGGAAAGAGACCCTCGTCAGACCACCTGTCGCCCAAAGGGCTGGTGGGATTCCAGTTCATGACAAAACGCTTGTAACGCGGATATAATAATCATACGGTTAAAGAGGTTCTCGACCGAACACAACGCTCATTGAAACAAGATTTCGGTTACCCGAGGGCGTTCCCAGGACTCAGGACCGTGGCCGTCAACACACGTCTCAGGATGAAAGCTCCAACTTCGGGTGCCCAGGTCTTTGGACGGTCTGCGTTTTTGTTTGGCCTCCCGCCGCTGGGCACTCCCGTTGGAAGTCTGGTCAAACACACAATCAGAAGGGGGGATTCTGAGAGGGTGATAGTTCTGATGCTCAGCGACGTGAAACATCACGACGGACGTCGGTCACAATTCCAAGCCTCTGGGGGGCCATTATTGGGCTCGGGGACCGTCAAAAGATACCGGGATGAGAAGCCGACAACGATCACAACATCATGGCGTGGGTCGGGGTTGTGGATATACCTCCTTGCTGCTAATCCGGCTCCCCCCAACTTGATTCCGGCTTCATAGTTTCGTAATCCAGCCTGGGAGCTCCTTGATCCAGCAATTTCCGAGCAGCTCTGACCCTCCCCAGGCTGGCTTGCAGCTTCTGGGAGGTGGGCTTCGGCAGCGGCGCTGGCACACCCATGGCCGAAAACCGCTCCGATCCGGCTTAATCCCGGGCTCAGCTCGTCCAGCTCATAAGTTGCAGGGCCCCTCGCCCGGTCCCAGCAGCCCTTCGTCGCTCCCACGCAGAGCTCCTCCGCCTCCTCCCGCTCCCGTGCCCCTGCCCTCGCCCCGCGTCGGATCGCCCGTCAAGGGCGCGAAGGGATCCGCGCGGCGCGCGAGGCGCAGGAATTGGGCGGCCTACGAAGCTCCTCCGCGCCTGCATGGCCAGCTTTGCTGAGGAGTTATTCACGCTTCGCGCAACCGGGCCTCATTTAGGCCGATGCATCTGCGCTTCGTTCCTTTCCGCCGCCCGACTTGTCTCGCCGCGGTCGCGATCAAAAGTAACCGGGCCCCACCAGCCCATCCAGCAACGATGCCCAGACGAGTCGCTTTGATGAGGGACTTGGGGGAGCATGCAGAGGAACAGAGGGCCAGGGAAACCGTCGTACCCCAAGAGGAGGAGGAGGAGGAGGATTCAGAAGGAATCGGGGGATGATGATGATTCTGATGCTTATGATGATGATGATGATGATGATGATGATGATGAGGAGGAGGAGGAGGAGGAGGAGGAGGAGGAGGAGGAGGAGAAGGAGGCGGAGGACGACGACGAGGAGCACGAGGAGGCCAGCTTGGCTGAAGAGTTCGAGGGGCGGGCCGCGCACCCCAGGAGCGGCCGCTCGAGCCCAGGCATCCAGCGTTGCGCGATCCCTCGGGACGCAGGGGGCCGCCAGGCGCCTCTCGGCCCTTCGCCCCGGGCGGGCCTCTCGCCCCGACCGTCCTCTGACGGCCCCGGGGCCCAGAGCCGGCCTCGGGATCATCGAGAACAGAAGAAGCCCCAACCCGAACAACACGATGAAGACGTGGCCTCACCGAGATCCCTGTCTTTTGCACTCGTGATAAGAAATCTGGACGGCTTGGTCCGATACATCTGCAGAAAGGACCCCCGTACTCCTAATGTTTGTGGCCCTCCTCACTCGGGTCCCCTCTGCATCTTTTTTTAGTTGCTCATCGGGAGGCCCAAAGCGACGGCCAACAGCTAGCAGTCTCGATTCTTGTTCGAGACGCCGGATGTTCGGGCTGGGCGCCCGCAGAAGGCGGCCGCGCACCGCCCCCATGCCTGGCCAGGGCCGGCCTGGGCCCTGCGCGCAGGCGCGTGCACCAAGCCTGGGGCCCAGAGGCGGCCCTGTCCACGCGGGGTCGTGGTGCTTGGGGCGCCTTCTGCGCATACCCAGATGTCCAGTGCCTCGATTTACGGGCCCCTGACTCTCGAATCAGAACAGACCGCAGAAACGTAAACTTTTGGGGCTCCGCGCAGATTTCTTGGATCGGAGCTGTGTCTCGATTTGTTCGAGACACGGGCCCCTGACATTCGAATAAGAATGCACTGCGTAGACATAAACTTCTAGGTCGGAGCTGGGCTCACCTGGCAGCGCCTCCGGCGCCGGCGCCGCCCCTGTCGCGCTCCGCGCGGCAGGGAGGGGGGCCCAGCTCCGCGGTCTTGACTAGCTTTCTCGACCACTTCCAGGGACCTGCTCTTCACCTCGAGTAGTCCCGAGGCCCTGCGAGGGGCCCGAGAGGCCAGAAACATTGGAAAGCCTTTGCCTCGACTTTTCCGCTCCGAAATGCCGGATCTCTGGGTTGGGCGCGTGCCGAGGAGCGGCCGCGAGCGCCCGTCGGCCTGCCCGTCGGCCTGCCCGCGGCCGCCCCGTGGCGCCGCCCGTGGCGCCGCCCGTGGCGCCGCCCGTGGCGCCGCCCGTGGCTCGCGGACCGCCGCGCGCGCGCGCACGCGCCAGCCGCACCGGCCGCCCCGCGGGCCGGCCCCGCGGGCAGCCATGAGGCGGCGCGGCCCGCGCATCGCGGACTTCTTGCCGCAGGCGGAGCGGCACATCGCGTTGCACGGCGCAGGGCCGGGCCCCTGCAGCAGAGGTCACGGGGCCGGCTGCTCCGGGGCGCCGCCGGAGGGCTCCTGCGAGGGCCTCGAGAGACCCAAACATGCGCTCGCGTTGTGATGAAAATCAGGGCGGGAGGTTTTGGGTGTATTTTTTGGCTCCTGGGGGCCCTTGCCAGGCCCCTGGAGCGTCAAAAAGTCGACTCAGGATCAAGCGCCATCGTGGGGAGTGGGTCCAGATTTCTGGGGACGCCGCATTGAAAAAAAAGCAGAGCGTCGCATGTCTGGGGACCCTGCGGAGGCCTCCTGGGCGCCTCGGAGGGCCTCCACCCTTCACCCGCCCGCTCCGCCCGTTCAGTGCCAGGTGTGCTCGCCCCGCCCCCGCTTGCACTCGCTCGCTCGCAGCCCCGCCCGCCCGCTATCGATATCCCGCCCGCTCGGAGGCCCACTGGCCCCTCGACCTCTGGCAGGCCCCAGCGCGCCCAGCAGCGGCGCCGAGCCGGACGACGCCGGCTGGGGCTGGCCTTCGCCGCGGTGCCGCGGCTCCGGCGGCTTCGCGCGCGGACGGCACGGCGCCGCGGCGGCGCAGGCTCCGGGCGCCGAAGGCGGCCCGGGCGCGCCCAGCGGGGCCGAGTGGGGCGGCGGCGCGGAGCCCTCTGAGGGCGGCGTCCCTGCCAGCAAGGGCCAGTCGTCGACGTGGGCGCGCGAGCGGGGCGACGCTGAGGCGGTGTCGGCCCTGGACCAGAGGACGAAGGACCTCGACCGCCGCGTGGAGCACATCCAGGCGCTCGTGGCCACGCTGCGCGGTGAGCTGTGGGAGGAGCGGCGGCGCGCGCGACGCCGTCGGCGCCGTCGGCGCCGTCTTTTCGGTGTTTCGGGCGAGTTTGGAGGTTCTCGCCGCCACTGCTGGACGCGGCTCGAGGAAACGACCTTCAGGAAGGATCCAGGGAGCAGTTTTGAGCGTGTTTCGGCCGGGCGTTGCGCGCGAGGGGCTTGGTGGAGCTCTATGGAGGCAGGTGGCTTCTCAGAAGCTCTCTTGCCTTATAAAAAGACGTCTTAGAAGTCCGTGAGCGCCGCCCGCCGTCGCTCCACCCCCTTGGCTGGCAGAGGAGCTGGGGGCAAGAGTGGACAGGCTGGACGCGGAGCTGCGGGAGGCGATGGAGCTGCGGGTGCCGCAGCTCGCGCAGCCGCTGCTGGAGGCGGCGCTGCAGGACCAGCGCTGGGACGCCCTCGCGGAGGCCCGTCGTCCTGGGGGCGCCACGCAGAGGGCCGGCTCCGCGACGGGCGAGACCGATGGCCGAGGGTGGCGCCTGCTGCTGCCAGAGGGTCTCCTGAGGCCGCGGCTCGAGCTCTAAACGGTGCTTTGGCAACTTCGTGAGCCGTTTTCGTTTTGATTTCATTTTGCGGCAAGGGTGGGACGAAGAGGGAGAACGAAAGCAGGACGAGATCGGAAAACCTCGTTTAGTTCGAGCCCTGCCTGAGGCAGACCGCCAGCGACATCACAGAGCTCGAGGAGAGGGCGCGGGGCGAGGAGCAGCTGTACTGGTCGGAGGTGCAGTCCCTCGGGCTGCGGGTGGACAGCCTGGAGGGGTGCATCGGGTCCCTGGTGGTCCGGCGTGAGCGAGACGCCCTGGACGCGGAAGCAGACAGGGCGGCGGTGCAGATGCGGCTTGCGGCGCTGGAGGCCGCTGCGCGGGGGCCGCCGTGCAGGCCGGCGCTCGGGCACGCCCGCCACGCGCAGCAGCGGCGGTGCGCCCGCGCCGCCGCGGCGGCCGCCGCGGAGCCCGCGAGCCACGACGACCCCTGCGCGGCGCGCGACACCGTCGCGCCGCAGCCGCGGGCCGCCGCGGGGCCGACGAGCACGCCGCGGGGCGCGCCGCGGAGGAGCCCGCCCCGGGCCTGCAGCTGCGGCCCGCGACGCCGCCCGAGCCGCCCGCGCCGGGCGAGCCGCGGATGTCCGCACTGCTGGCTCGGCGCGTTGCGCCCGCGGCGGCGTCGCCGGGGCCGGGCGCGGGCGCGGCCGACGCCGCCGCGCGGCGGGGCGGCGGCGCCGCGTCCGCCGCCGAGGAGATCGCGGTCGCCGCGCCGCGCCGGCGCGCGGCATGCCGCACCCGCGACCCCATTTCGCAGGTCTTCGGGGAGGAGGAAGCAGAAGAGGAAGAAGATGATGAAGAAGCAGAGAAAGAATAACATGATGAACTTTTAGGCCTGCGGAGGTCCTCGCGCATTTATGGGGTCGGTCCCATCGTGCGGGTGTTCGAATCACAAGACACTGATTTTGCTTCGAGCGGTCTACACCCAAGAGCGCGAGGCGGGACACCCAGGGAGCATCGGCACACGGCCTGGAGGCCGCGGTATGCGGGGTGTGCGAAGCGGGTTGGGAGCTTTTTAATTTCAGTAAGCCTTCGGAGGGTCGCGCGGATCTCTTGGTGCTGGGCACCCTTGGCGCGCTGCGCGCGCCAGGGTCCAGCGCCGATCTAAGAACTCCGCGCGGACCTCCGACGGTTTTACGGTGGGTTCGTTAGGGAATGTGCCCAGGAGGCTTCAGATCCTGGAGGGTTCTTTACATGACGCGGGCGGCGGTAGTATCCATGGCCATATCCACGACTGGCGTTCCTCCGGCCTCCAGAACCTGGAGTCCGTACCCAAATGTTCCGTGTGCCATCACCGTATCATCCACCCTGCTCCGCTTCCGCAGTACGCTGGGGACGCAAGTCGCCCAGGGCCCTGAGCAGCCCACGGCGCTCTCAGAGGCTCTTGCCTGCATGTCTCTCTGCTCTTCCTCTCTCGTTCTCCCAGGTCCGGTTGCATCACGCACGTGTCGGCACAAAAGAACGACCTCAGCCTGTGCTCGTGCAGTGCCTCCCTCCTCTCAGGTATGGCGGCGGGACTCCTCCGCCTCGTCGGGCGACGCGGCGCCCGCCCGCGGGCGGGGGCCGCCCCCGCAGCTGCAGGCCGCCGCCGACCAGCCACTGCTCGGCAGCCAGGGCTCGCTGGGTGCTCTCGGCGCCGGCCGCGCGGGGGAGGACGACGGCGCCGGGGCACCGCTCGCGAGCTGCGGGGGCAGTGCCCAGCTGGAGCTGCCGGTGGGGGCCAGCGGTTGCGAGCAGCCGCGCGCCGCCGTGGAGGGCTGCGCGGGCGCCGATCGGGAGGGGCGCGGCGTGTCGACAGTGGGCGCTCCTTCCTGCCCTCCCGGTCCTCCACTGGAGCGTGCCCAGGAGGCTCCATAGGCCCTGGAGGGGTCATGCACTGATGAGGGCGGCGGCGGCATTCATGACCCATCCACGAGTGGCGTTCCACCGGCCTCCAGCCCTGGATTCCTTACCCAATGGTTCCTTATGCCATCACCGTATTATCCACACCGCTCCGCTTCTGCAGCGATACGCACCACCGCTATCCTTGGCTAGGGCCCGGGCCCAGGACGCCACTGGCCAGGGGTGGTGGCTGGTGCAGTGACGTCCAGCTGCTTCTGGCTGCGCGCACGAGTGGCTGGCGCGAGGAGGCAGACCTTCTGAGAAGGTGGGGGGGCTTTTCAGAAGGTAGGGGCCTTCTTGGAAGGGCTGAGAGGATTCCAAGAAAGCTTCTTAAGGAGACAGGTGCTTTGACGAGCGTGACCGGTGGGGGGATGGGAGGTGGTGGCCAGTAACGTCACGATTCGTGCCAGCGCCGTCTGAGAATGCGTACCGAGTGCTCATTTCTAATTCGTGGGCACGGCGCCACCGCCCCCATCCAGTCGGCACCTTTCGTTTCTAAATCGGGGCCGGAATTGGAAATGACGTCGTCCCTCTGCACACGGGCCATCGTTTCGCTCGAGACATCCTCCCACAAATTCCTCTTCCTCCTCCTCCTCCTCTTCCTCCTCCTCCTCCTTTTCCTCCTTCTCCCTCCTCCTCCTCCTCCTCCTCCTTCTCCTCCTCCTCCTCCTCCTCCTCCTCCTCCTCCTCCTTCTCCTCCTCCTCCTCCTCCTCCTCCTCCTCCTCCTCCTCCTTCTGGTCTTCTTCCTCCTCCTCCTTGGCTGGGGCCATCCTGGGGCCATGCTTTCAGAAGCCAGGGCCGTGCTGTTCGGCACTGGGGCCAGCACAGGGCCATGCTCTTCGGGACCCCGCCTTCTGTGAATGCCTCCCCCCATCGCGCCGCCGCCCTGTGCGCACCGTCAGTGCGATTTCCAAGTTCCCGCCTCCGCGTCGTCCTCCTCCACCTCCGCCTCCGCCGCCGCTGTGACGTGCGCGTCATGCGAGCGGGGTGGGTTCTGACAACAAGACCCCGACTCCACATCTGTTGCTCTGGGGATCGGGGCGGCACCCGCGAGCATTCTGCGCAAACGAGCTTCTGGTTGGAGTCCAGGCTTCTCAGGCGAGCAGGTCTCCCCAAGTTCCCTGCTGGGGGAGCAGGGAGGAGAGGGGGGAATGGGAGGCAGACCGTGAGGAGGAGGGAGGAGATGGAGGAGGGAGGAGCGAAGCGCAGGGAGGCGAGTGCAGTAATAGGAGATGGATCGTCGATCCTCCCCTCTTGCTCCTCCGCCCCCTCCCCCCGACCAATTTCGCTCCACATCGGTCCCCAGACGCATCCTGGAGGTGAAGAAAGTACTTGAACCTGCAATCTCCCGCCGCTCCTCCCCAAACATCCGACGCAGTGACGTTTGCACAGCGTGGCTTCCCAGGAGCCTGGATCTCTCTCTGGGACCGGCGGGTCATCCAGCGCCGTTTTCTTGACGGCCCCTGGGGCCCGGCAAGGGCCACCGGAGGCCGAAGATTTCCAGAAGTGTCCCGCCGTGCTTCTTTGTTGTTTCCCTGGAGGCCAGGGAGCTAGGGCCCCTGCTGCAGAGCAGGGCTCGAGCTACACGGTATTGTGTCGGTGTCGATTTCGTGGACCGTGTTCGTTTTGATTTCGTGTCGCAGCAAATGCGGAACGAAGACAGAAGGAAGAAGACCGGAGACAAAACGAACACGAAAGACACAGTCACAGTGCAGGTCGAGCCCTGCCCGAGGCCGGAAAACTGAGCATCCCGCCGTGTTTTTTGCTCCCGGAGGCCAGGGTGCCAGGGCCCCCTGCTTCCGAGGAGCACAGCCGTACATTCTTCACTCCTGCCCCCCGCCACCTGAGGTGGTGCTCCCGAGCGAAGTGAACCCCACCCTCTCCCTCAGAAATCGTGGGGGTAGGGGTAGGGTTCGCAAGTGGCCCCCTAGAAGGGAGGACGGGAGCAGTCCGAAGAGGAGCAGGGTGGGAGCAGGAAGCAGGGCGACGCGACCTGTAGATCCGCTTGTTTCCTCCCCCCCCTCCCCCTCTTAGCGGACGGAGAGAGGCGTAAAATAAGCTTCTCCGCCGTCGGGGACGCCGGCCCCATGGCGGTTGGAGGGTTCATACCCTTGCAGTGGCACGTCGGGGTATAAACTTTCCAGCCGCCCTGGGACAGGCGTCCTCAACGTCGGAAAAGTTTATGTCACACAGCTCTTTCGCCCGCTAGTCCTCCTCGATCCACCTTCTCTGGTCTTCCTCTTGTCTTCGTCAGACGCGCACGTTCGGGGCGAATGATTATGTGCCGTGAAACTTCTCGACCCTTCCTATCCCATCTCTCCCGAGAGCCCTGGAGCTCTGAAAAAGGACCGGCTCTTTCTCATAGGTGCCCCCAGAAACGCCCCGTCGTGATTTGCTCCACGGCGCGAGTACCTCGGGGCCTCTCCTCTCCCCTCTCGTCATCTCACCCCAGTTGTCAGGCGCGGCCAGCGACGAGTCGCCGAGTACGAGTGGCCGCCATCAGAAGTTACAAATTTCCAAGCGCGTACCCCGGGCCAACCGCATCACGACATCAGTCCTGTCTTGGTAGAACTCCTCTATCCTTGCCCATCCCACCTCCTGGTAGCGATGCCGACCCAAAAGGCACTGGCAGACTCATCCTCGGTGGAACAATTCTGCTTCGTAGCACGTGGTGCAGCAAATTCTGCTGCAGGGGATGCAACGCAGAGGCTGCTGTAGTGAACGCAATCATATAAAACACTTTATCTACATCGCGTGTGGCTTGTTGCCTCAAGTGCCGCCTGCCCTTTCTCAGGCCCCCGACGTCATGTTGTTGTTCGCAACGTGGCCCCCCAGAGGCCTGGACCCCTTCCCCATGGATCAGCGTTTCGTCCCGAGTCGTGGTTTGAAGGTCCCGGGGCCCAGCGAGGGCACCCAGAGGCAGAAACCGTAACCAAAACGCCCCTCGGGATTTTCCGCGCCGCGAGGGGGTCTGGGTCAGGGGCTCCTACGGCAAGGGAATGACTCGGCCCGACGAAATTCGGCCAGGATGAATCGGCCAGCTGAATCTGGTCAGGCCGAGTTCCGCCTGGCCGAGTTCCGCCAGGCCGAGTTCCGCCTGGCGGGGCCTTCCCTGGCCGAGTGCCGTTGCTGCCCTGCGGGGGCTGGCACGCAGGCCGCACTGAGCTGAGCCCCCCGCCCTCGCCCCCCTCCCCTCCCCCCCTGCGCCGAGCGCGAGGCCTCCGATGCCGCCCTGCGCGAGGCGCTCGACGCGGCCGGCCTCGGGCGCCTCGGCGGCGCCCTGGCGGAGGCCGTCCCCCCCCTCTCTCGGCGATCGACGCTCGATGCGTGCCCCGGCCGCTGCCCGCACTCTTCTGGGGTGTTCACGGCTCGGTCGGCTCGATGGCGTCGCAGTCGGTCGCGGTTGGTCGGTTCCGTTCGGCCGGTGATCGTGTCGCTACCGCGCCGCTGCGCCCTTCTACAGGCTGCTCTCGGCCTGCCAATTTCCGCCAGTTTTCGGTTCTGCTGTCGCCGTGCACGGCCTTTCACTCTGGGCGCCAGGAGGAGCAGGCATAGAGAAGAAGAGTTGATGCGCCGACTTTTCCACCACCGCTACCATAGGTAGGAGAGGGAGGA